>CM038676.1:136439213-136866622 GCA_021605205.1 Aegilops longissima | reverse complement strand
GGGAGGAGGAAAGGTGTCTGCGAGCTCGGGGTGGAGAGAGAGGCGCGCCTGCCGTCGACAGCTCGGCGAGGGAAGCGGCGAGGCGGCGGCCAGCTGCGTGGCACGATGTTGTGCTCGCTGTCGAGCACTGCTCGCTACTACTGCTGGGCTAAGTAGCTTCATGGCCAAGGCGGCTGGGCTGGGCAGCAGTGGGCCGTTGGGTGGCGCCAGTAAAAGTTTTTCATTTTCCGCTTTTTCTATTTTATGTATCTTTGTTGCATTTCTAAAATACCTAGGCAACTTCAAAATTCACCAAACTGCACCTGGTCCTTAGTTGGAATATATCCAGCATGGAACATTTTAGTTTGGGATTATTTGAGCATTTGAGATATTTTATATAATTTAAATACCCAAATTCAAATAGCTAGAGATTTAATCCAAAGGACCTTAGAGTGACCTAGAAATCAGTGCATCACTTCGACAAAGGGTTTAGGACCAAGGCAAAGGTGATGAACATTTTAGAAGGGCATTTCAGGTTCATTGAAAATATTTTTGGTAAACCCTAGTTGGATTCAAAGGGGTTCTGGGGGTTCTGTCTTCCCCATTTCAAATTTCTGATGAAAGATAAACATGATGCAACACACTAATGCATGGACTAGCTAGGATGTGACAGCAAGACAGGTCACCGTTGATTCGTGAAGAAGCCAAACAAAGCTGGGTTGGCGTGGTAGTGGAAGATGGGCTCCGCCGGTGGCCAGATATCCATATTACGATATGTGAAATCTTTCGGATGTATACTGCTCACAAGAAACAGCAGTACAGCCATCTAAAAAAACAGCAGTACAGATTAAGTTATGGAAAACACTTTGTTTCCACCAGCTGATTCGTGAAGAAGCCGGGTCTAGTACATGGCACGCGTCACAATGGGCCCAGGCACCTCTGTCCTTTCTTCCTTATCCTCACGCGAGCAAAGCGAGCCACACATTTCCAGCACGTTGACTCCCCTCTCCCCTCTCGACCCATGATGAATTTCGACACCGGCGAGAGGCCCTGGAAGCTGACGACAACCCTTCTCGGATTCCAGCCACCGCCGCGGCTGACACTCGCATCAGACCTCGACCTCCGCTTCACAGCACCGGGCAAGCAACACCGCTCGCGCTCGCAGGAGCGGGGCTCCGGTTTCCAGTCCCGCGCCATTTGTAGCAGCGCCACCGTTGCGGTTCACTGATATAGCTACATCCCTGAGACATTGACTATGGGCGCTCCTTCCCAAGATACCGCAACACCAGCCGCCCGGACGCCGGCACAAGCCGTCGGCTCCCCCGCGTACCTGTTGCTATCAAGTCGTCATGGGTTACAATATGTGGTGCCCCTCCGTATATAAGAGGCCTAGGATACAAGTGTCCGACTTCTACATAAATCGTACCTAACCACATCAATTACAACTCCAAGTCCACATAACCCCTTGCGTACATAATGTATTCGACACAAATATAACAAACTCCACCTTGGCGAATATTCTCCACCACCTAGAAGTCGTCCATGCTCGAACCTCCATGTACTCCGGACTCGGGTTGTCTTCTTTATAGTTTACTAAGAGCTACCCGACGGGCTAGACCTGCCGCCACCGTGGGACTCCACTGCTACTCCTGCAGCTCCACTCTTCATGGCTCCACCTGCAATAGTGCTCCCTTGCAACTTGTAAAGATGCGAAGCCGTCCTCTCTCCTATCATCACAGTCACCCCATCTTCCATGATTTTCATGGTCTTCTTATCCCGATCACAACGAAATTACATACCACCATCATGAAGAACACCAAGCGAAATTAGATTCCTCCTTAGCCCTGGCACATGCGTGACTCCCCGAAGCATCTGCTCAACTTTGTCAAACATCTTGATTTTGATGTCACCTACTCCAGCAACATGATAACATGTGTTATCGCCCACATAGGCTAAACCAAACTCACCAGACTTGTACGAAGAGAACCACTCCCTGTTGGATGTCGCATGAAAAGAGCAAGCTGAATCCAACATCAACGCTTCATCTTTTGTTAACTGTCTGTTTGATACTACGAGAACATCACTATCACTGTCCGAGCCATCACCATGAGTAGCCGCACTAGCACTTGCCCCACCCTTCAGTTCTGGGCATTCCCTCTTTATATATCCCCAATCCTTGCACTTGTAGCACTGCACCTTTTTCTTCTTTTTCTTCTCCGCCTCTTGTTCCTTCCTAAGCTGATAACCTTTAACTGCCAACCCGAAACCTTGAGTACTCCCCCTTTCTGCAGCGTTCTTTTGCTTCATCAACTCATGTCCAAGCAACGCTGCAGTGACTTCCTCATTATTGATGGTTGTCTTTCCATGTGTCAATGTAATGACCAAATGCTCATAGGACGGTGGCAACGAAACAAGAAGAAGTAGTGCCTTGTCCTCGTCCGCAATCTTCACATCTAGACGCGCTAGATCTGTGATCAATTAATTAAAGGCATTCACATGCTCCACAAGATCCGACCCCTCCTGCATCTTCAGCCCATAGAACTTTTGCTTCAAATACATCTTATTGGTCGCTGACTTGGACATATAACGATTTGCCAACTTGTCCCAAATTCACTTAGGAGTATCTTCGTCCATGACATGATACATGACCTTTTCCGCAAGACAATGTCGTATGGTAGCGGCCGCCTGCACTTGCATATCCTCCCACACATTGTTGTCAACCTTGGCCGGCTTCGTCTCCTGCAAACCCTTCAAGATTCCCTGCTGCGCCAGAATATCCTTGACTCTTGTCTGCCATAGACCGAAGTTACCCGTGCCATCGAATTTCTCCATATCAAACTTGGTGAACCCCGGCGCCATGCCGAGCCGCGATCTAACCAACCTGTTACTGCCGGTCTGACCGCCCTTGTTTTCATCTGTGGCTTCCTCACGAAAAAGATCACCGGCCCCGTATTCCGCTTCTAAAGCCACGCCGCAGTCCAAGATCTACCAAGAACCTTGACTCACACTATTCTTGTCCGCCCTTCAAAAAAATTGTCATGTAGTGTCTCCCTGTAACGTAGATCAGTCTGTCTGCTACAGAACCGCTCCACCTTGTTCCGAACTTGCAGACAATTGTTTTGTTGCCTTCGCTGCCTCGCGTCTCTAGCCTTTTATTACCACTGATCACCTGGGCGCTATCTTTTCTTCTCGTACACGAAAACCCAAATTCCAGGCCTATCACAATTTTGCTAGGACCTCGTCAAACAAGTCTCACACGGACCTAGTTTGCATGCACACGTCACCTTCCTTTTTTATTATTCCAATATAACCAGCGGTAGGCTTGTCCCCTGGACCAAACATCCACACACACGTACACCTTGTATCGGCTGACCGTGTGCTCGTTAATCCCCTGGACTCCTGTGCCAGTATGATTTCGTTCCTTGCATTGCACCTTATCCGAGTAGACCTACTGATCCTTTGCCCTTTGCCTGCGCGTCCGCTGCTTCCGAGACCACCTACCACACGCGTTCGTAGCTCCCTGCGCCGTCTCGCGTACGCAGCGCCGCAATCAATGCCTGACCTTCCCGATTCCGTTCGCCCCTGAAAAGATCGTCGTCGTATCCGACGACAACTCCCGTCTCTGATCTTGGTTCTTCGCCAGCAATCTGTTCAGCCCCGTCGCACGTAATCCTGCACGTCAATTCTGCCGAACAGTCGCTACCTCGCGCATCGTCCGTGCACGAGCCGTGCCGTACCCTGGCCACCCGCGTCACCGACACAATAAGTCTGCAGTGCCGCGTCGCCGCCCTTGTACAACACCGAGCGTATCATCTCGATGCTCTCACACTCCGATCTATCTGGCCGTCCCCCATGTCTGGTCGCCGGTCTGATCGCAAGTCGAATCCGTCGCCTCCACAACGTCTTCAACAACCACTACGCCAGTCCGATCGCCATGTCTAGCCGATCCTTACCGACCGTAGCCCATCGAACTGTCCAGGCCTCCTTCCCGAAGTGTCCGACACCACGGACCGCATGTACGATCGCCGCCATGCTCCACCTTGCGCCAATCGGACATTCCCTGGCACCCTTCAAGCATGATTCTCGTACCTCCGGATGATCTTCCGCGTAGCCTTCTCGCAACCTTGCTTTGATACCACTTGTTAGAATAAAACGCTAATGCAAGATCATAGACAACACATCGAGGCATGATATTTGTTAAAGAGGTTCACCGATATGGCTACATCCTTGGGGCATGACTACGGGCGCTCCTCCCCAAGATACCGCAACACCGGCCGCCCGGGCCCCGGCACAAGCCGCCGGCTCCCCCACGTACCTGTTGATATCAAGTCGTCATGGGTTACAATGTGTGGTTCCCCTCCGTATATAAGAGGCCTAGGATACAAGTGTCTGACTCCTACACAACTCGTACCTAACCACACCAATTACAACTCCAAGTCCACATAACCCCTTGCGCACAGAATATATTCGACACAAATATAACAGAACCACGCGCTGCAAAGCAGCATCACGGACGGGGCGTGGCAGCAGCACCGCACCGCCGGTCTACAGCGAACCACACTTAAGTAGCAGCGCCGTCGAGGCGTGGCAGCAGGACCGCACAACCGGTCTACAGCGGACCATCGTTCATGCCGGCCCCATCTACAGCAGACCAGCAACATCGCCGTCGAGGCATGGTAGCGGCACCGCGCTGGGGGCTGCAGCAGACCACCTGCTTCAATGCGGCATCACTAGCGATGTTATGTGGCAGTGGTGGCCTGCGGGGCGAGGGGACTATAACTCCCGTTGCCGCATCGCAGCGCTCGGTGCTACGATTGAGCGCTCTCCGGCGGCTCCCGGTGCTGCACCGCACCACTCGATGCTACAATTGAGCACTCTCCGGCGGCTCCCGGTGCTACAATGCGGCGCTTTCCCGCGGTGTCCGTGATGCTTTGTAGCGGCGGCGTGTTTGTTGCCTTGCTACGGCTAGATGAGAATCAAAGCAGGGGCTGGTTGGTGCCGTGCGAGGGCGAGTGCGAGGGTTTGACCTATCCAAGGGCTAAGAAGGAACATATTAGACGGCTAGCAACCTGACTGATTTCTTTTCAGGATATTTGTCGGTTGATGCCTAGCAACGCCTTTAATTTATACTGTACAATTAAATTTAACAAAATAATCAGTTTATTTTAACTGGAATGCACCATAGAGCTCCCTCAAAAACATGCTTTATGCCTTTACCTGGTGTTCGTGATCCAAGGCTAGAATTGGTATACAGCACAGATGTTCCAAGCAGAGATGTTCTACACGTTCGAACTTTTCACCTTATTTTCATGTCTATCTCAACCTGGTAAGAGCATCTCTAGCAGACCTCTTAAACCGCGGAACTGAAAACGCACAAAAAATGCGTTTTAAGAGTCAGTTTGAGCTGTGCCGGACAGACCTTCAGACTTAAACTGTAAAACCAAATGTTCGCTTATATTTTTTTCCGCATGCAGGACGGCTCGCACGAAGCGCCCCCAGTGTCCGTCGCCGTAGCTGCTTGAATGGATCGATCGAATCGATCCAGCAACTAGCTAGCTAGCCCACCGTAGCTGCTTGAGTCGATCCAGGAGGTAGCTCCTGGATGCTAGCTCCCGTCGCCGAGCTCGATCCGATCCAGGAGCTAGCTAGCTAGCTCCCGTCGCCGAGTTCCTTTGTAGTTCTTCTATTGTGAGCTCCTCTGCAGGTAGGCGGCGCAGCTGCTGTAAGCGCCATGTTTCTGGTGAGTTCCGTGGCGGAAGGTCACCGGAGCCCCGTGTGCGCACGACAGAATTCCCTTGTCGCGTAGCATTGACCAGTTTTCATGGCACCCTTAGTTTTGCCTCCAAATCTATAAATAAAGGGGTTGTGAGGTGGATTCTGGGGGCATCAAAAAAGTTTACGGGTTTGACCACTTTTATGAGCTCTAGTCGGGGTGTTTTTTGCCACCGCGGAACTGAAAACTTCGGTTTTTATGGGTTTGGCCACTTTTAAGGGTTTGCTAGAGATGCTCTAACATCATAACTATATCAGCGCAACCACAGTGTGGCCAAAGGTCAATCTAACACACAACCAATATTTTACATGGGTACCAAGTTTAGTTTTCAGATTGGACCCACTTGGCTACTTGAGACTTGAGAGTAAAATTTACTAAAAAAATCTCCGTGCTTTCTCTCCTAAACTACTTGAGAGGTAGATTTAAAATGATACAAAAAAGCATGAGCAGAAGGTTAGTTGGCTGGAGTAAGCAATATGCATCCATTAGAAATAAGGAATTTTTCATTGAATCGATAGCCCAAGCAATTCCGACCTATGTCATAAGTGTGGTTCAGTTGCCCTACTCGGTTTATGATGATATAACTCGCCTGATGCGAAAATATTGGCGAGATGTAGAGAAGCGGAAGATAAATATGTCATGATTAAGTTGGGATAAGATGATTTTACCAAAATCAAAAGCAAGCTTGGGGTTCTGCGACATGGTTTTTTTTAGCCAAGCCCTTGATGACCCACAAGTATAGGGGATCTATCGTAGTCCTTTCGATAAGTAAGAGTGTCGAAACCAACGAGGAGCAGAAGGAAATGACAAGCCATTTTCAGTAAGGTATTTTCTACAAGCACTGAAATTATCGGTAACAGATAGTTTTGTGATAAGGTAATTTGTAACGGGTAACAAGTAACAAAAGTAAACAAGGTGCAGCAAGATGTCCCAATCCTTTTTGTAGCAAAGGACAAGCCTGGACAAACTCTTATATAAAGGAAAGCGCTCCCGAGGACACATGGGAACTATCATCAAGCTAGTTTTCATCACGCTCATATGATTCGCGTTCGTTACTTTGATAATTTGATATGTGGGTGGACCGGTGCTTGGGTACTGCTTCCTTGGACAAGCATCCCACTTATGATTAACCCCTCTTGCAAGCATCCGCAACTACAAAAGAAGTATTAAGGTAAACCTAACCATAGCATGAAACATATGGATCCAAATCAACCCCTTACAAAGCAACACATAAACTAGGGTTTAAGCTTCTGTCACTCTAGCAATCCATCATCTACTTATTACTTCCCAATGCCTTCCCCTAGGCCCAAACAATGGTGAAGTGTCATTTAGTGGACGTTCACATAACACCACTAGAGGAAAGACAACATACATCTCATCAAAATATCGAACGAATACCAAATTCACATGACTACTTATAGCAAGACTTCTCCCATGTCCTCGGGAACAAACGTAACTACTCACAAATCATATTCATGTTCATAATCAGAGGGGTATTAATATGCATAAAGGATCTGAACATATGATCTTCCACCAAATAAACCAACTAGCATCAACTACAAGGAGTAATCAACACTACTAGCAACCCACAGGTACCAATCTGAGGTTTTGAGACAAAGATTGGATACAAGAGATGAACTAGGGTTTGAGATGAGATGGTGCTGGTGAAGATGTTGATGGAGATTGACCCCCTCCCAATGAGATGATCGATGGTGATGACGATGGTGATGATTTCCCCCTCCCGGAGGGATGTTTCCCCGGCAGAACAGCTCCGCCGGACTTTTGGAGTTGTGCAGAATAGGTCTCTAATATTCAATCCTTTTCCAGCCTAGAATTCCAGCTGCCGGCATTCTTCCTCTTCGTGTAAACCTTGTAAAATAAGACAGAATAGGCATAAGTATTGTGACATAATGTGTAATAACAACCCATAATATGCAAATCAAATTCTTGTAGCAAGAGAACCCTTCTAATAAGTCTAGGTTTAGCATCTTTCTTTTCCATAAGATATTTAACAGCAGCATGATCAGTGTGAATAGTTACTTTAGAATCAACAATATAAGGTCTGAACTTATCACAAGCAAATACAACTGCTAAAAATTCTTTTTCAGTAGTAGCATAATTTCTCCGGGCACTGTATAGAGTTTTACTAGCATATTGGATAATATTTAATTTCTTATCAACTCTTTGTCCTAGAACAGCACCTACAGCATAATCACTAGCATCACACATAATTTCAAAGGGTAAATTCCAATCAGGTGGCTGAACAATAGGTGCAGAAATCAAAGCTTTCTTAAGTATTTTGAATGCTTCTATACAATCATCATCAAAGACAAAAGGAACATCTTTTTGTAAGAGATTAGTCAGAGGTCTAGAAATTTTTGAGAAGTCTTTAATGAACCTCCTATAAAAACCAGCATGACCAAGGAAACTTCTTATACCTTTAATGTCCTTAGGACATGGCATCTTTTCAATAGCATCAACTTTAGCTTTATCAACTTCAATACCTCTTTCAGAAATTTTATGCCCCAAGACAATACCTCCATTAACCATAAAGTGGCACTTCTCCCAATTCAAGAAAAGATTAGTTTCTTCACATCTCTGCAAAACTCGATCAAGGTTGCTTAAGCAATCATCAAAAGAAGTTCCATATACGGAGAAATCATCCATGAAAACCTCAACAATCTTTTCACAAAAGTCACAGAATATAGCAGTCATACATCTTTGAAAGGTAGCAGGTGCATTATATAAACCAAAAGGCATACGTCTATAAGCAAAGGTACCGAAAGGGCAAGTAAAAGTGGTCTTTTCTTGATCCTCTTTTGACACGGGTATTTGAGAGAAACCAGAATAACCATCTAGAAAGCAAAAATGTGTATGTTTGGATAATCTTTCTAGCATTTGATCAATAAAAGGTAAAGGGTAATGATCCTTTTTAGTAGCTTTATTTAGTTTGCGGAAATCAATTACCATTCTATAACCTGTAACAATTCTTTGTGGAATCAATTCATCTTTATCATTAGGAACAACAGTAATACCTCTCTTCTTAGGGACACAATGGACAGGACTTACCCACTGACTATCAGCAATGGGATATATTATACCTGCCTCTAGATGCTTTAGTATTTCTTTTCTTACCACTTCTTTCATCTTAGGATTTAACCGTCGTTGGTGATCAACAACCAGTTTAGCGTCTTTCTCCAATTTTATTTTGTGCTGGCATAGAGTGAGACTAATACCCTTAAGATCATCAAGAGTATATCCAATAGTAGCACGGTGCTTCTTCAGAGTTTTCAATAATTTCTCTTCTTCCTTCTCTGAAAGGTTAGCACTAATAATAACATGATATATCTTCTGTTCATCAAGATAAGCATATTTAAGAGTATCAGGTAATGGTTTAAGCTCAAACACGGGATCACCCTTGGGTGGAGGAGGATCCCCTAGAATTTCAACAGGCAAGTTGTGTTTCAAAATAGGTCCCTGTTTGAAGAATACTTCATCTATTTCCCTTCTTTCATTCATAAACATATCATTTTCATGGTCTAGCAAATATTGTTCTAAAGGATCATTAGGAGGCACGACAATAGAAGCAAGACCAATAATTTCATCTTTACTAGGCAATTCTTTATCATGGGGTTGTCTACGAAATTTAGCAAAATTAAAATCATGAGACATATCCCCTAAACCAATAGTAACAACATCCTTTTTGCAATCTATCTTAGCATTAACAGTATTCAAGCAGAGTCTGCCAAATATAATCGGACAAAAGTCATCTTGTGGGGAACCAAGAACAAGAAATCAGTAGGATATTTAACTTTCCCACACAAGACTTCAACATCTCTAACAATCCCAACTAGTGAAATAGTATCTCTATTTGCAAGCTTAATCCCGACATCAATACCTTCTAACTCAGCAGGTGCAATATCATAAATAATTTCTTCGTATAAAGAATGAGGTATTGCACTCGCACTAGCACCCATATCACATAAGCCATGATAGCAATGATCTCCTATTTTAACGGAAATAACAGGCATGCCTACAACAGGTCTATGTTTATTTTTTGTATCGGGTCTAGCAATTCTAGCAGCTTCATCACAGAAGTAAATAACATGCCCATCAATATTATCGACCAAGAGATCTTTAACCATAGCAATACTAGGTTCAACTTTAATTTGCTCAGGGGGTGTAGGTGTTCTAGTATTACTCTTACAAACTACAATTGAAGCTTCGGATGATCCTTTATTCTCGCAGGGAAAGGTGGTTTCGCAATATAAGTGGTAGGAACAATAGGATCAACATTATAAGTGATAGTCTTTTCTTCAACTTTAATAGATTCAACTACTTTTACTTCAATGGGAGGATGATATTTAAACCACTTCTCCTTAGGGAGATCAACATGAGTAGCAAAGGATTCGCAGAAAGAAGCTACTATCTCAGAGTCAAGTCCATATTTAGTGCTAAATTTACGAAAAGCATCGGTATCCATAAAAGATTTAACACAATCAAACTTAGGTGTTATACCTGACTCCTTACTTCCGTCGAGTTCCCAATCTTCAGAGTTGCGTTTTAATTCTTCCCAATAAATCCCATTTGAATTCAATAGTCTTCATCATAAAAGAACCAGTACAAGAAGTATCAAGCATGGAGCGATTATTGAGAGAAAGCCGAGCATAATTTTTTTGAATAATAGTTTCTTTTGAGAGCTCATCATTGGGGCATGAGTATAACATTGACTTAAGCCTCCCCCAAGCTTGAGCTATGCTTTCTCCTTCGCGAGTCCAAAAAATATATATATAATTACGATCATGATGAACAAGATGCATAGGATAAAACTTCTGATGAAATTCCAATTTCAATCGGTTGTAGTTCCATGATCCAATATCATCGCATAGCCTAAACCATGTCAATGCCTTTACCTTCAAAGATAAAGGGAAGACCTTCTTATTGATAACATCCTCAGGCATACCTGCAAGCTTAAATAATCCACAAACTTCATCCACATAGATTAGGTGCAAATCAGGATGCAATGTTCCATCTCCTGTAAAAGGATTAGCTAGCAGTTTCTCTATCATACCCGAAGGAATTTCAAAGTAAACATTTTAGGTTGAGGGCAACTCTTTGCTCTACTGGTCGGGGTGAAGATACCCCAAACAAGCCCCTCAAAGGATTACTTTCCATAGTAACAAGTGACAGTAAATTTCAGCACACTATATAAATTTTTCCTTACTAAATTCCACTTACCAAAGGCGCTTCACTCCCCGGCAACGGCGCCAGAAAAGAGTCTTGATGACCCCCAAGTATAGGGTATCTATCATAGTCCTTCCGATAAGTAAGAGTGTCGAACCCAACGAGGAGCAGAAGGAAATGACAAGTGGTTTTTAGTAAGGTATTCTCTGCAAGCACTGAAATTATCGGTAACAGATAATTTTGTGATAAGGTAATTTGTAAAGGGTAAAAAGTAACAAAAGTAAACAAGGTGCAGCAAGATGGCCCAATACTTTTTGTAGCAAAGGACAAGCCTAGACAAACTCTTATATAAAGGAAAACGCTCCCGAGGACACATGGGAACTATCGTCAAGCTAGTTTTCATCACACTCATATGATTCGCGTTCGTTACTTTGATAATTTGATATGTGGGTGGACCGGTGCTTGGGTACTGCCCTTCCTTGGACAAGCATCCCACTTATGATGAACCCCTCTTGCAAGCATCCGCAACTACAAAAGAAGTATTAAGGTAAACCTAACCATAGCATGAGACATATGGATCCAAATCAGCCCCTTACGAAGCAACGCATAAACTAGGGTTTAAGCTTCTGTCACTCTAGCAATCCATCATCTACTTATTACATCCCAATGCCTTCCCCTAGGCCCAAACAATGGTGAAGTGTCATGTAGTCGACGTTCACATAACACCACTAGAGGAAAGACAACATACATCTCATCAAAATATCGAACGAATACCAAATTCACATGACTACTTATAGCAAGACTTCTCCCATGTCCTCAGGAAAAAACGTAACTACTCATAAATCATATTCATGTTCATAATTAGAGGGGTATTAATATGCATAAAGGATCTGAACATATGATCTTCCACCAAATAAACCAACTAGCATCGACTACAAGGAGTAATCAACACTACTAGCAACCCACAGGTACCAATCTATGGTTTTGAGACAAAGATTGGATACAAGAGATGAACTAGGGTTTGAGATGAGATGGTGCTGGTGAAGATGTTGATGGAGATTGACCCCCTCCCGAAGAGAGGATCGATGGTGATGGTGATGGTGATGATTTCCCCCTCCCGGAGGGATGTTTCCCTGGCAGAACAGTTCCGCCGGACTTTTGGAGTTGTGCAGAATAGGTCTCTAATATTTGCTCCTTTTCTAGCCCATAATTCCAGCTGCCGGCATTCTCCCTCTTCGTGTAAACCTTGTAAAATAAGAGAGAATAGGCATAAGTATTGTGACATAATGTGTAATAACAGCCCATAACGCAATAAATATCAATATAAAAGCATGATGCAAAATGGACGTATCAGCCCTCCTGGCAAAAAAAGTATGGCATCTTATTCATACACCTAATAGTTTATGTGCTCATTTGTTGAATGCGAAATACTACCCTAATGGTAGTTTGTTCGACACTGTTTTCATTGGCAATCGTTCGAAGTTTGGAAATGTGTGGTATATGGTTTAGAGCTTTTGAAGAATGAGTTATCTAGAGGGTTGGGGCGGTGTAGACATCAAGACATGGAGAGATCCTTGGATCCCTCGAGGGCCATCTTTCCGCCCCATTACCCCTAAGGGAAATTGCCGACTGAACCAAATTTGTATTTCTTGGACAGTAACGTGCATGGAACTTGCACCTTCTACATAATGTTTTTGGCTGATGGACATGGTGGAAATCTTGAAGATTCGAACCTTCCCACGACATCGTTGGTATTTCACTGCCTGGCAGTCAAAACAGAGTGGGATGTTCTCTGTTAAGAGTGCCTCTGGGATTTGTATAAATGATCATGAAGAAGCTTTTGCATGCAACGCAACTAGTACTAATCCTGAAGGTGAACGTCCAATGTGGAAGTTGATTTGGCAGATTGAAGTCCCACAAGAAATGGAAATAATTGCGTGGAAGGCGGCAACTGGTGCCCTAACAACAATGTAAGGGAAGGTGGTGCGCCACCTATCATCATGGGCGACGCGTCCAATTTGTGGGATAGAAGATGAGGGTTCTTTCCGTGCCTCGGTTACATGTAATCATGCTTGGAAGTTAAGGGATAAGATGATTTATGTTTGGCCACTTTTGCACGAGATGTTTTATGGGATACTGGTATAGACTGGTTGCTTCAGTTTCTTGCTCAGTGGTTGAAAGTTGCCAAGATATGGTAATGATGTTAGTGTATAGGATTTGGCAAGTGCGCATAGATATGTCTCATGCGAGGGAGGGTGTGCCTGTTGAGGCCTCCCTGTCTTTGTTCAGAGTTACTTTAACGCCATATGTGCTTGCATGAGATATTCTACTGAAGAAATAATTAAAGGGAAGATGCACATGCAAGAGACATGGGTTGTAGAAAAATAGAGGAAGGCCAAAGTTAGCACTCTGGGTTGATGGGGCGTATGCAAAAGATGATGGATTGGCAGCTCTCGGAATGATTTTGAAGACAGGATGACTTGGTGGTTATTGCTACAGAGCGGTACATAGTTAGTTGTAATGAAGCGCTTGAAGCAGAGATACATGTGATAATGATGGGCATGGCACTGGCTGTGCGGCATTTTGAAGAGCCAATTCTTGCGCAGTCAGTCTCGGCGGTGGCTATTTCTATCCTTTTTGGTGATAGCTTGGACCGCTCTGCTGATCACCAACTAGTTTTGGAGATTAAGTTTTATGGTTGGCAGGGTTTTTATTCCTTAGAAAATTAGTAGAGATCCAAATAGGGTTGCAGATTGCCTAGCAAGGTATAGTCGAACTGAATGCACCACATTTTTTTGGTTGCATCGAGGTCCACCATGTATAGAGGATATCTTGCCTCTGGATTGTAACCATGTCGCTATGAAATAAAACTTCTATTGAACCCATAAAAGAAAACTTCTCTCTCTTCATAGGTAAGCCCAACAGTTTTTAGTCATATGAGAGAATGTTGCATGCAAATCGATCATTTGTTTACTACCATTATGATACTTCCTTGCCACAGGCTCAATTAGAAATGTTTGCCAAACTAACAATGTGCGGACTCTCCAAACAACAACCTATGTTTTTTTATTTATTTTACTATATATGCACAGTTTCGGCTTACCAGGATGAAATTTGGTATGAATGTCTGTGAACTCCTCAAACACCCTCCTATGGCGATGTGTGCCTGTAGTGAAGAAGGGGAAGGATGAAATGTTTTTTAGGGAGGGAGGGATGGAGTGTTAGGATGGAGTGGGCCATGAACTGAGCATAGCTCATATGGTTAGGTTTCTTGTGGTGCAACCAACCCACTAGGGTTCAAGTCATAAACTTGGCATTGGTGCTTACATTTTTCTGGATTTATTTTACACTCTTTGGCGATGTTCGTTCAATGGGAGGAGACGTTATTGTTGACTACATCACACCTGTGGTGACTTCGTCAATCTCAAGGTGTCGACTCAGTATCTTGAAGATTCCCATAAGGGTAGGGTATGCATCCATATGTTCATAGGGATGGGTGTATGTGCATATTTGCGAGCATATGTGATTGCACTGTTTTTAGAAGGAAAAAAATGAAGGAATGGGCCGCCAATTTATGGTTTGGAAGAAGATCTCGTTTGGGTGCGAGGGATTAGTGTTCTTGGGAAGTCCGGTGTCTGCAGTGCTAGGAAGCTAATCCCGGGTGGAATATGTTTTGTCACTGTGCATGATTTGTGTAATTCTGTCTGTATAGTTTATTGTTGTCTTCTGATTGATTCCTTTTCATGAATCGATTACCAAATATTTATGTATATATATTGCCAACCATGAGTATAGTAACTCGTGTATTGTGTATGGAAGATTTTGTAGATTTGGTTACTATGCGGTGTAGGGTAGATTTAGTAGATTTCCATGAATTGATTTGGTAGTACACCATGCATTGTATGGTAGTAGATTTGGTATTAACAGTCTGGGCATAAAGACTTGTTATGAATTGATTACCAAATATTTTGGCTACTGATTTGGTAGATTTGATAGGTAAAAATATGCTATGTATGGTTGTGCGTGTTATTTTAGCAATTGATTCAATAGATTTTGCATGTATGGACATACGTGTTTTTGGCAAATGTAAATCACAAATTAAAAGACTAAGGGCGGTCGAGCAATTAAAAGAGAGGGGGGTGGACGTATGAACGTATAATCCCAATTTTCCTTCAATAATAGAGATTTATTTGCATTTGGCATCAACACATGCAGCTGGTTCTCTTTTTAATTTGGCAATGCCTTTACAATCGTAGGGAGCTAGTGTTAAAGCTAAAAAAATGAACTTGGCATTGCTATTCGCATACACCGCGGTCGTCTTTATCTCTATATCTACTACTTACTAGCAGAATGCCCATGCGTTGCTACGGGCTATCCGCCATGTTATCTTCAACATCCGGGTCCAACACAAAAACCCCATCCCACGTTGCATCTTCCCCTTTTCTATCGGAACCTCCACTTCCCGCTCGGTTTCCTGTTGTAGCGGGACATTTCTTGCTGGAGCCACTTCCTTTAAAATCAGATGGCGCCCACCTCATCTTCGTCGTGCATTGCAACAGGGATTGAATTTTTCATGTTTATAATATAATAGAGTGGGCTAAACTAACACATACTATTGACACAAAACAACGAGTAACTATAGAAATCATTCTCAAAGGTCCATTCAACTTTGCAAATGCACACTAACATCGGAGGCAAGTGGAAATGTGAACATATTCCTAGTCATCAATATGCTCCACCTCCAACCCACGTACCAGTCATTGCTACAAGGGATAATTGTCGTTCTTCTCTTTCTCGTCCTTCCCTGCATCTTCTAATTCTAACCTCTTCGCCAACCAGCAGCACGTCAACATTAGTGTGTTCGTCATCAACGCCTCATCATCTTCTTTCTCATTCCTTTCCAGCTTTAGTTCTCATTCCTAATTATTTTCTAGAATATTATTCCTTTCTTTTTTTTGTTTTATTTCTTCTAACACTCTTTCTTTCTCCAACACCGCAGACCACTTGGTGGCTTTAGTTCTTTTTCCTTCTTATGCTTGGAACACCCCTCTTTTCTACAATAGCATGAACCACCTAACCAATGTTGTGTCATATTGTCCTCACTTGCGAACGTTTTAACAACAGTTGGTGTGTGTACATCATGTGCAGCATAGTCGTATCCATCATGGTGAACGCTAGACCGCCCATGTCACGAGCTCATCGTGACCGTTGTCCATGTTGGTGTAACGCCCCAGATGCAACTTTCCATATTCGTAACTCCAACTCTTGCCTTTTCCGGAGATGCGATATATTATTTCCTCCGTGGTTGGGTTTTTGTCTTTTGTTTTGCATTTTGTTCATGTCTTGCATCTCATCTCATAGCATCATGCGCATTGCATTTGCATATTTTCATAAAACTCGTAGCCGTTCGTAGTTGCCCCTTCTCTCTTTGCCTCCGTTGTTATTTTGTCAGGCTCTTGTCCCCGTTGACCTCTCTCAGACCAACCGGCTTCTTGTTCCCTCTTGTATGGCCGTTTGACCCCCTCCACACTTTACCCACCCCCTCTTGCGCGCGTCCGAAATTTGTTCCGAACCCGACCCGGGTTGTCGTGACCGATGGATCCGGATCATCCTCAAACGTCTACAAAACATCTCCGTTTTCTCTTTTGGACTCCCTAACCTATTTATCCGAGACCGTCCGATTTTAATCGGAGGGTCCAAACCTAATCATATTGTTCCTATATATAGTCGACAACCCTAGTCCAATCCCTAAAACCTAGGCTTCCTGTCCCATCACTCGCATCCCCGCCGCCACTCTCTCGGGATCCATCCCGCCACCTACCTCCATCGATCCCCTCCACTACCACCGAAGCCTGCAGCCTCCTCCTCCCACCTTGGGATCATCTCCCGGCCAACCCGAGCTCCTCCCATGCCCGAGCCCTCCGTCCCTGAGCTCCTACAGCCCCATGGCGCCCCAACCTCCAGATCGAGATGGTCTCGATCCCGAGTCGCCAGGCCAGACTCCGTCGCCCTCCTCCCTGTCTTCCTTCCCCTTCCTTCCTCTGGTTCCTTCTCCTCACACATCTCGCCCTTCTCTGGTTTCATCGCAGGAGCACCGCACCATGGCTGCGGCCACCAAAGCTTGGAGCTCCTACCGGCAGCCGCGCTGCTCCCCTTCCCCATCGTCGCCACCCCAACCCGTCCTCGCCCTCGAGCGCCTCCAGGCCAGACCCACGCCTCCCCTTTTTCTCCTTCCTCCCTCTGTTTTTCTCCCTCTCACGCAGTTCTCTTCCTCTCTCTGATCCTTCACAGAGCCATGGCGGCTTCAAGCGCTGCCCGTCTCGTCTCCATCCGATGCCGCCGCCATGGCCTCGGATCCGTTGGGTTCCGGCCATCCCCGTCGTTGCCGGACCTCCTCAGCTCGCCGGAGCCCCAAGACCCACCGCTGCAAGTCCCGTCGCCGCGCCACTGTTCGTCTGCTGCTTCTAGTCGCCGGCGCCCTGCTTCCTCTGCTTCGAGCCCCGTCCTGCATCGAGCGTGTGCTCGTGGCTACGAGGAGAAGCAGCGCTCCTCTCCTCCAGGTGTCTCCCGTTGACCGCACGCCCGAGGACCTCGTCGCGCGGCTCCGTCGTCCTGCCAAGTCCCGCGCCGCCATGCCCAACCTCACCTCTGCCTCGTCCGGTTCGAGCAAACGAGCGACCGCTGCTGCCCGCTTATGCTTGACCCGTTCCAAGACGCTGCGCTGGCGCATCCGCGCCAAGGCCCAGCGCGCCAGCCTCTCCTTCCATCGGCCTCTCCACCGATTGGGCCTGGCCCATGGGTGAGCAGCCCCCCGGCGCCCCTCCTCTTGTTTTTTTTTTCACTATCGGGCCAGCCAGATTTGGCCCAGAGTAGTATTTTTTTCAGTTCTGAGATTTTAGCATTATCCAGTGAACGTCTGATTTGCAGAAAAACCCTCAAACATCATGCATTTAATAACTCACAAATGGTGCATCGTATTAAAATAATTTATATATGTAAAATGCTTAGAATTTTGTGTAGATTAATAATATGCCACTTTCATCCATGTTTAAAATGTTTAAAATGCTGTTTGCATTTAATTTGTTCAAATGCCATGTTAAAATGGTTTATTTCATAACTAAATAACCGTAGCTCGGATTTAAATAAACTTTATATGTAAATGGGGTGGAAAAATGCCTAGTTTAACATGGTAGCATTACTTTGCATGTTTAACAACTCTAAAATATGCTTTAGGTCAGAACAGTACCGAATCTAAAATATGCACATGAGGATTTTCCGAAATTGTTGTTTCTTATTTCCGGCCTCATTTAAACTTGCCTAAATAGTTAGTTTACTTATGCTTCACCTCTTTCCATGTTTAACAACATTTAATATTGTTTGGTAGCTTAAACGAGATTAAACTAAATATGTCAATGTGGTGTTTTGTCAATATGCAACTCGTTGCATATTGAGCTCCACTTAACTTGTAGTATTGTTTATTGCACCTTGCCATGCCATGCCTCATTAAACCGGACATGCATCATACTGGGTTGAGCATCATGCCATCATTATGCTTGAGCGTTTACCATGTTGTTTGTTTCTTTCCGGTGTTGCTTCTCGGTTCCGGTAATGTTGCGATTGTGAGGATTCGTTCGACTACTTCAGTTCGTCTTCTTCATGGACTCGTTCTTCTTCCTTGCGGGATTTTAGGCAAGATGACCGTCACCTTGGATCTCATTACTATCATTGCTATGCTAGTTGCTTCGTTCTATCGCTATGCTGCGTTACCTACCACTTGCTGCTCAAGCCTCCCAAATTGCATGATAGCCCCTAACCGTTGTCACCCTTCCTAGCAAACCGTTGTTTGGCTATGTTACCGCTTTGCTCAGCCCCTCTTATAGCGTTGCTAGTTGCAGGTGAAGTTGAAGATTGCTCCATGGTGGACAGGATTATGTTGGGATATCACAATATCTCTTATTTAATTAATGCATCTATATACTTGGTTAAGGGTGGAAGGCTCGGCCTTATGCCTGGTGTTTTGTTCCACTCTTGCCGCCCTAGTTTCCGTCATATCGGTATTATGTTCCCGGATTTTGCGTCCCTAACGCGGTTGGGTGGTTTATGGGACCCCCTTGACAGTTCGCTTTGAATAAGACTCCTCCAGCAAGGCCCAACCTTGGTTTTACCATTTGCCTCACCACCACCTATACCCTTCCCTTGGGTCGGCCAACCCAAGGGTCATCTTTATTTTAGCCCCCCCCCACCCCCCGGGCCAGTGCTTCTCTAAATGCTGGCCTGAACCGAGCTGCCTGCGGGGTCCCCTCAGAGAAACTCGAGGTCTGGTTTTACTCGTAGCTAGTCTCATCCGGTGTTGCCCTGAGAACGAGATATGTGCAGCTCCTATCGGGATTTGTCGGCACATCGGGCGGCTTTGCTGGTCTTGTTTTATTATCGTCGAAATGTCTTGTAGCAGGGATTCCAGACTGATCGGGTCTTCCCGGGAGAAGGAATATCCTTCGTTGATCGCGAGAGCTTATCATGGGCTAAGTTGGGACACCCTGCAGGTATAAACTTTTGAGAGCCGTGCCCTGCATGTTATGTGGCAGATGGGAATTTGTTAATATCCGGTTGTAGTAAACTTGAAGTAAACTCTTCTAAAATACACCAAACGTGTGCGTAACCGTGAGTGTCTCTTTTCGGGGTTGATCGAGAGGAGAACACGGTTTCTGGGTTATGTCTGGCGTAAGTAGGAGTTCAGGATCACTTCTTGATCATTACTAGTTGACGACCGTTCCTTTGTTTCTCTTCTCGCTCTCATTTGCGTATGTTAGCCACCATACATGCTTAGTCGCTGCTGCAACCTCACCACTTTACTCCTTCCTTTCCCATTAAGCTTTGCTAGTCTTGATACCCATGGTAATGGGATTGCTGAGTCCTTGTGGCTCACAGATTACTACACCAACAGTCGCAGGTACAGGTTATGCGATGATCATGACGCGAGAGCGATGTTTGCGCCAGAGTGCACCAGAGTAGTGATTTGTTATGCGGGAATATCTGATTGTGTTTTGGAAGGTTATCAAGAAATATCTTATGTCTATCTTTAGGAGGTGATCTCACATATATGATGCGATTTCTGAATTCTTAATTACCTTTTAGGTATGTAATTGAATTGAATAAGCAACTGCCAAGGCAAGCACGAAACAAGACCCCCTTAATGGGCTTTGGTTTTTTAACGGGAGGGAGAAAAACCAGCGGAAGGGGTGGTGAGAGGTGGGACGAAATAAAACCGGACGAAAAAAGACCGTACCAGGCTACCAACTCCTCCATTAGGAGTAGAGATAAAGACACAACTAGCAATTCTCCACATGGCAATTCCAGCACCGTGCATCAAAACACCCCTAAACATTCGAACAACGCGGTTTGGAATTTTCTTTGCCATCCAACTCCATGCATCGATCAAACATCCGCGGACCGGTCTGAACGTCTGGCTTTCCACAGATTGAAAGCAAACCGGGTGAGTTTGCGGGCGTCCAAGCGTGATCCACATTGGTGTCCGAATGTACGGTCCCAGGGAAAGCCCTCCCCACATGTTCCGCTCTACAATCCTCACCGTGCATTCATGCCGCTCCAAGCCGACTTGGTGGGGCGACTATCGGTGTCAAAACCGGCGGATCTTGGGTAGGGGGTCCCAAACTGTGCGTCTAAGGTCGATGGTAACAGGAGGCAGGGGACACAATGTTTACCCAGGTTCGGGTCCTCTCTATGGAGGTAATATCCTACTTCCTGGTTGATTGATCTTGATGAATATGAGTATTACAAGAGTTGATCTACCATGAGATCGTAATGGCTAAAACCCTAGAAGTCTAGCCTTGTATGACTATGGCTATGAGTATTGGCCTCTACAGACCTAGCCCTCCGGTTTATATAAACACCGAACGGATCTAGGGTTACATAAGGTCGGTTTACAGAGAACGGAATCTTCATATTCGATCGCCGAGCTTGCCTTCCACGCCAAGGAGAGTCCCATCCATACACGGGTGTTGTCTTCGGTCTTTGTATTTCCACAACCCATCAGTACGGCCCATGGCGATTAGGCCGGACGCCCGAGGACCCCTTAGTCCAGGACTCCCTCAGTAGCCCCCGAACCGGACTTCAATGACGAGGTGTCCGGCGCGCAGATTGTCTTCGACATTGCAAGGCGGGTTCTTCCTCCGATGACTTCAAAGTGATGTGTCCGGCCTTCCATTTAATGTCGTACCCCTCGGCTTCTGTGTATCAACAACTTCAGCTTCCGCATGTCAAGCGAATGCGAGAGGTCAGGGTATTTTTGCACATAACACCCCGGCTGCGCGAGAAAGAGTGTCTATTTAAAGAGATTGGATCTCAGATCCATTCGGCACCATGCGAAAAAAATCCTCAGAGATTGCTAGGAAAGACCACTCCAACATGGCTAGCGCTCCCAGCTCCTCCTCTCGTTCCCGCAGCCCAGAAAAAGGCGAGTGGGACAGGTGCTCCGTATCCCATGGTCAGCTGGAGAAGCTGCAAACACAGGGATTTCTCCCTCATGCGGATCTGGTTCCTGTTCGAGCGGGGTTGAATTCCTTCAATGGTGAGGCCCAGGCGGAGAATTTCCCCAATCCATCTGAGGGGGAACGAGTGTGCTTCATCCCCTACCTGTTAAGAGGCATTCGGTTTCCAATTCATCCGTTCCTCAGAGGGATTCCAGAGTACTATGGCCTCCAACTGCACAACTTCACTCCAGCTTCCATTTTGCACATCGCGGGTTACGTTGCTCTTTGCGAGCTATTCCTAGGTTGTGAGGCCCACTTTGAATTGTGGAGAAGACTATTCTGCCTCGTCCCGCGTAATCATGAGGGATCAATATTTTAAGTGGGCGGAGCCGAAATATGGCGCACCGCCGAGACCGGATACCTATCCGGTACACCAAAGAAGGCATCCGAAGAGTGGCCTTCCGAATGGTTCTATATTGAGGACGTCGCACTTCCAGACCCAGTTCGGAGGGGTCTTCCCGAGTTCACAAGCGTTCCTTTAAAGAAACGCCACAGCTGGCGCCCTCGGAGCCTCGAGGAGGAAGATAGCGCGGAAGTTCGTCAACTCTTGAGCAAGATAAGGACGCTTGCTTAGTTCGGATTCTCGATAGTCGAAGTAATGGCGACCTCCATAGTGTGGGGGGTTCAGCCACTCCAATAAAGAAGGCTTCCCATGTGGCACTACAATGGGGAGGAGGATGCCTCCCGCTGCGGCAAAAACGGTCCAGACACCCCCACCGCTATGGCCAAAATATTGGCCGAACTGTTCAAAGGGGAGGAAGAGGAATTCCTGTGTATCAAGCGCAGAGAAGGATTTTCCATGTACAGTCCTCCTAGCTGGGTAAGCCCCAACTCCTCTACTCTACTCATTCCACTCCCTGAGCTACTTTCAATGAATATTAACCCATCAATTTATAACAACATTGGCGAAAGATTTCCGAAGGGCTTCACAGCCCCACCCCACAGGCCGAGGGCCACAATCGGGACCTTGACCCCGGATTCGAAGAGGATCCGGATATATTCGTGGTGCTCGAGGACATGGTGTTTTACCAGGAGAGACATGACGGCACAGAAGTGGCCATCATCGCCGATTATCCCGGTCTTCTCCCTGCTTCGCACGTAAGTAATCAGGAGACATCTCATCCGAAAGAGTTCTCTCATTCTGCCTCACCTACCGCACCGTCATGTGCTCAAAAGGGGAGGCATTCGGCGCGTCATGCTACCCCAAGGGGATGTCCAAAGAGAGCGCCCCCCACACCGGGCAAGCCTTCGAAGAGGAAGGCAAACAAAGATACGGCCGAGCCTTCATCGAAGAGGCATGGATTCACAACTATGTTCTTCAGCAGTCGCATCCAACTGTGACTCTTATGTTCGTCCTGCATCAGGAAAAGCGTTCGCCGGACTATGTCCGGGGACCCGGCAAGTCGTACTCCCAACAGCCAGGATTGGGTCCCAGTCGAGGAGACGGGGCCCGATATGGGAGTGGCGCCGGACTGTCCTTCGGCTGAGGGCTCGGAAGATATGTCCATCACCAACTCGGAAGTGGAGAGCGCCATGAATCATCAGCGCCGTAGGGCCATTTTACGAGATCCCCGCTTCTCAAAAGAGGCGTTCAGTGCCTTCAGCTCAGCTGATGCATACATTCGGGCTGCTCGAGATGGGCTTAACAGAGCCACAGAGCATCATTTAAAAGATGTGCAGGTAAGTTTACTTTGCCCGAATATGATAGCCATGTGCTAGTAGCCCCCGAGACTTGAAGTGGTTGGTACAAATGATTTAAGGATCCTTGTATAACCAGGTTCTTACGGAGAAGAACGACCTGCTAGCCCAAGAGCTGGAAAAGTGTCGGATGCAGCTAACTGCTGTTAGTGCCGAACTGGAAAAGTCCAAGAATGCCTCCTCTGGTAATATTTCCCTCCATCAAGAAACAATAATTATATACCAGCTTGCTAATGCTGTTGCTTATCTCATAATAGGGTCGATCTGCTGCAAGGGTTGTCGCAAATGCATGAGCAAGCTCAGCAGGCAATGCGGAGTGTTGCCAAGGCCCTATTGCCATCCGCCTCCCCTCCAGGAAGTATGGAGGGGCTTGTAGAGCTATTCCAGGGAGCGGGGCGGCGTATCTGATTATGGAAAATATCAGCCTGCCGGGAGGGTGTGCGAGAGGCCTGGGCCATGGTGAAAACACGGTATACCAAGCTTGATCCAAATCGCATGGCCCGGGTCGGACCTCTAGGGTTAGATGGAAAAGAAGTTCCCGTTAATTTGGTATATGACCAAGTAGCAGTCGCTGCCAAATATTCCCAACAGGATTGTAAGTTAGACAGCCTGTTGGACGGTATAGAGGAGGAAATTTATGAGTCCAAGTGACTATGTACTTTCCTTGATATACGTAACTCTAGCTGAATTGTAAAACGATTGTCATGGCAGACCTTTTCGCTTCAACCTCTGGACCCGAAGGTGCGGAGTGTTTCCGAATACCAGAGTGGCCGAATGGACCGGGGTATGTGTGGAAACCAGGCATATGGGTCATAGTTGCTTGAACAGACAAGTTGTATCCGGCTAGTTATGTTATATTACATTAAGATTGTAAGAAACATCTTCCAGATAGAATAGTTCCATTAAGGGCTCCTTTCCCTGGGTGTGCATGCGTTAATGTGCATGTCCGAACTGTGATTAAAAAATCACAATATATGTAACTTCTGGGGGTTCACAATGGAGTGAATGCGAAAAATATCTTTAATCCGCCGACCGAATATTCCCTTAAGAATGCTAGCTTTCGGCTTCACCCAGTCTGTGGTACACATCCGGATGACCCGACAGTAACAATCACAGAGGTGCTCCCTTTATGCCCTAGCCGAACTAACGGGAATGTAGGGGATAAGCACAGGAGCCAGGCAACCCAGCTTGGCCAAAACTTGAGTCATATCGATGCATATAATGGAGAAGAAAAGGTACATACGGGAAAAAATGCATATGTGATGAGCTTGATGCTCGGAAAATAATAATAGCAAGCTTCTGTCCAAGAAGCCCCCAAGTATAATGGACGTACATATTTGAAGATGTATGCGTCAGGGGTGCACGATCTAACTGCACGAAAGCTTTAAGGCTAAAGAGATAAACGAAAAAAGAGAAAAAATAATGGAAACGTCAGGGGGAAGGAGACGAACAAAGAGTTCGGCGCTAGGCATAGAATCTTCGGATTCTGGTCGCATTCCAGGGGTTCGGCTCTAGGCGATTGTCTGACACATCATGCAGGCGTACGCTCCTCCAGTGAGAAATTCGTGAATGATAAAGGGACCCTCCCACTTGGGCTTGAGTTTGTCCTTTTTCTTCTCTGGCAGGCGTAGAACGAGTTCGCCAACGTTATAAGTCTTGGCCCGCACTTCTCTACTTTGATACCTGTGAGCCTGTTGTTGATAAAATGCGGAACGGGCTTTTGCGATGTCGCGCTCCTCCTCCAGGGCTGAAAGTGCGTTATATCGACTAGAGGGGGGTGAATAGGCGATTTTTATGAATTCTTCACTGAGGAATTTCAGGGTGAGGAAATTCCTAAGCGAAGAACTACTTGCAGCGGAATAAGTACTCAGATGTAAACATAACAGAACACAAGCATGGTCATCCTGATGAAATGAAGACAAGAACAGAGTACAGAAAGCGTAAACACAGGATAACACAGGATGAAAACAAACAGACTGAAGAAATTGAGTTGAGGAAATTGATAAAGT
This sequence comes from Aegilops longissima, assembly GCA_021605205.1. Classification (NCBI taxonomy): domain Eukaryota; kingdom Viridiplantae; phylum Streptophyta; class Magnoliopsida; order Poales; family Poaceae; genus Aegilops; species Aegilops longissima. The sequence goes on along the minus strand of CM038676.1, from coordinate 136,841,429 downwards.
CTTCAGTCAAAGTATTCAAACAGATATGAACAAGCACACAACAACTGTAATGAAGAAATGAAAGAGTTGAGGAAATAGAACCAGTAGGCTTGATGAAGATAATGATTTGGTAGACCAATTCCAACTACTGTGACAGTCGTACATCTGGTTGGAGCGGGTACGTAGTTAAACCTGAGGACACACAGTCCTCACTGTATTCTCCTTGAACTAAGGTCACACAGACCTCGTCCAATCACTCGTGGTAAGTCTTCAGGTGACTTCCAAACCTTCACAAACTCGGTCACTCGGCGATCCACAATTTCCTCTTGGATGCTCTAGACCATGACACCTTGTCGGATCACGGGTTCTGGAAAAACCCTCAAGGTTCGAACACTGGGGTGCGCGCGAAGATTTCCTCCCTACCGATCCACGCCCTAGCTCGCTAAGATCTCGTGGACGAACTCGACGAACTCACAACACAAAAGACACAAGATTTATACTGGTTCGGGCCACCGTTGTGGTGTAATACCCTACTCCAGTGTGGTGGTGGTGGATTGCCTCTAGGGCTGATGATGAATAGTACAAAGGGAAGAACAGCCTCCTGAGGTTGAGGTGTTCTTGTGCTCGGTGTGTGGCCAAGGGTTGGGTGAGATGCCTCTGAATGAGTTGTCTTCTATGGTGGTGTCTATCTCTACTTATATAGGCCCTGGTCCTTGATGTCTACTATGCAACCTTCTTCTTGTAGAGGTCGTTGGGCCTCCAAATGCACTGGTTTGTAGCACAGTAACAAATTTCCCTCCAGTGGATGACCTAAGGTTTATCAATCTGTGGGAGGCGTAGGATGAAGATGGTCTCTCTCAAACAACCCTGCAACCAAATAACAAAGAGTCTCTTGTGTCCCCAACACACCCAATAGAATGGTAAATTGTATAGGTGCACTAGTTCGGCGAAGAGATGGTGATACAAGTGCAATATGGATGATAGATATTGGTATTTGTAATCTGAAAATATAAAAACAGCAAGGTAACAAGTGATAAAAGTGAGCGTAAACGGTATTGCAATGCTAGGAAACAAGGCCTAGGGTTCATACTTTCACTAGTGCAAGTTCTCTCAACAATAATAACATAATTGGATCACATAACTATCCCTCAACATGCAGCAAAGAGTCACTCCAAAGTCACTAATAGCGGAGAACAAATGAAGAGATTATGGTAGGGTACGAAACCACCTCAAAGTTATTCTTCCCAATCAATCCGTTGGGCTATTCCTATAAGTGTCACAAACAGCCCTAGAGTTCGTACAAGAATAACACCTTAAGACACAAATCAACCAAAACCCTAATGTCACCTAGATACTCCAATGTCACCTCAAGTATCCGTGGGTATGATTATATGATATGCATCACACAATCTCAGATTCATCTATTCAACCAACACATAGAACCTCAAAGAGTGCCCCAAAGTTTCTACCGGAGAATCAAGACGAAAACGTGTGCCAACCCCTATGCATAGGTTCATGGGCGGAACCCGAAAGTTGATCACCAAAACATACATCAAGTGAATCACGTGATATCCCATTGTCACCACAGACACGCACGGCAAGACATACATCAAGTGTTCTCAAATCATTAAAGACTCAATCCGATAAGATTACTTCAAAGGGAAAACTCAATCCATTACAAGAGAGTTGAGGGGGAGAAGCAACATAGATCCAACTATAATAGCAAAGCTCGCGATACATCAAGATCGTGCCAAATCAAGAACACGAGAGAGAGAGAGAGAGAGAGAGAGAGAGAGAGAGAGAGAGAGAGAGAGATCAAACACATAGCTACTGGTACATACCCTCAGCCCCGAGGGTGAACTACTCCCTCCTCGTCATGCAGAGCACCGGGATGATGAAGATGGCCACCAGTGAGGGTTCCCCCCTCTGGCATGGTGCCGGAACAGGGTCCCGAGAGCTTTTTGGTGGCTACAGAAGCTTGCGGCGGCGGAACTCCAGATCTATTATGTTCCCCGATCGTTTTAGGGTATATGGTTATATATAGGAGGAAGAAGTACGTCGAGGAGCCACGAGGGCCCACGAGGTGGAGGCGCGCCTAGGGGGTGGGCGCGCCTCTACCTTGTGGCTCCCTCGCTTCTGTCTGACGTGCACTCCAAGTCTATCGTAGCTTTCCTTCCAAAAATAACTTCTCCGTAAGGTTTCATTCCGTTTCGACTCGTTTGATATTACTTTTCTTCGAAACACTGAAACAAGGGAAAAAATAGGAACTGGCACTAGGCTCTGGGTCAATAGGTTAGTCCCAAAAATAATATAGAAGTGTTTAATAAAGCCCATAAATATCCAAAACACATAATATAATAGCATGGAACAATAAAAAATTATAGATACGTTGGAGACGTATCAGCATCCCCAAGCTTAATTCCTGCTCGTCCTCGAGTAGGTAAATGATAAAAACAGAATTTTTGATGTGGAATGCTACTTGGCATAATTTCAATGTAGTTCTTCTTAATTGTGATATGGATATTCAGATCCGAAAGATTCAAGATAAAAGTTCATATTGACATAAGAATAATAATACTTCAAGCATACTAACTAAGCAATTATGTCTTCTCAAAATAACATGGCCAAAGAAAGTTATCCCTACAAAATCATGTAGTCTGGCTATGCTCTATATTCACCACACAAAATATTTAAATCATGCACAACCCCGATGACAAGCCAAGCAATTGTTCATACTTTTGACGTTCTCAAACTTTTTCAATCTTCACGCAATACATGAGCGTGAGCCATGGACATAGCACTATATGTGGAATAGAATGGTGGTTTTGCAGAAGACAAAAAGGAGAAGATAGTCTCACATCAACTAGGCGTATCAACGGGCTATGGAGATTCCCATCAATAGATATCAATGTGAGTGAGTAGGGATTGCCATGCAACGGATGCACTAGAGCTATAAGTATATGACAGCTCAACAAAAGAAACTAAGTGGGTGTGCATCCAACTCGCTTGCTCAAGAAGACCTAGGGCATTTTGAGGAAACCCATCATTGGAATATACAAGCCAAGTTCTATAATGAAAAATTCCCACTAGTATATGAATGTGACAAAATGAGAGACTCTCTATCATGAAGATCATGGTGCTATTTTGAAGCACAAGTGTGGTAAAAGGATAGTAGCATTGTCCCTTCTCTCTTTTTCTCTCATTTTTTTATTTTTTTATTTGGGCCTTTTCTGTCACGACCGGATTTTCAATAAAATATTTATTGAACAACCGACCCATGAAATCCAATATGAGGATAAATACAAAACTTTGATACAAGAAGCCAGTAGCATTTCAATATTACAGGGGTCGGACTAAAGATGACCAACCAATTATTACGACACGCCCATAATTATACATGATGGCGGATATGGCACAAGGTGTGGGGTGGAATACTACTGACTTGGAGTATGCGTGGTTGGTGGAATAACACAGTGGGGTGGTTAATAAGTCTCATCAGATCGGCGACTCATCGAGCGTCGAGGTGAGGCTCGATGAATTTATTTGGGTAGCGGAAGCGGATATTTCAAAAGGACTAATCCAGGGGTCGCACGAGACTGACTGGGATTCCTCTAGGCGCCGGACTCGCTATCGAACTCTTCATCCATGAGATCGCCTTCACAAGATCTCGCCAAATCAACAAGCGGTGAGTACTATGATAGTACTCGCAAGACAGTTCGGACAAAAGATATAACAAATGAAAGCATGAATGCGACATAGTTAATCTTAACAATGCTCAATTAAAGCAATATAGAAAAAATAATTAAAATGGGAGTCGGCGGTAGTCCGCTCGAAATCCCAAAGAGACAAACTCAAAACCGATCGGGTGTCTGAAGCGACGCCTCGAAAGGTGAATAAATAAGCAAAATATTGCCACAGTCGGGCGTCTGGGCGACACCTCTTAAAGGGCTTATATTGAAATAAAAATGCATGCGTGCATCAGTCGGACGTCTGAGCGACATCATAGAAAGGGCTTATAATAAAAATAAGTAACAGCAATGCCGCAGTCGGACGCCTGAGCGACATCACAGAAAGGGCTTATAATAAAAAAATAGCAATGCCGCAGTCGGACGTCTGAGCGACATCACAGAAAGGGCTTATAATAAAAATAAATAATAGCAATGCCGCAGTCGGACGTCTGAGCGACATCACAGAAAGGGCTTTCATCACAAAGATATAGCACTCATAATAAATATTCAACACATGAATATAAACGGGTTAGTCCATCCACAGGAATAAACATTTAACCGGACTTAGTACTCATGTGATTCACCGGAGTATCATCACCAAACCGACACTTGTCGATAAGATAATACGAACTTGGACATGGATAAGATGATTCGAGGATTTATGACTCTGCAGAGTTTGTACTAAAATTACCCACAGCCGACGGATTTCGTAGTCCCAAGGACTAGTTCCGTTTATGGTATTTCGAAGAAACACAGCTAACCAAGACACACCCATCCTACCTCACGATGCCAGAATCACCCTAGACATCGCCCAAGAAAAACTTTTGAGACGGGAGATCACAATCTCGAATAGCATGGGATCAAATTTATATTCATGGCGCTCTAAGGGTGCCCCCTCTCGGTCCCAACCGGAAACACCCATGCCCCCTGACCAGATGACTGGCTTTAATCCAGGGCCATGGAACCATCATCACGGCCTCTCCATTTGGTGTGTACCAGGAAGGCGGTTTGCAACTTACTAAGCCATATCCCTTGCGGAAAACATGTGGTAGTACGGGAAGGGAAAATGGATGGGAATCGAACTGATACGGGTTGACACTGAAGTCAAATGGTGTGGCATAAGGCTGGCATGCTACAACACTGCCATCTTACCCATCCTCATGCCAACACATGGCCATGCACATTCACATCCAACACGTATGGATTATCGAACTCACTTGCCTCAACTTTGCATGAAAATAACATTCATCGGTATGCTCACAAACATGCCATGAAACTACTTAATGCAAACCTGCCAGAACACTCATCATATCAAAAGTTCAAACATGCTTGCCTGGTTCAGAGTAGTCGGAGCCTAGCACGGTGAAGTTCGCGGTTCCGTCACCTCCTTCGGTATCTACGGTATAAAGAAAACATACGCGCTAACGTAAATACCGTGAGGTGCACAAAAATTACTCCAAATATTTTTCAAATAAATCTGATTAAAAACTAGACAAAATTTCAAAGAGGACAGAAAAAGAATCAATCAAAAATACTCTTCTGTTTAAAAGTTATTAGCGTTTTAGTCCGTGGACCTTTCAGTAATGAAACGAAACTTCCGAGGGTTTTCTATATAAAAGAAAACGCTTGAGTCTCAATACGCCGATCCGGTGGGGAAGACGATTTTGCCAAGGCGTTCGAAAAACGATTCAAAACGAGGAAAAAGCTGACGGGAGGACCCACCGTCGGGTTTGAAAACGAGCGAGATTTGGCGCCGAGGGTCGGTGATCGCCGGCGGCGATCTACGGCGAGGCAGGAGGATCGGAGATTACCAACGTGCTCACCGTGTCCTTCCGCATCGGTGGGTGGTGGAGTTGGTCGCCGATGAGCACCACGTTGACGGCGGTCTCAACTCCGCGGACGGTGGTTCGGGCGTTGATGGATCTCGCCAAGAGGGCTGCAAGGATCGAATCGAGGTGGGGGTTAGAGCACTAGGTGTAAGAGAAGGCTACGGACGAGGTTTGGGCGCCGGAGATGGTCTCACCGCAGTGAATCAAGGTGGAGGCCGAGGCGCAACGGCGGGCGGAGTCGGGAAGGAGAGCTCCTCGTGGCCCTTCCAGGACTTGGCGGGTCTGGAGGGGTAGAGGAGGTGTGCGGGCGAGAGCAAGCTCGGTGTTATATATAGCCGCCTGAGGCGGTTGCCGAGAACGGGTTCTCCGGCGAGGTGATTACAGCGCGCTGTGGTTGCACGGAGGGTTCAGAGGTTGAGCGTCGTCGTGGGTGTTCCTGGTTCCGTTTAGGTGCTAACTGCGTCGGATTTGGTTGCTTAGGGGAGCTCGACGGAACGGGCGGCACGGGCCCGTCGGCGGCGGGAGCACGCTCAGTGCGTGCAGCGCCACGGCGACGGTGCTGCATGCGTCTTGCTGGCGAGAAATGGCCACGCTGAGCCACCAGGGGTTTGGGCGGCGCGAACGGCGTTATGCCGCTGTTCGCTCCCGGTCGGCCGCTATGGTGGTTCGCCGCCATGAGACACGCCGCGCGCAGCGGGCCAGGTGCCACCGACGCGCAGAACGCGCCAAGCATCGCTGTGTGAGGCTCCGGACAAGCAAGCTAGGCCGTGAGCAACGTGCCAAGTGCACTGTGATCATGTGACTGAATTCGGCGAAGATTGACCTCAAACTCGAACTTAATCAAGATGCATGAAACAAAGGCATGCAAGGTGTTCAACAGAATGATCTAGGCATGTAGGATTTTTCCTTGAGCTGGTTTTTGGTGGAGGGGCCTCTCATTGCATCTAGAGGCTGCCTGAATATTTGTGGAATTTTTGGAGTAGTGTAGATATGAATTTCACCAAATTTGGCAAATCTGGTCCAAACTTGCGAGACTATAATTTGAAATTTTTTAACAGGAGAGGAGTGGATCTTGATAGTTCTAGGTTGTGGGTACCAAGGACTATCCAAGGGAGTTGGTTTGAGGTCAAAATTCAAATGCATTAAGGTACTTGCTTTGCAAATTACCTAGGCTCAAAATAATAGACAGAAAAGATTTGGGAGAGAATTAATTGAAATAAAAATTCAGAAGAGGGTTGAACTAGTAGAGACAGAATGTTTGGATTGCCCAAGGTGGAAGGAGACATATTTGGGAAGATTTTACCATGTGGTGTATGGCCAAATCCTGAATGATTTCAAATATGGGAGAGGATGAAAAACTCCTAGAGTTTCTTTTTGAAAGAAAAATAAAATTCAAAGATTTTTCTTGAATCCTTGAGAAGAGAGCAATCAAAGGAAAAATTTAAAAACTAAACACCAGAGTTGAAGGAGATGCAAAAGTAAAATATGTGCCAGAGGGAAAAAGCTTTTGATAGAGATTTATGGAAGGGTTTTGGTGACCTCCTTTAAATCCAGTAAAATTTTGAAGAAAACCAAAGGAAAAATTTTGGAGTGTCACAACACCTACCCCCTTAGGAAAAATCTCGTCCCCGAGATTCCAGTTGATCCTCAAATAATTGTGGGTGCTCCGCTCGAAGGAAATCCTCTCTTTCCCAAGTGGCTTCACTCTCGGTGTGGTTGCTCCACTGAACTTTGAAGAACTTGATGGCTTTCTGTCGGGTTCTCCTTTCTAACTCTTCCAAGATTTTTATCGGGTGCTCCCGATACGTAAGGTCTGGTTGCACGTCAATGTTTTTATGGGGTACCTGTTTCTCTGGGTTGCTTACGCACTTCCTCAATTGGGAGACGTGGAATACGTCGTGGATGTCGGATAATTCTTCGGGTAAGTCTAGCTGGTAGGCCACCGTTCTTCTTCGTGCTACTATGCAGAAAGGTCCGATGAATCTTGGTGCTAGCTTCCCTTTAATCTTGAATCGATGCAGGCCACTCATGGGGGATACTCGTAGGTACACAAATTCACCGGGTTCAAAATGGACTCCACGATGCTTCTGATCGTAATAACTCTTTTGTCGACTTTGGGCGGTCTTGAGTCGGTCCTTAATTACCTTGACTTTATCTTCAGCCTCTTTGAGCAGGTCTGGGCCGAAGATATGACTGTCTCCGGTTTCCGACCAATTTAGTGGGGTACGACATATTCGTCCGTATAGAGCTTCAAATGGTGCCATTTGCAGGCTGGATAGATAGCTGTTGTTATATGCGAATTCTGCGTGTGGTAAGCTCTCCTCCCAACTGGTCCCATAGGTGAGGACACATGCTCAAAGATATCTTCTAGAATCTGGTTTACTCGCCACCGCCCATCATGTCAGGGATGGTATGCGGTCTCGAATGCCAGCTGAGTTCCCAAAGCTTGTTGTAAGTGATCCCAAAACCGGAGACGAATTGAGTGCCTCTGTCCGAGATTATTTTCTTTGGGACTCCATGTAGGCAAACGATCACGGGAGAGGTAGAGCCTAGCAAGCTTCGAGTGGTGTGTGTTGTCTTCACGGGATGAAGTGAGCTACTTTAGTCAATCTATCGGTGATTACCCATATGGCATCATGTCCGTGTCGTGACCGAGGTAGTCCAACAATAAAATCCATTCCAATCTCGCCCCATTTCCACTCGGGTATTTTATTTGGTTGCAATAGCCCGGCGGTTTCGGTGCTCGGCCTTGATGCGTTGACAAGAGTCACAACATGCAATAAACGTGGCTATGTCTCTTTTTATACCATGCCACCAAAATGTTTCCTGAAGATCTTTGTACATTTTTGTCCTCCAGGATGGATTGAATATGGAGCGGTGTGGCCTTCAGCCAGGATTTGCTGTTTAAGGTCATGGATATTTGGTACGCAAAGCCTATTCCCGTACCACAATATTCCTTGCTCATCAATAATGAATTCTGAGGCCTTGCCCAACTTCATCTTCCGTTTTATGCCTTCCATGCTGGGGTGTCCACGTTGAGCCTCTTTAACCTTCTCTATCAGGGTAGGCTGTAATTCTAAGTTTGACACACTGCCTTCGGTGACCACCATCAGATTGAGCTTTGCGAATTCCTGCTGGAATTCGGTCTTAAGTCCGCATGCTATCGTTGTCCGGACTGGGTTCCACTCGAGCATCTGCTACAACATTTGCTTTGCACGGGTGGTAGTGGATCCCAACATCATAATCCTTTACTAATTCTAACCAGCGTCGCTGCCGTAATTTAGTTCGGTTGTGTGAAAATATACTTGAGGCTTTTGTGGTCCGTGTATATTTCACAACGATTACCAAGTAAAAGTGTCTCCATTCCTTGAGTGCATGAATAACGCTGCTAATTCCAGGTCATGAGTAGGATAATTTTCCTCATGCTTGCGGTTGTCTCGAAACATATGCATAACCTTGCCTTCTTGCATCAATACGCACCGAGGCCCTTTCGAGATGCGTCACAAAATACCTCAAAATTTTTGTGTATATCCGCACAATTAGTATTGGTGCTGTCGCCGCTTCCTCTTGAGTTCTTGGAAACTTTTCTCGCAAGCTTCCGTCCATTCAAACTTCTGTCTTTCTTGAGTAGTTGCGTCATTGGCTTTGCTATGGTGGAGAATCCTTCAATAAATCTCCGGTAGTATCCTGCCATACCCAAGAAACTTCGTACATCCGTCACGCTGGCTGGCGGCTTCCAGCCAAGTACGGCCTTGACTTTTTCCGGGTCTCTGGCGATACCTTCTTGAGTCAGTACGTGGCCTAGAAAACCTACTTGCTTTAGCCAAAATTCACACTTGCTGAATTTAGCGTACAACTGATGTTTCCTGAGTTCTCCTAGTACAATCAGGAGATGTTCAGTGTGTTCTTCTGGTGTTTTGGAGTATACCAGAATATCATTGATAAATACCACAACAAACTTATCCATAAACTTCATGAATACTTTGTTCATGAGGTGAAAAAAATATGCGGGGGTGTTTGTTAGTCCGAATGGCATCACGTTGAACTCGTACAATCCGTATCTGGAGGTGAAAGCGGTCTTGGGAATATCCTCGGTTCGTACTTTCAGTTGATGGTATCCCGATCTCAAGTAAATCTTTGAGAACACCTTGGCCTTAGCGAGTTGATCGAATAAATCATTTATTCGTGGCATCGGATATTTGTTCTTGATTGTGACCATGTTTAGCGCTCGATAGTCTATGCATAATCTCAGTGTTCCATCCTTCTTTTTGGCGAATAAAATTGGTGAACCCCAAGGTGAGGAACTGGCTCATATGTACCCTTTTTCCAACAGTTCCTTTATTTGCTTCTTCAGTTCCACCAATTCGGATGGTGCCATTCTGTATGGTTTCTTGTATATGGGAGCAGTTCCGGGTGCTAGCTCTATGCTGAATTCAATCTCTCTATCTGGTGGCATGCCTGGTAGTTCTTCGGGGAATACATCTGGAAATTCACACACTACTGGCACTTTGCTCAATTCAGAAATATCTACCTTGTTCAATCTCGGTTGCCGGGATATTTTTCTTTCCTTGGCTGAAACCTTTATGGTCTTCCCGTGGTGATGGGTGAGAATTACGGTCCTGTTGAAGCAGTCAATAAAACCTTTGTTGGTGGTTAACCAATCCATCCCTAAGATGACATCCAGCCCTTTATTTTCCAATACGATAAGATTTGCGTGAAACTTCAACCCTTCAAACTCGATAACCACGCCCCGCAATAATTCGGGTAACTTGCTTGATTCGTGGGACTTGACGATCATAGATTTTCCCAAGGAAGCATCGAATAATTATTTTGCAAAGCAAAACTTTTCAAACGAAAGAGTGAGAAGCTCCGAATCAAACAAAACCATGGCAGGTATTGTGTTGACAGAACGCATCGAGTCACGATATCTGGGGCATTTTGTGCTTCCTCTTTGGTCACGTGGTTCAGATGACCCTTCCGTGGTTGTTATTTGGGTTGAAATTGTTGCGCTTTGGTGTCGAATTATTGCCTCCGTTGTTCGGCTTTGGGGTCGAAGTTCTTGGCTTGGGGCACCGCTTGGCATAGTGCCCTTCTTCTCCACAAGTGTAACAGTAACGCTTTGGGCGGTATGTGAGCTCCTTGTCCCTTGCGTGGAAATTTTTGATTGGACGCGAGACGCTTGTCGTGGGTTTGGGTGTCCAGTTTTTCCGAACATCTGCTTTGCTGCGGTGGTTGCGGTGTGTTTAGACTGGTCCTCTTCCGCTTATGGAAATCTTCTAAGCTGCGTCTCTCATTTTCCAAGGTAATGGCCTTATCCACCAGCGTCTTAAAATCTGGAAATGTGTGTACGACCAACTGACATTTAAGCGCGGGTGTCAGTCCGTCTAGGAACTTCTCCATCTTTTTGTTTTCTGACATACGTTCCTCGTTGGCGTAGTGAGACAGCTGGGTAAACTGACCGTTGTATTCCGACACTGTCATTGTTCTTTGCTTGAGGTCATCAAATTCTCTCTTTTTGATCTTCATAAGACTCTTAGGAATATGTGCCCCACGAAAACCTTCTTTGAATTCCTCCCATGATATATTATTTTTGTTGGGGTGCATGTGTAGGAAATTTTCCCACCACGATGCGGCTGCTCCAGTGAGATAGTGCGGAGCATAAAGCACTTTCTCAAGGTCTAAACACTGGGCGATAATTAATTTTCTCTCCATGTCTCGAAGCCAGTCCTCGGCTTCCAGAGGTTTGTCAGTGTGAGAAAATGTTTGGGGACGCGTCTTCAGTAGCTCGAGATAACTTGGATTGCTGCTGATACTGTCCGGTGATTCCCCATATTGATGACTTGGTTCAGTATTTCCTGATGTTGCTGCTGACTTTGTTCGTAAAGACGGCACATCTGGGAAAGTGCCGTTTCACTATCCTGTTGACTTGTCTGCCCCTGTGTGAAATTGTTGCCTGGGGGTGTGCCATAATTTTCCTCTGTCGGAGTTGGCATGGAGCGCGTCCAAGGACGAGACATATCTTACTCTGGGGATATATTTTGAAACACTCATAAGAAAGTGAAAGAAGTCGCAAAAATAAGTCCATAAATGCATAAGGATGGCAAATAAATTAAAAGCCCAAGATTTTTCAAGAAAACAAGTCGATTGCACACGGAGAAGGACTGCTCATTACATATCTTACACGCAAGCAGTAATTATACAATACATCACTCAGGATATGCGTACATAAATCCTGACATGTTATTTAGTCTAGTGCACTCCTCCAGATCCTACATGATGCGCAAACAAACTACTTCTCACAGCCTATTTACATATAAACATATCGCATAAGTCGGTACATCGCATGGCGCTAAGCGTGCTTAGTCGGAGATGGTAAGGATTTCCTTGGCCTGCCAAGGGTGAGGCGAGAGGGCTGGGGACTCAACCTCCTCTTCGGAGATAGGCTCCAGACGAGAGGTGCCATGGAGTTGGTGGAGCAGGTGCCTGTGTGGGAAGACTCGAATCTGAGCGGCACGAGGGGTGGTGCGAGCTAACTGGAGTAGGCGCAATGACATGGTTGAATTCCTCCGTGGTAGGCAGGCGACGAGTAGCGGTGCGAGCAGTAGGAGCGAACGATGCTGATGACGAGACGAAAGTCAGTGTCGGTGCAACACGCAGGAGCTCCCTCCTGTTGGCGGCACAACCATGGACTGAGTCGATGCGGGCAGCTACAAAGTCGTCCACCAGGTTGTAGAAGGCTGCCTCCAAAGCCCGGAGATACTCGGCGAGCATCTCAAAGCTTCGTCCCCGCTTCTCCTCTCGGGGCAAGAGAACGCGTAGTGGAAGGTGTATGGCACGTGACATGGCAGGTAGCAGTAGCGACGAGTCTTCATTGAAGGCAGGATATCCCTGAGACGGGCTATCCCCTCACGAGCTGCCATCTGTAGCGCATGCTTCTCTGTGGGCATGGCTCTCCCCACGAACCGATAACGCTCAACTCGTCCTCTCTTGAATTCCACCGCGGCTTGGTGCATGGTTAGACGGTCATTGACCTTGTGCTGAGAGAGAGAAGACTGGGCGCACATCTGGCCCCATCACGACTTGGACGATGAAGGAGAGAAGCTTGACAAACCCATCGGGCATGTTGGCGAACATCTGTGACTCGCAGTCATTGCTGGCCATCTACAAAAGTAGGCAAAAGTCCTGAGTAGTCAAATCATAAATTTATGCTGACTGTCAGAAATTGACTACATTTGTAAAAATAATAAATAGCTCTATTATGCTAATAACCGATTAGCGATCGCACCTAGTGGCTTCCTACAGTCAGCCTAGCTCTGGTACCAAGCTTGTCACGACCGGATTTTCAATAAAATATTTATTGAACAACCGACCCATGAAATCCAATATGAGGATAAATCCTCCATATCGGTAGACAAAACTTTGATACAAGAAGCCAGTAGCATTTCAATATTACAGGGGTCGGACTAAAGATGCCCAACCAATTATTACAACACGCCCATAATTATACATGATGGCGGATATGGCACAAGGTGTGGGGTGGAATACAACTGACTTGGAGTATGCGTGGTTGGTGGAATAACAGAGTGGGGTGGTTAATAAGTCTACTGCACTGGCGACTCATCGAGCGTCAAGGTGAGGCTCGATGAATTTATTTGGGTAGCGGAAGCAGATATTTCACAAGGACTAATCCAGGGGTCGCACGAGACTGACTGGGATTCCTCTAGGCGTCGGACTCACTATCGAACTCTTAATCCATGAGATCGCTTTCACAAGATCCGCCAAATCAATAAGCCGTGTGAGTACTATGAAAGTACTCGCAAGACAGTTCGGACAAAAGATATAACAAATGAAAGCATGAATGCAACATAGTTAATCTTAACAATGCTCAATTAAAGCAATATAGAAAAAATAATTAAAATGGGAGTCGACGGTAGTCCGCTCAAAATCCCAAAGAGACAGACTCAAAACCGATCGGGTGTCTGAAGCGACGCCTCGAAAGGTGAATAAATAAGCAAAATATTGCCACAGTCGGGCGTCTGAGCGACACCTCATAAAGGGCTTATATTGAAATAAAAATGCATGCGTGCCGCAGTCGGACGTCTGAGCGACATCACAGAAAGGGCTTATAATAAAAATAAGTAACAGCAATGCCGCAGTCGGACGTCTGAGCGACATCACAGAAAGGGCTTATAATAAATAAAAATAGCAATGCCGCAGTCGGACGTCTGAGCGACATCACAGAAAGGGCTTATAATAAAAATAAATAATAGCAATGCCGCAGTCGGACGTCTGAGCGACATCACAGAAAGGGATTTCATCACAAAGATATAGCACTCATAATAAATATTCAACACATGAATATAAACTGGTTAGTCCATCCACAAGAATAAACATTTAACCGGACTTAGTACTCATGTGATTCACCGGAGTATCTGTCACCAAAACTGACACTTTTCAGGATAAGATAATACAGAACTTGGACATGGATAAGATGATTCGAGGATTTATGACTCGCAGAGTTTGTACTAAAATTACCCACAGCCAATGGATTTCGTAGTCCTGAAGGACTAGTTTCGCTTATGGTATTTCTAAGAAACACAGCTAACCAAGACACACCCATCCTACCTCACGATGCCAGGAATCACCCTAGACATCGCCCAAGAAAAACTTTTGAGACGGGGAGATCACTATCTCGAATAGCATGGGATCAAATTTATATTCACGCGCTCTAAGGGGTGCCCCCCTCTCGGTCGCAACCGGAAACACCCATGCCCCCTGACCGGATGACTGGCTTTAATCCAGGGCCATGGAACCATCATCACGGCCTCTCCATTTGGTGTGTACCAGGAAGGCGGTTTGCAACTTACTAAGCCATATCCCTTGCGGAAAACATGTGGTAGTACGGAAGGAAAATGGATGGGAATCGAATCGATACGGGTTGACACTGAAGTCAAATGGTGTGGCATAAGGCTGGCATGCTACAACACTGCCATCTTACCCATCCTCATGCAAACACATGGCCATGCACATTCACATCCAACACGTATGGATTATCGAACTCACTTGCCTCAACTTTGCATGAAAATAACATTCATCGGTATGCTCACAAACATGCCATGAAACTACTTAATGCAAACCTGCCGAACACTCATCATATCAAAAGTTCAAACATGCTTGCCTGGTTCGTGAGTAGTCGGAGCCTAGCTCGGTGAAGTTCAGCGGTTCCGTCACCTCCTTCGGTATCTACGGTATAAAGAAAACATACGCGCTAACGTAAATACCGTGAGGTGCACAAAAATTACTCCAAATATTTTTCAAATAAATCTGATTAAAAACTAGACAAAATTTCAAAGAGGACAGAAAAAGAATCAATCAAAAATACTCTTCTGTTTAAAAGTTATTAGCGTTTTAGTCCAGGGACCTTTCTGTAATGAAACAGAAACTTCCGAGGGTTTTCTATATAAAAACAGAAAACGCTTCAGTCTCGAATACGTCAGTCCGGTGGGGAAGACGTATTTTGCCCGAAGGCGTTTCCAGAAAACGATTCAAAAAGAGGAAAAAGCTGACGGGGAGGACCCACCCGTCGGGTTTGAAAACGAAAGCAGAGATTTGGCGCCCGAGGGCCGCGGTGATCGCCGGCGGCGATCTACGGCGAGGCAGGAGGATCGGAGATTACCAACGTGCTCACCGTGTCCTTCCGCACTGGTGGGTGGTGGAGTTGGTCGCCGATGAGCACCACGTTGACGGCGGTTTCAACTCCGGCGGACGGTGGTTCGGGCGTTGATGGATCTCGCCGAGGAGGGCTGCAAGGATCGAATTGAGGTGGGGGTTAGAGCACTAGGTGTAAGAGAAGGCTATAGACGAGGTTTGGGCGCCAGAGATGGTCTCACCGCAGTGAATCAAGGTGGAGGCCAAGGCGGCACGAAGTGGCCGGAGTCGGGGAAGGAGAGCTCCTCGTGGCCCTTCCAGGGACTTGGCGGGGTCTGGAGGGGTAGAGGAGGTGTGCGGGGGCGAGAGCAAGCTCGGGGTGCTATATATAGCCGCCCCGAGGCGGTTGCCGAGAACGGGGTTCTCCGGCGAGGTGATTACGGCGGCGCTGTGGTTGCACGGGAGGGTTCAGAGGTTGAGCGTCGTCGTGGGTGTTCCCTGGTTCCGTTTAGGTGCTAACCGCGTCGGGATTTGGTTGCTTAGGGGGAGCTCGACGGAACGGGGCGGCGCGGGCCCGTCGGCGGCAGGGAGCGTGCTCTGTGCGTGCCGCGCCACGGCGACGGTGCTGCATGCGTGCGCTGGCGAGGAAATGGCCACGCGGAGCCACCAGGGGGTTTGGGCGGCGCCGAACGGCGTTATGCCGCTGTTCTTCTCCCGGTCGGCCGCTACGGTGGTTCGGCCGCCGCGAGACACGCCGGCGCAAGCGGGCCAGGGTACCACCAACGCCAGTAACGCGCCAAGCACGCGTGTGAGGCTCCGGACAAGCAAGCTAGGCCGTGAGCAACGTGCCAAGTGCACTGTGATCATGTGACTGAATTCTGACGAAGATTGACACTGAAACTCTGAACTTAGCTGAAGATGCACAGAAACAGTGCATGCAAGGTGTTCGACAGAATGATCTAGGCATGTAGGGATTTTTCCTTGAGCTGGTTTTTGGTGGAGGGGCCTCTCATTGCATCTAGAGGCTGCCTGAATATTTGTGGAATTTTTGGAGTAGTGTAGATATGAATTTCACCAAATTTGGCAAATCTGGTCCAAACTTGCAGAGACTATAATTTGAAATTTTTGAACAGGAGAGGAGTGGATCTTGATAGTTCTAGGTTGTGGGTACCAAGGACTATCCAAGGGAGTTGGTTTGAGGTCAAAATTCAAATGCATTAAGGTACTTGCTTTGCAAATTACCTAGGCTCAAAATAATAGACAGAAAAGATTTGGGAGAGAATTAATTGAAATAAAAATTCAGAAGAGGGTTGAACTAGTAGAGACAGAATGTTTGGATTGCCCAAGGTGGAAGGAGACATATTTGGGAACATTTTACCATGTGGTGTATGGCCAAATCCTGAATGATTTCAAATATGAGGATGAAAAACTCCTAGAGTTTCTTTTTGAAAGAAAAATAAACTTCAAAGATTTTTCTTGAATCCTTGAGAAGAGAGCAATCAGAGGAAAAATTTAAAAACTAAACACCAGAGTTGAAGGAGATGCAAAAGTAAAATATGTGCCAGAGGGAAAAAGCTTTTGATAGAGATTTATGGAAGGGTTTTGGTGACCTCCTTTAAATCCAGTAAAATTTTGAAGAAAACCAAAGGAAAATTTTTGGAGTGTCACAACACCTACCCCCTTAGGAAAAATCTCGTCCCGAGATTCCAGCTTGATCCTCAAATAATTGTGGGTGCTCCGCTCAAGGAAATCCTCTCTTTCCCAAGTGGCTTCACTCTCGTGTGGTTGCTCCAATCGAACTTTGAAGAACTTGATGGTTTTCTGTCGGGTTCTCCTTTCGACTCTTCCAAGATTTTTATCGGGTGCTCCCGATACGTAAGGTCTGGTTGCACGTCAATGTTTTTATGGGGTACCTGTTTCTCTGGGTTGCTTACGCACTTCCTCAATTGGGAGACGTGGAATACGTCGTGGATGTCGGATAATTCTTCGTAAGTCTAGCTGGTAGGCCACCGCCTCCTCCTCGTGCTACTATGCGTAAAGGTCCGATGAATCTTGGTGCTAGCTTCCTTTAATCTTGAATCGATGCAGGCCTCTCATGGGGATACTCGTAGGTACACAAATTCACCGGTTCAAAATGGATTCCACGATGCTTCTGATCGTAATAGCTCTTTTGTCGACTTTGGGCGGTCTTGAGTCGGTCCTTAATTACCTTGACTTTATCTTCAGCCTCTTTGAGCAGGTCTGGGCCGAAGATATGACTGTCTCCGGTTTCCGACCAATTTCTGCGCATGCTCCTAGGGGGATAGATTGGTAGGAAAATACCATCGCTCGTCCCCGACCGCCACTCATAAGGAAGACAATCAATAAATAAATCATGCTCCGACTTCATCACATAACGGTTCATCATACGTGCATGCTACGGGAACCACAAACTTTAACACAAGTATTTCTCAAATTCACAACTACTCAACTAGCACAACTCTAATATCACCATCTCTATATCTCAAAACAATTATCAAGCATCAAACTTCTCTTAGTATTCAATACACTCATAAGAAAGTTTTTACTAATCTTGAATACCAAGCATATTAGGATTATTTAAGCAAATTACCATGCTATTTAAGACTCTCAAAATAATATAAGTGAAGCATGAGAGTTCAATAGTTTCTATAAAACAAATACACCACCGTGATCTAAAAAATATAAGTGAAGTACTAGAGCAAAACTATATAACTCAAAAGATATAAGTGAAGCACACGAGTAAATGACAAACTACTTCAAAAAGATATAAGTGAAGATCAATGAGTAGTTAAATAATTATGTAGCTATGTGAAGACTCTCTAACACTTAAGACTTTCAAATCTTGGTATTTTATTCAAACAGCAAGAAAAGCAAAAGAAAATAAAATGAAGCTCCAAGCAAAACACATATCATGTGGTGAATAAAAATATAGCTCCAAGTAAAGTTACTGATGAACGAAGACGAAAGAGGGGATGCCTTCCGGGGCATCCCCAAGCTTAGGCTCTTGGTCATCCTTGAATATTACCTTGGGGTGCCTTGGGCATCCCCAAGCTTAGGCTCTTGACACTACTTATTCCATAGTCCATCGTATCTTTACCCAAAACTTGAAAACTTCACAACACAAAACTTAACAGAAAACTCGTAAGCTCCGTTAGCGAAAGAAAACAAAACACCACTTCAAGGAAATGTAATGAACTCATTATTTATTTGTATTGGTGTTAAACCTACTGTATTCCAACTTCTCTATGGTTTATAAACTATTTTACTAGCCATAGATTCATCAAAATAAGCAAACAACACACGAAAAACAGAATCTGTCAAAAAACAGAACAGTCTGTAGTAATCTGTAACTAACGCAAACTTATAGAACTCCAAAAATTCTAAAATAAATTTCTGGACCTGAGGAATTTGTCTAGTAATCATCTGAAAAAAGAATCAACTAAATAGCACTCTCCATTAAAAAGTTTTAGCTAATCTCTTGAACGCTAAAGTTTCTGTTTTTTACAGCATGATCATAAAGACTTGACCCTAGTCTTCCCAAAGGTTCTACTTGGCACAAACACAAATTAAAACACAAAACCACATCTAAACAGAAGCTATATTATTTAATACTAAACAGAACCAAAAAGCAAGAAACTAAAATAAAATTGGGTTGCCTCCCAACAAGCGCTAACGTTTAACGCCCCTAGCTAGGCATGATGATTTCAACATAAAAGATAAGAATTGAAGCATAAAGAGAGCATCATGAAGAATATGACTAGCACATTTAAGTCTAACCCACTTCCTATGCATAGAGATTTTGTGAGCAAACAACTTATGGGAACAATAATCAACTAGCATAGGAAGGCAAAACAAGCACAACTTTAAAATTTTAAGCACATAGAGAGGAAACTTGATATTATTGCAATTCCTACAAGCATATGTTCCTCCCTCATAATAGTTTTCAGTGGCATCATGAATGAATTCAACAATATAACCAGCACCTAAAGCATTCTTTTCATGATCTACAAGCATAGAAAATTTACTACTCTCCACACAAGCAAAATTCTTCTCATTCGGAATAGTGGGAGTATCATAAGAGACTTGAATACTATAAATTATTTCCACATTCAAAAAGTAATGTTTAGAAAAAGGGTAATCATAATCATGACAAGTTTTATAAATATAATCATCACTACTTTTTATAACATAAGTTTCATCACAATAATCATTATAAGTAGCAACTTTGTTCTCATCATAATCAATTGAAACCTCTTCCAAGATAGTGGATACATCACTAAATAAAGTCATGACCTCTCCAAATCCACTTTCATAAATATAACCATCATAAGTAGGAGGCATGCTATCATCATAACAAATTTGCATATCAAAACTTGGGAGGCTAAAAATATCATCTTCATTAAACGTAGCATCCCCAAGCTTGGGACAAACATTAATTTCAGCAAATATATTCTCAAATATGTCATCCTCATCAAACATAACTTCCCGAAGCTTGGGCATTTTAATATCATAAGCATAATCACTCTCATCATTAATAGTATGGATAGCACCAATAGTATAGCAATTATCATATTCATCCAAGCAATTGCCAAAAATATTTTCAAGATCATAAGAAGTATCATTATCTTCCCAATCACAACAAGCAATAGGCACAACGAGATCATCATCAAGTG
This sequence comes from Aegilops longissima, assembly GCA_021605205.1. Taxonomy (NCBI): domain Eukaryota; kingdom Viridiplantae; phylum Streptophyta; class Magnoliopsida; order Poales; family Poaceae; genus Aegilops; species Aegilops longissima. The sequence goes on along the minus strand of CM038676.1, from coordinate 136,821,551 downwards.
CATCATCTTCCACAATTATTTTTGATTCATTTTCATGGGGCACAACAATAATAGGAGCAAAATTATTTGGGAGAGATATCTTTTTACCTCTCTTCCTTTTTCTTTTCTTCTTCTTCACCACATCATGTGTGGGTTCAATCCTCTTTTTGGAGCTCCTTATTAATGAGATTGGTTGAATAAAAGGCTCCTCCTCGTTACCTGATTCATCATAAGAAATAATAGGAGAATATTGGGAAGACTCTTCCCTTTCGTTAGCATTCTCTTCATCTTCTATTTCTTTTCTTTTCTTCATGTAATTGGCAATATAAGGATTTTCAATGCAATTCACCGCACAATACATATATATCTTCTCTAGATCAAAATCAAGAAATCTATCAAGATTAAACTTTGGAATACCCTCAGTTATACGTTTCATTTCTTCATAACCCAAAAGAAGACTAAGCTCTTTACGATGCTCAAGAGTAATCAAGTTATCGCAATTTTTGGACATGACTTGATCATGAAACAAATAGCATTGGAGCTTTAAATGACCATGTTCATTGCAAAGTTCACAAGGGGCGCGATAAATATTGAATCTTTCAGCGCAATCATCTAGCCTCTCTTGCAACAATTTAGTTTCTAAGTACTTATGCCTTTTGCAATATCTATCTTCCCTATTTGGTGTGTACTTACAAACCCAATGTACTCCACAAAAATTGACATGTTTATAGGAGACATTTTCATCATAACTAGTGCAATCATCATTAGTACTATGGATATTCAAGGAGTTCATACTAACAACATTGCAATCATGCTCATCATTCAAAGATTTAGTGCCAAACATTTTAATGCATTCTTCTTCTAACACTTTGGCACAATTTTCCTTTCCATCATACTCACGAAAGATATTAAAAATATGAAGCGTATGAGACAAACTCAATTCCAATTTTTAGTTTTCTTTTATAAACTAAACTAGTGCTAAAACAAGAAACAAAAAGATTCGATTGCAAGATCTAAAGATATACCTTCAAGCACTCACCACCCCGGCAACGGCGCCAGAAAAGAGCTTAGTTGACGGGGTGTGAGTGCCGCTTACCTAGCCTCCCCGGCAATGGCGCCAGAAAATAGCTTGATGTCTACTACCCAACCTTCTTCTTGTAGACGTTGTTGGGCCTCCAAGTGCAGAGGTTTGAAGGACAGTAGCAAATTTCCCTCAAGTGGATGACCTAAGGTTTATCAATCCGTGGGAGGCGTAGGATGATGATGGTCTCTCTCAAACAACCCTGCAACCAAATAACAAAGAGTCTCTTGTGTCCCCAACACACCCAATACAATGGTAAATTGTATAGGTGCACTACTTCGGCGAAGAGATGGTGATACAAGTGCAATATGGATGATAGATATGGGTATTTGTAATCTGAAAATATAAAAATAGCAAGGTAACAAGTGATAAAAGTGAGCATAAACGGTATTGCAATGCTAGGAAACAAGGCCTAGGGTTCATACTTTCACTAGTGCAAGTTCTCTCAACAATAATAACATAATTGGATCACATAACTATCCCTCAACATGCAGCAAAGAGTCACTCCAAAGTCACTAATAGCGGAGAACAAACGAAGAGATTATGGCAGGGTACGAAACCACCTCAAAGTTATTATTTCCAATCAATCCGTTGGACTATTCCTATAAGTGTCACAAACAGCCCTAGAGTTCGTACAAGAATAACACCTTAAGACACAAATCAACCAAAACCCTAGTGTCACCTAGATACTCCAATGTCACCTCAAGTATCCGTGGGTATGATTATACGATATTCATCACACAATCTCAGATTCATCTATTCAACCAACACATAGAACCTCAAAGAGTGCCCCAACGTTTCTACCGGAGAATCAAGACAAAAACGTGTGCCAACCCCTATGCATAGGTTCATGGGCGGAACCCGCAAGTTGATCACCAAAACATACATCAAGTGAATCACGTGATATCCCATTGTCACCACAGATATGCACGGCAAGACATACATCAAGTGTTCTCAAATCATTAAAGACTCAATCCGATAAGATTACTTCAAAGGGAAAACTCAATCCATTACAAGAGAGTAGAGGGGGAGAAGCAACATAAGATCCAACTATAATAGCAAAGCTCGTGATACATCAAGATCGTGCCAAATCAAGAACACGAGAGAGAGAGAGAGAGAGAGAGAGATCAAACACATAGCTACTGGTACATACCCTCAGCCCCGAGGGTGAACTACTCCCTCCTCGTCATGGAGAGCGCCGGGATGATGAATATGGCCACCGGTGAGGGTTCCCCCCTCTGGCAGGGTGCCGGAACAGGGTCCCGAGAGGTTTTTGGTGGCTACAGAAGCTTGCGGCGGCGGAGCTCCAGATCTATTATGTTCCCCGGTCATTTTAGGGTATATGGGTATATATAGGAGGAAGAAGTACGTCACGGGAGCCACGAGGGGCCCACGAGGGTGGAGGGCGCGCCCCCCTACCTCGTGGCTCCCTCGTTTCTTTCCTGACGTGCACTCCAAGTCTATTAGGTAGCTTTCCTTCCAAAAATAACTTCTCCAGAAGGTTTCATTCCGTTTTGACTCCGTTTGATATTCCTTTTCTTTGAAACACTGAAACAAGGGAAAAAACAGGAACTGGCACTGGGCTCTGGGTCAATAGATTAGTCCCAAAAATAATATAAAAGTGTTTAATAAATCCCATAAATATCCAAAACACATAATATAATAGCATGGAACAATCAAAAATTATAGATACGTTGGAGACGTATCAGTCCTCTCCCCAAATATTCAGCGGGAAGGGAGCCAACAACGGCCAATTTGAAAGGGGACAGCTAGTACAGATTATCCTGACAAAAGCATCTTCGCCTGCGAAAGGCTCTGGTGGTGACGCCGTCTTGCCGTCCTGCTGGTCTTGGTCTCCTTGCACTGATATGGAAACCTTTGCTTGATGCCTCGGTACTCCGTGCCTGCGCTTGCCCCCTTAGCACCAAAGAGGAAACAAGGATGTTGCGCACGCTGGCGCCCGCCTGGCGCCCACCTGGTCTCGAGCGTCATGGCTCACGTCACGAGAACCTCACGAGGTTTGCCCTGCCTTGACCTCTCCGCTCCTCGCGAGCCAACCTGGTGAGGCCGCTCCTGAGGAGGTCTTGTGCCGTCCCCCTCGAAAGGCTTGGCCCCTCGCGAGGGTCTTGAATGCCTTGTCGATGAAGTTGGGCCGTACAGGCTTGCTAGCACAGCCACGCCATGGGCTGCAGGCAGGCAAGTCTGGGGACCCCCGTTCCCAGAACGCCGACAGTAGCCCCGGGGCCCAAGGTGCGCTCGAGCTTGGCTTTGAGGCGAAGCCAAAGGTCAAGTGCGGAGCGCCACGGGCCCCAAAAGCCTGCGGACTCGGTCGATGCGTGGCAGTCAATTGGACATGGGCGTCTCCGCTTCCCCACGCTGCCTCGGCAACTGCCCGACTTGACAAGTCCCTGCGACATACAAGGAAAACCATCATTACCTGTGATCATGGGAGGCGCTGATTGGCCTTCTTTCGCTATAAATGGGGAGGGGGGTAGAGCCCCCGTCGCCCATCTCTTCCCAGTCCGCTTGCTTCTTCCTCCTTGCTCCTCTGCTAGCAGCAATGGCGCCCATCCGAAGGTTTTCGGATGCGGAGAAGGGAAAGGCTCCCTGCGATGAGCCGGGGCCGCTTCCGCTGAAGAAGAGGTCGGTTCACCACCGAGACGCGGTGGCGATGTAGGTGGTGACGAGGCCTTGGTGCGAGCGGCGTCCTCCAGGGTATCCGCTGCCCTTGTATGCCCAAGCTGGGGGCTCAGGAGGAAGGAACGACGAGCGTCGGCGCGCGCGCCGTGGCCAAGGTCGTCGTCCCGTGGTGACGCACGCCGTCGCTCCTGGAGTCCACGCGGCTGACTCCTCGCACGAGCTCGTGCTATGGGCGGCGATGCCCCAAAGCTCTTGGATCCGCTTCCCGCGGTTCTTCTCCGACGTGATGCCACCAAGGGAACCCCTCGAGCTCTGGTTGCAGCATGCCGACTGCGATGCTCCCATGAACGGTGCAGAGGTCGAAGCGGTCTCCGCCGGCAAGATCTTCATGACTCGCGGTTGGGGCGAGGTCGCGCGGGTTTGCCGTGCGGAAGGCGCCCTCGCGATCCACTTCGAGTACGACGGCGACTCCACGCTGTTCTTCAAGGTCTTCGACACGGAGGGCCGCCTCCTGGAGTGTTGCCCCAGAGGGGAGCGCCAGGATGATGCGCGCTCCGCTCGCGGCCACTCCAGCAGTAGTGCCTCTTGGGAGTCCAGCAGCTCTCCTGAGCTCTACGAGACTCTGGAGACAAGCGATGACAGCTACGTGCCCCCGAGCTCTCGCCGCGCCCGGAGCAATGCGCAGCGTCCGGCTGCCGCCGTCGCTGATCTGGATGGGGTTGGCGCCAGCCTCCGGCGGCCCACTGTTGATGATGGCGTCTGCCGCGGGGGCGTGTAGATAGGATCCTCTTAGGTTCTCGTCTTTTGTTCCCTGCGAGGAATCAAGAAGTACCCCGTGGGGGCGTGTAAAGGGTCTGTAATGTCTTTTGTATATCTTCCCTATTATGGAAACCTGTGAACGCAAATCCTGTTTAGGCTCGGTCTCCCCTTTCCAACCTCGCGACAGCTCGTTGCTCTACGCTGACAGGTCTCGGTCCCCAGGCAAGCTGCAGTCGTCGCTGGTATGCCAGGTCGCGTGCCGTGGTCAACGCCAGGAGGTGAGCGGCCCGAGGTCCAGTAAGAGCCCTTGAGGCGCGATGCTCAGGAGGTCCCCTTTAGCGCTCAAGCAGCCATGGTAAGGCAAGAAAGGGAGGCGACGTGGCCGCAACAGGGCTGCGGCGAGCGTAACCCCTAGGCTCCAACGATTAGCTGGTCCGGGTGCGGGACTTATCTTGCAGATTCCGGGTTGATTCCTCGTGATGCACCAGGCTTGTGTGTAGGCGCCCGTAGCATAGCTAGGTCTGGCCCATACGAGTCTCCTCCTCTTCCACGCTCTCCTTCGTGCTCTACGTCCTCAGGTCCCAGCCCTCGAGCGAGCTCAGCCACCGCTGGTATGCCAGGTCGCGTGCCGTGGTCAAGGCCAGGGAGTGAGGGCTGGAGAGCCAGTAAGAGCTCCTGAGTCGCGATGCTCAGGAGGCCCCCTTTTAATGTGCAAGTGGATTACATGGAAGAGGTGGGGGCTCACGGTGTCGCTTTCTGTTGTCCTCATGAGATTTCTGCAAGCCAGCACAAGGAGGAACATGGCCTGCCGTTATGGTTGCCGGCCTGCCACTGGTTGCTCCGTGAGGAAATGAAGGCACTGAGGGCCTGGTGAGGTGACGTGCGCGGGGCATGCCGCGAGCCAGAGCTCGACCGCTCAGATTTGTCGACGTGGCAGGGACGGACCCGTGCACCAGCGCCGTGCCGGCGTGCGTAGCCCCCATGGTGGGTGGCGATCAAGCAGGTAATAAGCATAGGCCGGTTAAGCATGGAGAGCATACTGGCTTAAGTAAATGTATGGGGACACATGCCACTGGGTCAGGCCCGAGCGACTTGGGGATGATGCAGCCCGAGGGGCGCCCCCAACAAGGTAAGCTAAAGACATAAAAAGGGATACATGCCACAGGGACGAACCCGTGCAGCCTGGGAATGATGCAGCCCGAGGGGCGCTCCCAGCTAAATGAACTTGGAAAATGTCACCTGGTTCTGTTGACGAAGGGGAGTTGGGGCAGCTGAAGGTACGTGGCGAAGGAGTTTCTCCTCATGAGCCACCGGAACCTTGAGCCTCAAGAGGCTCTGGGGGTCCAGGCGGTTCCTTGAGGACCATCTCCTTCTCCGTCAGGACGGCGTGGTGCCTGGCCTCCTGAGCCGCCAGGATGCGCCGCAGGTTGCGCTGGTAGACAAACGTCACGCTCGGCAGGCCAAAAGGCATGCGAACGTAGCTGTGTGGTGGAGCCTCGCAGCGGCCCACACGCGAAGGCCAAAAAAGCTCCTGAGAAGCGGCCCTATTGAGCCCTGGGATGTCGATGCAGACGCGCAGCCCGGCATCCTCGCCTGGATGGGGAGCTGCGCCTCGTGAGCGGCGGTCGCCGCGCATGGCCCTTGCGTCTTGCAATTCCTGAGTGGTCTTGATGATGAACTCCTGAGTGGTGGGCGCACCTCGCCCTGTGTTCTCCTGAAGGAAGCGTGCCGAGAAGCACGCCTCCAAGTGGTGCCCAAGCGCCTCCCTTGTGATGTTGGCAAGGTCTGAGGCCCTCCAGAGGAGAGCCCCTGAGCCCTGCCCAAGAAGGGCGCCGGGCGCGCTTTCCTATGCGATGGAGGGAGGCGCCCCTGGGGCGGGCGCTGATCCTGACGAGGTTCCAGCCGTGACGCCACCCTCCTGAGGTCCTGCACGGCGCAGCTGCTTCTTCTTCTTGGGGTCGGCCTCAGGAGGGCGCTCGTCCTTGCTGTCGGGGTCGTCGATTGCTGCAGCTTGAAAGGCACGCTCGAGGGAGCACACTGCGTCTCTTTCTTCGCACGGGACTGTGATGATTCCACCGCTTCCCGGCATCTTGAGGACATTGTAGCCATGATGGGTCGCCGCCATGAACTTGGCCAGGGCTGGATACCCGAGGATGGCATTGTACGGTAGACGGAAGTGCACGACGTCGAGGTCGATGAGCTCGGTGCGGTAGTTCTTGCATTCTTCGAAGGTGACAGGGAGGCGAACCTGCCCTATCGATGTGGTGGAACCGTCGGTCACTCCTGAGAAAGGCTTGGTAGGCTGAAGTTGGTCATATGCAACTTGAAGGTTGTCGAACGTGTCGACGGACAGGACGTTGAGCCCTGCGCCACCATTGATGAGGACCTTGGTAACTTGCACGTTGCTGATGACCGGTGAACAAAGCATCGGGAGGGCGCCATCGATGGCCGCGCACTTGAGCTGATCCGTTGAACTGAAGGTGATGGCGCAATGGGACCACCTAAGCGGGCGTGTGGCCTCAAGCTTGGGGAGGACTGCATTCACTTCACGAGCAAACTGCTTGAAGATACGTTGCAAGGCCGGGGCCTGGGCTCCGCCTAAGATGCAGGCGATAGCATGCGGCTCCTGGAAGCCCCCAGCCCCCTCGTCTTGATGGTGGTTGTCGTTCCTTCTTGGTGGTGGCGGTAGCGGTGGAAGACCGGCTTTGCCCTGAGGTCGATCCCCATGAGGCTGGTCCCTCCAGGCGCCCTCGCGAGGCTGATCCTGCCAGCGGTCCTCACGAGGCCGGTCGCGCCACTCCTGGCGCGGGCCACGGTCGTCCCAGCGTCCGCCACCACGTCCTCCTCCTCGGTCGTAGCCCCAGTCGCCGCGCTCGGGGCGTCGACCGAAGTGTCCTTCACGAATGGCTCTGAGCTCTTGATAGTCGCTGGTGTTGTGGGTATTCAGGTTATGGAAGGCGCAGAATGGTCAGCTGCTCTTGGATGACTCGGGCTGGTCTCTGCCGTGCTTGGTGTCCAGCTCCGCCGCGAGCACGGTTGCTCCCTTGCGCTTCACGTCCTTGGCCTTGGCTTTCTTCTCCTCCGGGTCCATAGCCGGGAGCTCAAGGAGGGAGAGGCGCCCTTCCTCAGCTCTTGCGCACTTGGTCGCCAGGTTGAACAACTCCTGAGATGTGCACAACTCCTCGTGGATAGCGAGCTCTTAATTCATCTTGATGCCGCGGACGCCATCAGAGAACGCGAAGATGATGGCCTCGTCCGTGACCTTGGGGATCTTGAGACGGATGTTGTTGAAGCGCTGGATGTACTTCTGGAGGGTGTCTCCTGGTTGTTGCTTGACGCGGGCACAGTCACCATGTCGGGCGGGCGGTCGCGAGTGCCCTCGGAAGTTAGCGACAAAGCGGTCGCAAGATCTTGTCCTGTGAGGAGATCGAGCCTGGAGGCAGGTTCAGGAGCCACGAACGGGCGCCGTCTTTGAGCTCCATAGGGAACCAGTTCGCCATGACTTTCTCGTTGCCGTTGGCCGCCTCGATGCTCAGCTCGTAGAGCTGCAGGAACTCCGCAGGGTCGGGGGTGCCGTCCTAGCGAGGAGGCGGATTTGGCTTGAACTTGCGCGGCCAGGCGACGCTACGCAGCTCGGGAGTGAAGACGCGGCAGCCGGCCGTGGTCGCCGGGGCCCGTCTTGGAGGTGGAGCTTGGTCTTGGCGCTCACGCGCTGCTTCGGCAAGCTGTGCGAGGGCCGGCCGCGGCAGACGATCCTGGCGCGGCGGTGCAAGGAGTGGTAGAGCGTTCTCTTGCGGTCGAGGGACTTCTTGACATCTTCTTTCTTCACGCGTGGGCGCGGGACGCGGTGGGTCACATCGTGGAGCCACGCGCCTTGGCGCCGTCTTGGGGCAGAGGTGGTGGAGGTGCTCCGTGAGCTACGTCGCCTGTACCTGGCGGAGGGTGAGGCGGAGAGAGGTACGGCGCAGGGGAGCCCCCTGCGGCGCAGACGAGCTCGGTGATGCGGTCGAGCCAGTCCTCGTAGAGGTCATCGACTGGGCGGTAGCGCATGAGCTCGTACGCCATGAGGAGCGCAACCCATGTGTCCATGGGAGTGCGACGTGCATGGGACGAAGAACCAGCTGGGGTCAGTGATGGCGTGGCGGTGCTGCCGTCCCGCCGCACTGAGGGGTGCAGCAAGGATGCTTCCTGCTCACTCCCCGCTGGGCCGGTGGCGGGGTTGGCGGCGGGAGACGGAGAACGACGAGGTGGCCCACTGATGGGAGCCGTCGGAGCGACGCGGGTGGCCAGGGCAGCCCGGCGCTCAGCACGAGCATGGCGAGCGTCCGCCATGGAGACGACGGAGCAACTGGACGCGGAGCGATGGAAAGGAAGCTCCGGCACACCCCTACCTGGCGCGCCAAATGTCAGATCACGGGTTCCGGTAAAACCCTCAAGGTTCGAACACTGGGGTGCGCGCGAAGATTTCCTCCCTACGGATCCACGCCCTAGCTCGCTAAGTTCTCGCGGACGAACTTGACGAACTCACAATACAAAAGACACAAGATTTATACTGGTTCAGGCCATCATAGTGGTGTAATACCCTACTCCAGTGTGGTGGTGGTGGATTGCCTCTTGGGCTGATGATGAACAGTACAAAGGGAAGAACAGCCTCCTGAGGTTGAGGTGTTCTTGTGCTTGGTGTGTGGCCAAGGGTTGGGTGAGATGCCTCTGAATGAGTTGTCTTCTACGGTGGTGGCTAGCTCTACTAATATAGGCCCTGGTCCTCTCCCCAAATATTGACCGAGAAGGGAGCCAACAACGGCCAATTTGAAAGGGGACAGCTACTACAACTTATCCTGACAAAAGCGGTCTTCGCCTGCGAAAGGCTCTGGTGGTGACGCCGTCTTGACGTCCTGCTAGTCTTGGTCTCGTTGCACTGATATGGAAACCTTTGCTTGATGCATCGGTACTCCGCGCCTGCGCTTGCCCCCTTAGCACCAAAGAGGAAACAAGGATGATGCGCGTGCTGGTGCCCACCTGGTCTCGATCGTCATGGCTCACGTCATGAGAACCTCGGAGGTTTGCCCTGCCTTGATCTCTCCGCTCCTGCCGAGCCAACCTGGTGAGGCCGCTCCTGAGGAGGTCTTGTGTCGTCCCCCTCGCAAGGCTTGGCCCCTCGCGAGGGTCTTGAATGCCTTGTCGATGAAGATAGGCCGTACAGGCCTGCTAGCACAGCCACGCCATGGGCCGCAGGCAGGCAAGTCTAGGGACCCCCATTCCCAGAACGCCGACATGCCTAACCGTCTGGAAGATGCATAGTCTTCAAAGGTAACAAGCGTCGGATCCATGCAGGATCAATCTCTTCAGTGATGCCCAATCACTTTGGGTTTGTAGGTGTTTGGGTTTGGGTTTCCTCACCTGATGATTTTCGCTCAAAGTCCTCGCAAGATGGGATGCTCTCAAATGACAAGTGTCAATTTCTCTTGGAGAAGCCAACCAGCTAGTGGTTGTAGGGGGCGGCTATTTATAGCCTAGGGAGCAGCCCGGCATGATAAGACATAAATGCCCTTCAATGATATGAACTTTAGGTGGGTAGTTATTTTGGGACAGCCATGCCAGAGTACAAAGAACGGTTGAATATTTGAGGCCCGCCTTCGAGGGCTATCATGTTCTCACTGTAGGCAATCCAAGATCGGGCGAATTCCTAACTCCTCGCTTAGAACAAATTCTCAACGACTGTAAGAACTTCGCTCTCACATCAAGAAATTGACTGAATCAGTATGAGATTTCCAATGGCTTCACTCAAGGGATTGGTAGGTGTAGGATTTTGTGTTGAGCATCACGTGGAAAATTTTCCTTAGTATTTCCTTGACCCCCTTTAACAGTACGGTGTTTCCTATGACTCGAGAAGGAGAAAAAGAAACTATGAAAACAAAAGTCTTCACGCTTCATGCTCCTCGAATGAATGCCAAGTCTTCAAGGTCACACCAATTTCTTCACTTTCAAAGTCTTCAGAAAGTCTTCTGAAATCCAAAGTCTTCAGTCAAAGAACTTCATTTTTAGGGGTCGACATTCTCTGTAAATATCAAACTCCTCATAGACTTATAGACCTGTGTACACTCACAAACGCATTAGTCCCTTAACCTATAAGTCTTCAATACACCAAAATCACTAAGGAGCACTAGATGCACTTACAATCTCCCCCTTTTTGGTGATTGATGACAATATAGGTTAAGTTTTCAACAGGGATAAACGTATGAAGTGTAAATACTGATATTGAGGAATTTGATTGCAAGATATAGAAGAACTCCCCCTGAAGATGTGCATGGTGAGGAATTTTCTTTTGAAGCAATGCACACTTGAAGAGTAGTATCATGGAGATCTCCCCCTATATATTGTAATTCATACACGCATTTGACATAAAATACGAAGAATTTGAAATGCATGATGAAATATGGTGACTGATGTAATTCAGCATGTGTGCATTAACATTAACGAGCAATAAGCATGCAGAAAATCTCAGCAAAAATATCAAACCACCATAGAGTTTAAGTTTACAACTCGATCGAATAAAGTCTCAAAAGAACGAGAGTTGTAACTTATCAAAAACGCCCATATAAGTAGACCCGCTTGAAGACTAACTCAAATTTCTCCCCCTTTGTCATCGAATGACCAAAAGGATCGAAAAATAAGGACTAACGCCCCTGAAAAATATCAAGATGATGGAGGAGCACCAGCATTGTTGGGGTCGTTTGTTGTTGTAGGGCCTGCAGCAGTGTCGTCCAAGTCTTCATGCTCATCTATTTCGTGTGATAAAGAATATGAGCTGGCCACCAAGGAAGGAACCTTGAACTTCTTGAATTTGTTCGGTGGAGGAGCAGACCAGTCAAAATCTTCCTTGCGACCCATTTGCTTCAGATCTTCTTCACCATACAGATGTGACAGAATCGCCCAGGTGCGACCGAAAACCTCATGGAGGTAGAAATGGTTTTTCTTCACTGCATTATGTGTAGCAGTCATGTTGTGAAGAATAGAACCAAACCGGCGCTTAACCCATTTGTGGTTTCGATCCACCTTCTGGTGAAGACTAAGAAGAAGCTCATGATCAGTCATCACTCTTGGAGCTGTGGCTTGAGGATTTGGCTTGGATGCATTGGCAGCAGAATCATGAGTGGTAGAGTCATCATTGGTGGAATAAGATGCAGCTTTGCGAAACTGACCATCCAATGGACGAATGCCTTCATCAATAACAGCAGCGGACTTGCCCTTTTCATCAGCTGAGGAAAATGTCCGCTTGAGGACTTCGATTGGGGGCAAGTAGCTGAGTTGATTCTGAAAATCAGCCTTGTAGTTGAGTGAAGACCTTGTTCTAAGGAATCTCATAATCCAAGGGGCATAAGGCTTGATCTCAAACGGAGAGAGTGCAATATTTGCCCGAGTCCTCATGAAGAAATCATGATAATTGGCAGGAATGCCATGTATGATGTTGAATAGCAGATTCTCCAAGATGCCAACAATTTCCTCATCAGATGAGTCGTGGCCTTTGATTGGACTCATAGTCTTCGTTAGAATGCGATAGACTATTCTTGGCACATATAGCAATTCCTTCACGAGGAATTTGGTCCTTGGGGCTTGACCAGGCTTCAGAGGCTTCATTAGCACTTGCATGTAGTGAGCAGTGAGTTCAGGCTCTTGGTACAGACAACGAGCACCTTCGAGGGGAGGACTGATTGGCAAGGCATGAAGTAATTCAGAGGCCGGTGATTTGTAATGAGTATTTTCGGTCATCCAATCCAACACCCAAGAATTGATATCATCAACATCGCATGTGATGTGTAGGGTTGCATAGAATTGAAGAATGAGTTCTTCATTCCAATCACAGATATCCGTGCAGAAGTTGAGCAATCCTGCATCATGAAGCACACTGAGGACTGGGGTAAAGCAAGGCAGTGATTCCATGTCCAAGTGAGGAATATGCTCATGGTCGAAGACTTTGCCCTTGTTGAAGAGTAGTGAAGAATAAAAAATTGCTTGGCTGGCAGTCCAGAAGCGCTTCCTTCTAAGACGAGCAGAGTCATACGGGTTGTAATCAGTGAAGAAAACATGCTCGCCGAAGAAGTCATCAGCCTTGAATTTCTGCTTCTTCGATAAGGGATCCTTTGGCTTGGGCTGAGGAGTATCGGTCAATTGCATCACCACCTCAGGAATCGCAATCTCAGGATCCACAGGCTAAGGAATTTCAGGTTCTTCTTCTGTGACAGCCTGGGACTTCAATTCTTCATTAACATTTTCATCATCACTAGTGGCTGGAATTTCTTCATGGATAGACGAGGTTGCACGAGGTTCTTTAGATCCCATTTGTACTTCAGTATTGACAGGGGACAGAGGAATTTGTTGCAGAGGTGTGAACAGAGGAGAGTTGGGGTGTTGACTTTCCCAAAAGTCATCATTCAGCACATGTGTTGTACATCCAATGTCCACATCCTCTTCTTCACTCTTTTCTTGAACACCGGCCTCTACAGCGGTGAACTGAGGCATGGGCGATGAGACTATTGGGGTTGAAGGGATTGCATCCGCTTCAATTTCTTCATCCAACTGCTCTGACGAAGCAGTAGAAGGAATCTCTTCATCTGATTCACTTGAAATCACATATTCTTCATCAAAAGGAACAAGGTCCTTTGATGGCATGGATGAGACCGGAATAGCATCAATTGGATTCGCAAAGGAGCTGGTCAATGGCTACATCTTCTTCGGAGCTGAAGAATCTGATGAAGTTGATGCTTTCCTTTTCTTCACCATTGCACGCTCTGCAGCCTTGGTTTTCTTCACATCTGATGCAGAAGGAAGGATTGGAGTTGAGGTAGGTGCAGGAGGAGCAGAGGAATTTGGTTCAATTACTTCAGGCACAACTGATGCAGCTGCCCTGACTTCTTCAGTTTCTTCAGGCACAACACTAGTGGTTGCTGTCGGTGTCAAAACCGGCGGATCTCGGGTAGGGTGTCCCGAACTGTGCGTCTAGGCGGATGGTAACAGGAGACAAGGGACACGATGTTTTTACCCAGGTTCGGGCCCTCTCGATGGAGGTAAAACCCTACTCCTGCTTGATTAATATTGATGATATGAGTAGTACAAGTGTAGATCTACCACGAGATCAGAAAGGCTAAACCCTAGAAGCTAGCCTATGGTATGATTGTTGTTCGTCCTACGGACTAAAACCCTCCGGTTTATATAGACACCGCATAGGGTTAGGGTTACACAGAGTCGGTTACAATGGTAGGAGATCTACATATCCGTATCGCCAAGCTTGCCTTCCACGCCAAGGAAAGTCCCATACGACACGGACGAAGTCTTCAATCTTGTATCTTCATAGTCCAGAGTCCGCCAACGATGATAGTTCGCTATCCGACACCCCTAATCCAGACTCCCTCAAGAGCTCCCGAACCAGCTTCAGTGACGACGAGTCCGGCAGCGCATATTTTCTTCGGCATTGCAAGGCAGGTTCCTCTCCAATACTTAATAGAAGATTTTGAACACAAGGATAGTGTCCGCTCGCAAAACAAGTTCCACATACCACCGTAGAGAGAATAACTTTTGCACAGATCTGCTGACGATTCCGCGTGTTACATCACACCACGGCCAGGCCTTTATACTAATCGCTTTCACTATTCCACCTCAGCGCTTAGCGAGGCGGTTTCTTGGCACGCCTTATCAAAACGGAGATCGTGCCCCTTATTCCGGATTCTCATCAATACGGGCATGGTTAACCCATCGTTCGCTGGCACGCCTCCATCGGGCGAGTCCCGAACGGTCACGGGTGGGCTCTTGGTATTCAACCTCTTTATAACGAGACCAAGGCCCGCCTTTCTTTCAATCTCAATCGAATCTGCCCTCGCCGAAGTTCCAACACCCAAAGCTCCAGAGTTAGGCGCTTAGGACCTTCAACGATGTCCGGCTCCGACCTGCACGGCCGGTGGATGTCTTCCTCCGTCACGGAAGAAGATGTGCTAAAGCTGAGAGACGCCAGGTATCTAACCGGCGAAATTTCGCATAGGCTGCTTGCTCAAGGGCAGGTTGTTCCCACTCCCGAGCCTGGTGAGAGCGTGGTATTCGTGTCTCACTTCCTTCGGGGTTTAGGCTTCCCGACGGACCCCTTTTTGCGGGGGCTCATGTTTTATTATGGGATGGAATTCCACGACTTGGATCCGGAGTCCATCCTCCACATCTCATTCAGATAGAAGCCTTCCTCCGATTACCCTCACTTCGGATTGTGGCTCAAGACCTTCAAAGTGGAGCCAAGATGATCAAGGGCATCAGCAGAAAAGGAGGGGCTGTTATAAGCAAGAATGCAGACGCTCCATGGCCCGAGGGCTTTTTTCAAGAGGAGCTCAATTTATGGCAACAGGAGTGGTTTTATATCACCGCTCCCAGGGGCACCAAATGGGTGGCGCCACCTGCTTTTCGCTCGGGTCCTCCACCACGGCTGGCGTCATGGGTCAATACAGGGCTTGACTGGGGGCAGTCCAAGGACGTGCCCTTGTTGCAGGGCCGTATTCGAGACCTCCTAGAGAGAGAGAGATCAATCTGGTTGTAGTAGCGCAGGTCATGCTGCTTCGTCGCATCCTGCCCTCGCAACGCCGCCTCCGCCTGTGGGAGTTCAATCCGGAGGGACCACGAGCTCTTCAACATTTTATGGGCGCAACGCCTGTGGTGATGTACAAACTGTTCTTCGGATCACAAGCAAGGTGTCCGGACTTGACCGAGGACGCAGGTCTGAGCTGCAATCGCCCGGATACTCAAGTAAGTAGTCCTGTACCCGGACATGCTATCCGCATATTTATCATAAACTTGCCCTTAAAAGAGCTATCCTTTAAACAGGAGTGGACAGCCAAAGCAAAACTGATCAGTGTCCGCCTCCCCGAGACCATGCCGGATCCCAGATAACCAAGATGCTAGAGGTTGTGCCTCTTGAAGAAGGCGAAGGGGGGAACGAGGAAGCTACTTCCTCCATGAATGAGGCTATCAAGAAAGGGGGGATCGAGAATCCCTCCCTCTGAGGGGAGAAGAGGACCGCTTCTGAAGATCCGGAGACCAAAGCCTTGAAGCGGGGGAAGAAATCTTCACCAGAGGGTCCTGCGGCGGGAGATGCCCCAACCGCACTATTTCCCCAAGGAGATCAGCCCTCCAGCGAGCCGTAAGTAAAAAAGGGGGGAGTTTATAAAATAAAAGACATCCATGTGTTATTTCTGAAGGTAACCGAAAGTTTTACCTTGTAGTTTGGATCTCAGCCCCTCACAGCAGAGCTCGTCTTCAGGGGATCGTGATCGGGAGATGATGGAGAGCGAAACACCTCCGCCTGCCGTACCATCATGCGAGGCGGGCGACCCTGAGGTGTCGTCCCGGAGGGCTTCTCCGAATCCGGCGGGGCCAGAAGGCAGCCGTATGTCCCCTCAAAGCCCTCCGTGTCCGGCCTTCGAAAAAGGCCACCGGACGAGTCCGGCACCAACGGGTGTACGGTCGTAGGAGATGTAGGATCTGCTCGGGCGAGCGTCTATCTCGGAAGATCACCGTACGTTAATGAGTACGGTGATTGAAAGGATTTCATCCGCTGAGAGCGGGTTGCATGAAGTCGTCGTAAGTTTATTGACGGGTTTTGAGGTACGCAAAATGATGTACCTTCTGACAGTTTTGCATATAAAATGTGCCCTATATAGATAGTAGCCCCTGAGACTTGGTGCGGTGTCAAAAATGACGGCGCGCCGAGTATCATAACCCCAGGTATAATATGCGCTCTTCCTATGTAGGTGGCGGCATCCGATGGCTAGCCGGGTTGATGAATTTGCCGAACCAAGCGGCAACTTGATGTGGCGGATGCGACATCGCGCTTGTTAACAAGCGGCTTGACGAGTCACAAGGTATGCGATTCTCCGCGACACCGGTAAGGGAGCTTGACGCCCATGCCTTACAACATGTATGGTTAATGCATATGGTGCCGCTGCTATGGAGAGCCTTCGTGGCTTCTCGCCGAGCCAAAGAGCAAGCCGTAAAAAGTGATGCGGTTGCTTTAAAGGCGCATGAGCTAAAGGCCAAACAGGCTGCTCACCGCCAAAGAAGAAAGAAATGGCCGAGATGGCCGTGAAATTGAAGAATGCTACCGACCGCTATGTAGCTTCTTGAAAAGAGGATCGAGCGAAACAAGAGGACCTGAAAAGGCCGCCACCGAGGCTAAGGATACTCGCTCGCAATGAGAGCTATGAAGGAGGAGCTGCGCCAGTCAAGATATTGCGGCCGAAAGACCTTTCTGCTGTGGAGGAAATTCACGGATCCTAGGTATGCTCAATTGACCAGCTGTGGGGTGCGGAGGATGTTTATCTCGACTTGGCGGCGAAAAGCCGCAGACGCGTCAACACTTCCGAGGTCAAAAGGATCACGGAATGGAAGAGCTTTTTTGGTCGCAGTTCCATAGTCCGGAGCGTCCACTTTCATTAACCGATCATTTGGCCGAATGGGCTGAGCTAAATAGGTTGTCCGGACTTGCCATGAAGACTGTCGTGACTCATTTGTGGCCGAAAAGCCCCAAGCCGAAGAGTTATTTTGGCTTGGTGCAACAGTTCCTTGGTGCGGTGCCGCATATCGATGCAATGAAGCGGTCAGCATGCATAGAGGGTGCGCGGATGGCTTTTGCCCGTGTCAAGACATACTGGGCGGAGATGAAGGCCACCAAAGTTGCATCCCAAGATTCGGACAGAAGTCGAGTACCTGCCGAGCACTATTTTGAGGAAGTCCTGCAGAGCGCTCGTGTAATAGAGACGCGGTGCTTGAAGGATGTTATGCTTTAATGACATGTATGATTTGTGAAAACAATGTTTCAATATAATATAAGAGCTTTTTATACTTGTGCGTTCAAGTATTAAAACGCCTCCTATGCGGCCGTTGATGTATATGTGTATATAACCTGAAAGATGGCAGTCTTCGGCTTCAGCCCCCACGCACATAGTGCGGGAGTGTTTGCAAAAAAGGCGCATTTTCACACTTAATCCAACGTCTTGGTCCTGTGAAGGTGGTGATAGCGTAGCAAACTAGGCAACCGGACTATAATGCTTTATCACTTTCACTTAGCCATAGGAGTTCGATGGTGGGGCTACTATATAGCCCCTAGGGGCACCGCGCTCTCCCGAATTGGGCGCCAGATGTGCTCGACCGAAACGGTCCTTCGTCAATGCGGGGGAATTCTAAACATTCTTGTGGGTCATCGAGTGGTTGACCAGTCTCACGCTATATCATGACAGTCAGTTTTAGCTTTCTCCACTGAGGTGCTCAACCTAGCTCAACCGGGGCACAATCGCAGTGGTTCTCCTAGCGCTACCTTAGCCGATATAACGGAACGTAAGGTACCAAAACATGGGAGCCGGGCAAACCCAACATTTGACCAAAGACATGATTCAGAGCTGATGCATATAAGGCCTAACTCGAGACGCCGAACACTCCCTAAGGTATTCGGTCTTTATGAAATCGGGCAGAATAATGCCTTAAGCCTCTGGTGTCCAGGTACGCGCAAAAATTCTAGTGCGGCCGATGCCAAAACGCCAGCCTCTTCCTCGGTTATAGCAAGAAGCCGGGGGATGTGTATCAACAAGAGACAGTAAAAAAGGTTTACGCAGGTCTTAATCTGAAAAGAATCCTTGCAACGGGTCCCTCATCGCACGCTCATGCGTCGTCTTCCGCAGCCGTATCCTGGACGGGTGTAGCACGTTGTTCATCTGTAAAAGAGAGGAACTTAGTTGAAAAGAAAAGGATCGTCTGAAAAATGTACTTTATATTAAATAAACAGAGTATGGTTCGAAAAAGTGAACAAAATTGAGCTTTATTGTCTCTTGTTGTACATGCGTGCAGCCCCTTGTACGGGGGTATGCCGCTAGTAGGCCGTTATATGTTTACGCCGAACTGCCTAGCCATGTCCGGGTTCAATGACCTATTCAGGTGCTTTGATTAGCGGAGCCGGATTAGTGTGGGGCTGTCAAGGCAGTCTCACGTTCTTCCGTGCTTGAGTAACAGTTGGTACTCCCTTTTAGTGAGATGATGCCGCGTGGACCGGGCATTTTAAGTGTAAGAGATGCGTAATGCGGTATTGCGTTAAAGCGGGCGAAAGCTTCACGTCCCAGTAGTGCTTGATAGCTACTTTCGATTGGGCGATGTGGAAGGTTAACTTTTCACGGCGGAAGTTGTCGGATGAGCCGAACACAACTTCTAGCAGTAGGGATCCCGTACAATTGACATATGGGCCTGGCATTACCCCTTTGAAGGAGGTGTTGCTATGGCGAACTTTTGTTGGGTCTATCCCCATTTTGCAGATTGTGTCCTGATATAGCAGGTTTTGATCGCTACCTCCGTCCATTAGGACTTGTGTAAATTGGAGTCCGTCGATTATAGGATCTAATATCAAGGCAGTCCATCCTGCGTTCCGGATACTTCCGGAATAGTCTTGGTGATCGAAGGTGATTGGTTTTGACAACCATCGCTGGGACTCTGTTGATAGACCGTATGGCGCGCTGTTTTTCTCTGGGCGCCAGTAGCGAATTCGAATTCAATGGATCAAGTCTTCGTGCTCGTGTGTCATCCTCGGATCAAGAATGCTGACACCACATAGTACTTCGAAGGATTTATAACAGAGTAGCAATCACACACTTATTACTTCATTGCCCAAAAGAGGACTTATTACAATAAATATGGCTTAAGGCCATCTAATAATGATAACAGCGGAAGACTTGGAAGAACCACGACCTAAAGCACCTTACTCGTCGTCTGAAAAGTCTGCAACATGAAAGTTGCAGCCCGAAAACGGGTCAGCACATGGAATATGCTGGCAATGTAACACATAGAGAATAATGAATGATAAGCCTGTACTACATGCATATGTGGCTGGTGGAAAAGCTCTACGGTTACAGTTTTTGCATAAAGCCAGTTTTTCCCTACTGCAAAGGAATAAATTTGTTTAACTATCATGGTGGTTGTTAAACATTGAGAATGGTTGACAGCATCCTCAATCCCAAATAAAAGTACTCATTAAAAACCCAACAATATTAATTAGAGTAACATGTTGAGATTCACATGATATTCAAGTACTAGATACTCAAGATGTCCATAACCGGGGACACGGCTAATCATGATTAGTTTATACACTCTGCAGAGGTTTGCGCACTTTTCCCCACAAGACTCGATCGCCTCCGTTTGATTTTCTCGCACTACATGATGTTTGAGAAACGGATGACCGAGACATAGTCTTTCAGAAGCGCTAGCACCTTACTTGTGGGTAGACCGTACCAACCTACAACCCCTACATCTGCTAGTCTACCCGTAAGAGTTCGCACAACTTAGTCAACTACGCCAGAGCCCATAATGGCTTGTGGCTACACACGGAAGTTTCTAGTTTGAATAATCTCATGATCCCTTTGAGCCTGGGTGGCGGTCCGAAGAAATACAGGCAAGTCCTGATAGAAACCAGGTGCCTCAATCCACCGAGATGTGTGTTTAAGTTGCCACCTTAAAAAAACCATTAAATAACAATCTCACATCTGTCATGGATACACTCACCCAATCCACGTCTACTAGCATAGCATGGCATGATAAGCAAACGTAGAATTAACTCCCAAGGGTTTGATAATAAAACAGGTAATAGGTACTACCTCAACTACTTCCCATCCCACAATTTAATTAGATCCTAATCATGCAAGTGTTCGAGGATTGATCTAATGCATAAAAACTGGGTATGAGAAAGTATGATCAAAGTGTTACTTGCCTTGCTGATGATCCGCGAAACCTAGAGATTCCAAGTAACAAGCGGCGCACTCCGGGTGATCTATCGCAGACAAACAACAAGCATACAATAAGTACTCATCTAATGCACGGGTAAATCTTGAATAAAAGATCTGACCAGAAATTTCAACTTAAGAACCCTGGTTGCAAAAGAAACCGAATCAAACAAAACAACGGAAAACATCCGGCAAAAGAAAACAGCTCGGTTCTAGCAAGTTGAAACTAGGTCAAAATTTTACAGTAGCAAAACTTTGTTTAAGTTGATTAGTTGGAACGGCGGTTTCGAAACGAAACTCCAGGCGCTTGAATCACCTGATTCCGATAAACGAGCGAGAAGATAAACTAGAACGAAGATCGGATCTGAAATCACGATCGGAAAATAGCGGAATAAATCCGTTAAAGAAAATGACGAACGGTCAAACGAACGGACGTTCGTTAACTGGGAATAACCGGTGATCACGTTCGTTAAGACGAACGCTCGCTAAACAACAAAATCGGAAGAATAAAACCGATCTAGGGTTTCGAAAAAAACCGAACAACGGAAAAGAAAACCGAACGGTTTTTATAAAAACCAACCGAGGGGAGGGTGGCGCGCGCGGCTACCTCGCCGAGGTGGGGCTCGGGGGCGGCGGCGAAGGCGGCGGGCGGCGGCGCAAGGGCGGCGGCGGCGGCGGCGGTGGCGGCGGCGGCGGCTGCGGGTTAAAGGCGGCGGCGCTGGTTGGGAGGAGGGGAGGGGGTATTTAAAGGGGGGAGTAGCTTGGGGAGGGGCAAGCAAAGAGAGGAGGAGGAGGAGGAGTCCTCCTCGACTCGGCCGACGGCGGCGGGCTCTGCGCGCAAGGTGCACGAGGGGAGGGCGGCTGGGCCGGCTGGGCCCTTGGCCCAGGCGGGGCGCTGCGCATATTTTTTTTTTAAAATAAAATCACGCGCGGAAAAACGAATAAAATAAAATCTAAACGAACTCCAAAATTTACAAAGTAAATTTTTCCCGACTCCTAAAAATGAGTCGAACAAAATGAACTTTAACACGGGGCCTAAAATGCAATTTTTGAAAACACGCATTTTTCCCTAAGGCAAATAAAAGTGAAAAACTCCGAAATAAAAATCTTATTTGATTTTTTTATTAAATCTTCATTATTTCTTTATTTTGGGAAAGTCATTTTATTCCCTCTCTCATATTTTGATAGTAGAAATAATTGAAGATAAAATAAATAAAATCAAATGATCCTATTTTCAAAATTCGAGAAAACTCAATATGAAAATAACGAATCTCCAACTCTCTCCGAGGGTCCTTGAGTTGTGTGAAATTTCTAGGATCGGCAAAATGCAAGAAAATATGTAATGCATGATGATCTAATGTATAACATTCCAAATTGAAAATTTGGGATGTTACAAACCTACCCCTTAAGATGAATCTCGCCCTCGAGATTCGGGTTGGCTAGAAAATAGGTGAGGTGGTCCTTGAGCAAATCTTCTTCTTTTCCTGTGTGGCTTCATCCTCGGTGGTGGCTCCAATCAACCTTGCAAAACTTGATAACCTTGCTGTGAGTAACTCTGCTGGCATAATCGAGAATCTTGACTGGTTTCTCCTCATATGTCAAATCATCCTTCAACTGAATTGCTTCAAGTGGTACTGTATCTCTTAACGGTATCTCTGCCATCTCGGCGTGACATTTCTTCAGCTGAGAAACATGGAATACATCATGAACTCCTGACAGTCCTTATGGCAATTCCAGTTTATAAGCAACTTCTCCCATGCGTTGCAAGATCCTATACGGTCCAACGAAACATGGTGCTAATTTTCCTTTAACTCCAAAACGCTTAACTCCTCGAAGTGGGGATACTCTAAGATAAACTCGTCTCCAACTTCATATTCCATCGCCTTGCGCTTTGAATCCGCATAGCTTTTCTCGTTCGATGGGCTACTTTGAGCCTATCGCGAATCAACTTAACCTTCTGTTCGACTCCTTGATCAAATCTGGTCCAAAAAACTGACGGTCTCCAGCTTCGTCCCATGATAACGGTGTCCTGCACCTCCTTCCGCATAAAGCCTCGAAGGTGCCATCTTCAAGCTGGTTTGGTAACTGTTGTTATAAGAAAACTCTGCATACGCCAAGTTATCATCCCAACTAGATCCATAATCTAGTGCACAAGCTCTCAAAGATATCCTCCAAAATCTGATTGACTCTCTCGGTCCGTCCATCGGTTCAGGGTGGAAAGCTGCATCAATTCCAGCCTGGTTCCCAATGTTTCGTGCAACCGATTCCAAAACTTTGAGGTAAATTGGGTTCCTCTATCCGACACGATACTCCTCGAACTCCGTGTAAACACACAATTCTGGTCATGTATATCTTTGCCAACTTAGCACTGCTATAGGTAGTCTTGATCGAATGAAATGAGCTACCTTCGCAAGCGGTCGAGTATAACCCAAATCGAGTCATAGCCTCGAACGAGTCTTTGGCAAACCTGTGATGAAATCCATGCCTAGTTTATCCCACTTCCATTCGGTATCGGCAATGGTTGCAACAATCCTGCTGGCTTCGATGTTCTCGCCTTCACCCTTTGACATACATCACAAAATGCTACATACTCGCAATATCCTTCTTCATTCCGTCCACCGTAACGCTTCCTTCAAATCTAAATACATCTTGGTATTTCCGGTGAATCGAGTAGGGTGAATCATGTGCTTCTTGCAAAATCAACTTCCGATCTCCGGTCATTTGGCACATAAACACGGTCCTCAAACCATAGGGTATCGTGCTCATCCTCACGAAATCCCTTAGCTTTTCCTTCGCCATTTTCTCCTTTATAGAGGCAACTTCCTTATCCGCCTTTTGAGCTTCTCTGATTTTGTCCATCAACGAGACTGAATCTCCAATGCTGCTACATAGCCTCTCAAACTATTTCCAAATATAGATCTCAAGGTCTTCGCTAACTCCTTGGGTATTCCTCCCACTATTAGTGTATTGACGTGGCTCTTACGGCTCAATGCGCTCGCTACAACGTTAGCCTTCCTGTGGTGATAATGCAATCTCATATCATAATCCTTAATAAGCTCCAACCATCTCCTCTCGTCCGAGATTTAATTCCTTCTGCGTGAAGATGTACTTCAAACTCTTGTGATCCGTGTACACCTCACAATGATTTCCAATGAGAAAATGTCTCCATGTCTTCAATGCATGCACAACGGCTGCTAACTCCAGATCATGTGTGGCATAATTCAACTCATGAGTCTTAAGCTGTCGTGAAGCATACGAAACAACTCTTCCTTCCTGCATAAGCACTGCTCCAAGTCCTCGACGTGAAGCGTCGCAATACACCTCATAATCCTTGGTCTGATCTTGCAAAATTAACACTGGTGAGGTAACCAATCTTTTCTTCAACTCCTGAAAACTTGCCTCACAATCCTCAGTCCATATGAACTTGGTATCCTTTTTCAGCAATTCCGTCATAGGCTTTGCAATCCTTGAGAAATTCTCAATGAATCTTCGGTAGTATCCTGCGAGTCCAAGGAAACTCCGGATCTCTCCAACTGTCGTTGGGGCTTCCCATTTGGTTACGGTCTCAACCTTCGTGGGGTCAACTGCTATCCCTTCTTCGGATATTACATGTCCAAGAAATCCAACTTCCTTTAGTTAAAACTCACATTTGCTGAACTTGGCATATAATCGATGTTCCTCGCTTCTCCAAAACCAATCGCAAATGTTCCTTATGTTCTTCTTCATTCTTCGAGAAACCAAAATATCATCTATGAACACCACGATTTAACTTATCCAAAACTCCATAAACACTTTGTTCATCGTGTTCATGAAATAGGCTGGCGCGTTAGTCAGTCCAAATGACATAACGGTATATTCATACAGTCCATATCTCGTGGTAAATGCTGTCTTAGGTATGTCCTGCTCCCGAATATTCAACTGATGGTACCCTGATCGCAAATCGATCTTGGAAAACACTTTAGCTCCTTGCAAACGATCAAACAGATCATTTATCATAGGTAGTGGGTACTTGTTCTTGATCGTTACTTCATTTAAACCACGATAGTCTACAACCATCCTTAATGATCTGTCCTTCTTCTCTACTAAAAGTACGGGTGATCCCCAAGGCGAAGAACTTGGGTGTATATAACCTTTATCCAATTGCTCCTTAATCTGCTTCTTGATTTCCGCCAAATCCTGTGCGGGCATCCTGTATGGTCGCTCGATATTGGGCCTGCACCGCAAAAGCTCAATCAAAACTCAATGTCTCTATCCGGTGGCATTCTCGGCAACTCTTCCTAAACACGTCCGTAATCCTTACCATCGGTACTTCTTCCCGCACAACTCGATAAGGAATTTACTTGTGCTCTCCTCGCTCATGCCGTGATACATACTTGATTCTCCTCCTTCGGGGTGGTAAGCAAAATTGACTTATGGCGCAATCTATGTTCCTCCATACTGATAACCAATCCATGCCTAATATCACATCCAATCCTTGGGATTCCGAACTATTAGGTATGAGGGAAAAACATAGTGTCCAATCCTTAATGGCAGTCGATCACACCATATACTAGCCATGTATTCTGCTCCGGGTGAGGTTACTAGCATGGGTGACCTAAGGGCTTGGGTTGGTAATTTGTACTTATCCACAAATCCCCTTGATATGTATGAATGCGATGCACCAGTATCGAAAAGAACAACTGCAGAAATGACTTAACCGTAAACTTACCTATTCGCATCCGGCTGAGCTTCAACCTCCTCCACGGTAACGTGGTTCACTTGTCCTTTATTGAAAGGGTTCGATTCTTTCCCGAGCTTCCATTGCCATTTCCATTCTCGCCTTCGACATTCGCTTGCATAATGCCCAGCCTTGCGGCACTTAAAGCAAGTGATGTGGCTCAGTTCTACCTTGGATGGTGTCGACGGGTTGGTGCGGTTCGTCCATTGCTTCCTCCATTCCCTGCTCCCATTCTTGGTGCCATTATGGTTGTGCGAACTACCTCCTCCATGGGTATGCTGAAACCGAACTCCCCGCTTAGGGGTATAACGGGCTTCATTGGCTCCAGAGTTATACTTCCCTGCCCATACTTCCTCTTGCGGTTCTCAATTTGTCGCTGCTTCCTTCAATCATGAGGGCACGGTCTACCAACTCCGGTAGTTATTGAAACTTGCTACCATCAACTGCATGCTTAACTCATCATTCAGTCCTTCCAAGCTTCTCCCGCTTAGCTGCATCCGTAGCAACATCATCCGGGGCATAACGTGCTAACTTACTAAAATCATCCACATATCGCCAACAGTCCTTCCTCCTTGGCGTAAGTTGCGAAACTCACGCTTCTTCATGGCCATAGCTCCTGCTGAGACATGGGCAGTGCGGAAAGCTTGCTGAAACTGATCCCATGTGATAGTGTCTACAGGGTAAGTGGCTGTAAAATTCTCCCACCATGCTGCTGCGGGTCCTTCAAGCTGGTGTGCAGCAAACTTCACCTTCTCTCCATCTGTACATCCTGCAGTGGTCAACTCTCTCCCTACCTTACGGAGCCAATCATCTGCTACTATCGGCTCGGTGCTACTGGAAAACACCGGCGGGTTCAGCCTTAAGAAACGTGTCGAGTGATCCGCAGGTGGTGGTGGTGGTGGGTTGTTGTTGTTGCCTTGGTTCTGTACCAATGTTTAGATCAAAGTGTTCTGCTGCTGAATCAACTGAGTGATCTCTGGCGGAAAAACAAACCCGGGGTCGCGTCTCGGAGGCATCTGATGGGTTTAGAAAATATGATAAATTAAGAATAGAGTGAGGTCTAAGGAGAAACACTACCCAAATGTATATGAGCAAATGCACACAAAATCACTTCATTCAATTCAAACAAAGGGCTTACAACGATCTAACTATCGCAAAAGTGCGTGTACTATGATGTTACATGGAGGTAATACTACTAATATGTGGGGGTCATCTACTAATTTGAACCGTGGAAGACTCCATGATGTCCGCTCCAGCTTCGCCTTCAAAGTCGGGTTCACTTGGATCCGAATCGGTGTCGCCGATGATGATGTAGTTGCTCGGACAGCCGACGACTTGTCTTCATTCTTGAGCGCCAATTTCTTCTTGAGTTCTTCAATCTCATACTTAAGATCGTTATTGTGTCTTGCTACAGCCACGATCTCGCCCATGTAGTCCTTACGTGTAGACTTTAGTTCTTCTTCAAGTTCGATGATCCTTCCTTCGCATCCTTCAATTTGATCATATCATTGCACATCCGGTTCTCCGGCGCCGAATGTGCTGGTTTAACTCCCGGATGAAAGCTGCAATGGATCTATCCTTCTTGGTGCCGACTATCTCCCATTGTTCATCTCGGCGTCCGCAAATCTGGTAGATGGTGTTCTTGAGGTCTTCTTGGTAAACTTCTCCAATGCGCCCCATGGTGATATAAGCTGCCATGCTCTTTCCTGCACTCCAGTGTTGGTGCAATCGAAAACACTATCTATAGGCTTGGTGATTGGGGCGAATGTCCTTCCTTAACGTGAGCTTGAATCTTCCAGCTTTCTTCTTGAGAGTGGCGTTGAAAGTCCCAAAGAAACTTGGTAGTCCAATGTTCAGTACTTGGTGACTTCCTTCAAGTGAAATCCAAAAGGTGTGCCTTCATCCGGTTGGGCGACTTGATCTTCGCGCCCTTCATCCTAAAAGAGTAGAAAAGATGAGGAGTTAGAAATGGGAAGAGAGTAGTGATCTATGGCTTCAACTTAGTGGTCGTGGTCTCTACAATCAGCGTGTGCTCGATACCATCTCTCAGAGCGACCCGACCAATGGATCAAGTCTCGTGCTCGTGTGTCATCCTCGGATCGGTAATGCCGACACCACACAAGATTTGAAGGATTTATAACAGAGTAGCAATCACACACTTAACACTTATTACATCGTTGCCCAAAAGAGGACTTATTACAATAAATATGGCTTAAGGCCATCTAATAACGATAACAGCGGAAGACTTGGAAGATAAGTGAGTACATCAACTCCAACGGCATCATCGAGTATAGAACCACGACCTAAAGCACCTTACTGTCGTTCTAAAAGTCTCAACATGAAAGTTGCAGCCCAAAACGGTCAAGACATGGAATATGCCGGCAATGTAACACATAGAGAATAATGAATGATAAGCCTGTACTACATGCATATGTGGCTGGTGGAAAAGCTCTACGGTTACGCTTTTGCATAAAGCCGCTTTTCCCTACTGCAAAGGAATAAATTAGTTTAACTATCATGGTGGTTGTTAAACATTGAGAATGGTTGACAAGATCCTCAATCCCAAATAAAAGTACTCATTAAAACCCAACAATATTAATTAGAGTAACATGTTGAGATTCACATGATATTCAAGTACTAGATACTCAAGATGTCCATAACCGGGACACGGCTAATCATGATTAGTTTATACACTCGCAGAGGTTTATGACTTTTCCCCACAAGACTCGACGCCTCCGTTTGATTTTCTCGCACTACATGATGTTTGAGAAACGGATGACCGAGACATAGTCTTTCAGAAGCGCTAGCACCTTACTTGTGGGTAGACCGTACCAACCTACATCCCCTACATCTGCTAGTCTACCCGTAAGAGTTCGCACAACTTAGTCAACTACGCCAGAGCCCATAATGGCTTGTGGCTGCACACGGAAGTTTCTAGTTTGAATAATCTCATGATCCCTTTGAGCCTGGGTGGCGGTCCAAAGAAATACAGGCAAGTCCTGATAGAAACCAGGTGCCTCAATCCACCCAGATGTGTGTTTAAGTTGCCAGCTTAAAAAAACCATTAAATAACAATCTCACATCTGTCATGGATACACTCACCCAATCCACGTCTACTAGCATAGCATGGCATGATAAGCAAACGTAGAAGTAACTCCCAAGGGTTTGATAATAAAACAGGTAATAGGTACTACCTCAACTACTTCCCATCCCACAATTTAATTAGATCCTAATCATGCAAGTGTTCGAGGATTGATCTAATGCATAAAAACTGGGTATGAGAAAGTATGATCAGTGTTACTTGCCTTGTCGATGATCCGCAAACCTAGAGATTCAAGTAACAAGCGGCGACTCGGTGATCTATCGCAGACAAACAACAAGCATACAAAAAGTACTCATCTAATGCACGGGTAAATCTCGAATAAAAGATCTGACCAAAAATTTCAACTTAAGAACCCTGGTTGCAAAAGAAAACGAATCAAACAAAACAACGAAAAACATCCGGCGGAAGAAAACAGCTCGGTTCTAGCAAGTTGAAACTAGGTCAAATTTTACAGTAGCAAAACTTTGTTTAAGTTGATTAGTCGGAACGGCGGTTTCGAAACGAAACTCCAGGCGCTTGAATCACCTGATTCCGATAAACGAGCAAGAAGATAATCTAGAACGAAGATCGGATCTGAAATCGCGATCGGAAAATAGCGGAATAAATCCGTTAAAGAAAATGACGAACGGTCAAACGAACGGACGTTCGTTAACCGGGAATAACCGGTGATCACGTTCGTTAAGACGAACGGTCCGGCGAACGCTCGCTAAACAACAAAACCGGAAGAATAAAACCGATCTAGGGTTTTGAAAAAAACCGAACAACGGAAAAGAAAACCGGAACTATTTTTATAAAAAAAACCGAACCGAGGGGAGGGTGGCGCGGTGCGGCTACCTCGTCGAGGTGGGGCTCCGGCAGGGCGGCGGCTAGGCGGCGGGCGGCGGCGGAAGTGGCGGCGGCGGGTTAGGGTTGGGGCGGGCGGCGGCGCTGGGTTGGGGAGGAGAGGGGGTGAGGGGTATTTAAAGGGGGAGTAGCTTGGGGAGGGGGCAAGCAAAGAGAGGAGGAGGAGGAGTCTCTCGACTCGGCCGGGCGGCGGGCTGCTAGCTGGGCGGCCGAGGGGGGGGCGCGTTGGGCGGCTGGGCCCTTGGCCCAGCAGGGCCATGATATTTTTTTAAATAAAATCACGCACGGAAAAACGAATAAAATAAAATCTAAACGAACTCCAAAATTTACAAAGTAAATTTTTTTCCCGACTCCTAAAAATGAGTCGAACAAAATGAACTTTAACACGGGGCCAAAAATGCAATTTTTGAAAACACGCATTTTTCCCTAAGGCAAATAAAAGTGAAAAACTCCGAAATAAAAATCTTATTTGATTTTTTTATTAAATCTTCATTATTTCTTTATTTTGGGAAAGTCATTTTATTCCCTCTCTCATATTTTGATAGTAGAAATTATTGAAGATAAAATAAAATAAAAATCAAATGATCCTATTTTCAAAATTCAAGAAAGCTCAAATATGAAAATAACGAAATCTCCAACTCTCTCCGAGGGTCCTTGAGTTGTGTGAAATTTCTAGGATCGGCAAAATGCAAGAAAATATGTAATGCATGATGATCTAATGTATAACATTCCAAATTGAAAATTTGGGATGTTACAGCCGCTCTGTTTTTCCCTTTTGTCACTTGAAGTGAGTTCACTGTTTTGACTTTTTGTGGGAAATTCTTTTGTTTTCCGGTGCTCTGCTTGTGGGGTTCGTCATCGTCCTCGCTGGTGTGTCGAGCCCTTGTGTTCGGCATTGAGTTTGCCGGACTGCTTGAAGACCCAACAATCTCTCGTGGGTATGGTTTGCGTGCTTCCGGAGTACTGTGGATTTGGCATATTTTGTCCAAGATTTTGTTTAGGTTGGATAGCTCGTCGCTGTTGTCCTTGAGGGGCATTTTCTTATGATTCTGCCGGGAGCTTCTGAATCCGGCATTTACTGTCGTGCTCTTCGGGCTGTTTCCCTTTGTCCGGCGCTGATCCTTGCTGCTTCGTGGTTTTCCATTTCCATCCCTGACTTCGGATGTACTTGGGTCGCTGGTACTGCATCTTGCTAGCCAACTAGCCTCTCCCGCACAAAAGCGGGTCATGAGGCTTGTTAATGCAGCCATTGTTCTCGGCTTCTCCTGGCCGAGGTGTCTGGCGAGCCATTCGTCTCGGACGTTGTGTTTGAAAGCTGCTAAGGCTTCGGCGTCCGGACATTCGACTGTTTGGTTCTTTTTGGTGAGGAACCTGTTCCAGAATTTGCGGGCTGACTCTCCGGGTTGTTGAGTTATATGACTTAAATCGTCTGCATCCGGAGGACGGACGTAAGTCCCTTGAAAATTTGCCCGAAAAGCATCCTCGAGCTCTTCCCAACTTCCAATGGTATTTTCAGGGAGGCTTTTAAGCCAATGCCGGGCTGGCCCTTTGAGCTTGAGGGGTAAGTATTTTATGGCATGGAGATCATCTCCTATAGCCATTTGTATGTGGAGGATGTAATCCTTAATCCAGACTCCAGGGTATGTTGTTCCGTCGTATGCCTCTATGTTTACGGGTTTGAATCCCGCTGGGAATTCGTGATCCAGCACCTCATCGGTGAAACAAAGGGGGTGTGCGGCACCCCTATATTTGGGTGTGCCGTGATGTTCGGATATTTGGCATGTTGCATTGCTTTGAAGAGCTTGCTTTCTCGGCCCATAGATGGACCTAACTGGCCATCCTTTGATGCGAATCTTACGCAGATCGCGTGCATCGCTTGTGTGCGGTGGCATTTGCCGCCTCTGCTTGCCGTGGCTCGCCCATCCGACCTGGTGGCCTCCTTGTTTTTTGGTTGTGGGGTTTCTCGACCTCCTCATCAAATTCGGGCAGTAGTTTTCTTTGGGTAGCTTTTGTTCGTTGATCGTCCCGTATTTGTCTCGCGGTATTGAGTACTTTGCTCCATCTGGTTCGGTGCATCTTCCGCTGTTTTGAGCTTCCGCTTCGCTTTTTCAGCTACGCGCAGCGGCGACGCAGCCTTTTGTGGAGGTTCTTCTGCTCCAACAATTTGTCCGCGTGAGATCGTCCGGACTGTTATCTTCGCCGGGACGGTTTGTTTATCCAAGTTGTCTCGTTCGGACGGTTGCTCGATAGCATGTTCGTCGTCCACCGGTTCGCCCTGCTCTAAGGCTGGGTCTGTATGGCTGCCGTCTTTGTCGAGGCAGGACTTGGTGCGGCGTTACGCTGCCGCTTTGACTGCCGAGGGATTTATCCTTTGTAGTGTCCCGTTGTTCCTCGTCGTCACTTCCTTTAGGTGTATCCACCATGTATACATCGTGGGATGAGGTGGCTGTCCAAAGATCCTATAGGTGCTGGTTCAGGGTTGTCTCCTACATCGCCGCCCATACCGTCGATGTCTTCGAGTCAAATCGAGCACGCCGCTTAAGCTTTCGGCGGTGGCTACAAAGTGGGTGGTGGGTGGGCGCTGAATTTCTTCGTCGTCCGCATCTCAACCTTCCCGACCGTAGTCCGCCAGGCTCTCCCGATAAAGAGAGAGACTTTAGTGAATTCAGGATGTCACCAAAGGGCGAAAATGAAAGATGTTCGCGGCAGTGAACTCCATGACCGGGCGCCCAATCAGATTCGATTAGCGGGCGCGGAGGGTTCAGAGTCCGGAGAGGAGTCCAGCGCCTTGGAGTCACGGTCTTCGCAAGGACAGGATGGAGTTCGCCAATCGCCTTTGAGATCGTAGCCCTCAAGCGGTGTCCAACCACTCGCCCTCAATCGGGGAGTCGGCCCGAGCTAAGGGTCGGAGCGACGCTGGTGCGGCCTCCGTGGCACTCGCTCGCGGCAGAGCTAGATCGCGCCCATCGAGACAAGGCGGGCGCGCTTGGCTGTGGCTCGAATCTGTCAAGATCAAGTCTCCGCGGATGTCGGCCATGTAGTTCAAACTCCCAAATCTGACCTGATGGCGGGGCGAGCTTCGATCTGCTCCAGATGGCCAAGTGAATTGCCCGCAGCAGCAAAGCCGCCGAATACGAAGATCTGTCCGGGAGAAAAGTCTCACCTGGACCGCTGCGTTGTTGATGATCGAAGGAGCCATCGGGCCTAAAGATGACGACACGAGGAATTCTCAATGAAAGCACCAATGTCGGTGTCAAACCGCGGATCTCGGTAGGGGGTCCCAACTGCAGCGTCTAGGCGGATGGTAACAGGAGACAAGGGACACGATGTTTTTACCCAGTGTTCAGCCCCTCTCGATGGAGGTAAAACCCTACTCCCGCTTGATTAATATTGATGATATGGGTAGTGCAAGAGTAGATCTACCACGAGATCGTAAAAGCTAAACCCTAGAAGCTAGCCTATGGTATGATTGTTGTTCGCCCCACGGACTAAAACCCTCCGTTTATATAGACACCGTGATAGGGTTAGGGTTACACAGAGTCGGTTACAATGGTAGGAGATCTACATATCCAGATCGCCAAGCTTGCCTTCCACGCCAAGGAAAGTCCCATCCGGACACGTGGACGAAGTCTTCAATCTTGTATCTTCATAGTCCAGAGTCCGCCAACGATGATAGTTCGCTATCCGGACACCCCTAATCCAGACTCCTCGGTTGCCACGCAATTTCTTCATGGCTGGAATGCGCCATCAGCCCTAGTACTGAGTTTCTTCAAGAATTTTGATTGTCATCAGCGGTGCTAGCATTTTCTTTAGTCGGCTGAGCAGGTGCCTCAGCCTGAGGATTTTGTTGTTGCGTTGGAGCTGCAACATTGGAAGTGAACTTCTCAGTTGAATTCACAAACCTGACTTTGGCTCCAAGCCAGTCAGCGCGGTATACGTCAAATTCATCACTGAGTTTCTTGATCTCAGATTGAATAGTGACAAGATCTTCAGTTGTCATAGAGAAAACGTTTTTCTTCAGGAAGCGCTCCTTCTTGTACTGCGCTTTCTTGATCTGCCTGGCCTTTTCAAATTTCCATTTTCTTCCTGAATGAAGGCAGTCAACATATGACTTTGGCTACGAGTCAACTTGAAATCAAGCATAGGAGTGTTGGGGTCCTTGTGCCAGAGATCAATGTAATCAAGGATCAATTTTGGATCCAAAAGCAGAGGAACATTTGTTCCTTTGGCTCTAGCGGCCTTGAGCTGCCTGTCTCTGATGATTTCAGCAAGTTCTTCATCATCAGCTTCGTCTTCATCAAACGACACTTGAAAGGCGATCTACTTCTTGTGAGGACTTGGGAGAGAACCTCGTCCAGCAGTCGCCTTTTTCTTCAGCAGAGAGGGGCCAGCTGATGAATTTGGTGCAGCTGAAGAACTAGCAGAAGCTCCTGAGGCAATAGAGATGCCTATTGTCCTTTGGCACGTGGGGAGATGCACAGGTGTAGAGGATTTTGTCGGAGCAGATGAGGACTTTGGCGGAGGAGCTGAGGATTTTGTAGGAGCTGGAGCAGCTTGATGAATTGGCCGTGAGGGCTTTGAAACATCTGGCCATGAGGGCATTGCTGAGGATCTTGGCCGTGAGGGCATTGAGGGTGAAGCACTTGGCTTGTGAGCAGGCTCTTAGCCACGACCTTCTTTGGCTTGCTTGCAGAGGCCTCAGTAGTGGAAGCAGCAGCAGAGTCTTCATTAAATTTCCTCACTGCTTCCTTAGCTATTTTGGCTAGCTTGGCCTGGCGCTTGGCCTATTCATTAGGATAGTCCTCACCACGCTTGAGACTGGTGGGATCAGGTTCTTGGCCAGGTGCCAATGGAGGTCTTGGGCATGGAGGATTTAGAGCGAATTTCTTCATATACTTGGGAGTAACATATCTGTACTCCCTCCATTCTCGTGCCCATCTCCTCTCTATCCTTTGTATGCGCACCTTGCGCTGATCTTTGTCCTCCTTTCCAAATTTTGCCTCACAAGGAGTGCAATAATCCTTGTATATGTCATCAGGGATCTCGAAAGCAGTATTGACCTCAGGCCTCTTTCCTCCCTTCTGTGGCTTCTTACCGTCAGCCATTTTCTTCAGCTGAGGAATATGAACAACAGAATTTTCTGAAGAGGTGTGCAACTTTTCTTTGAGGAACGCCTAGACGAAAACACGATGAACTGGGAAGTGTAGATGTGAAGATCGTCAGTTCAGATATTCCATGTCCTAACTTGGCTGAGGAAGACAGCTACAGTGGCAGCGGAGTGAAGAAATCCGCAGCAGGCGCGAGTACGACGGCGAGGAGGTCGAGGCAGTGAAGCTCTTCCTCACCGGCGACGATGGAAGTAGCGACGGCGCTAGGGTTTGAGAAGCTCGAGCGAGAGAGAGGTCGAGCGGAGTAAAAACAAAGTGAGGAAGGGGAGGGGGTATTTATAGCCGAAGTTAAAAACTGTTCGCCCGAAGAATTTGGACGAACGTGCCCCTGACCCTTCTCATTCGCTTGACATGTGTCACCCACGTACTGAGAAGTGGCGATCGTGTGAGATCATGGGTGAATAGATAAGTATTATCATGGGATGTGGAACGGTTTGAGCGGCAAAAACCAAAATATTAGACAAGATAAGTTTTAAAGTTTCGTTCGCAAATTTTTCACCTGACAAGGACATAGTGAAGATTTTGAATGAGTTTCAAATAGAACGCACATGAAGAATTTGTGAATAGACTGGGTTGAGTTTAGCATAGAGGGGGAAGGGTCCGATCACATTCACTTAGCAGAAAAAGCAACTTGAAGAATTAGCAATAAGTGAATGCTGTAGAGGACATAAACTCAAATATATATATATATATATATATATATATATATATATATATATATATATATATATATATATATATATATATATATATATAGGATTGACTATTCGTTACCTCGGTGAAGAATAGTTATTCTTCACCCCCCTCTATTTTACCGTCAATGCACCGTAATTTTACATTTCGTAAGTTTTATCTTATTTCTGACGTAAAAAGAGACTATAAGAAAAATATATTCTTCAGTAAAAATATTTTATGTTACGTTAAATTACAAACGTAAAACATAGTGTAAAATACACATAAACTGCAAATTTTCTTGTCTTATGCCCTATATTTTTATTTTTATGCCAAAATTTTACGTAGTGAATAAATAAGAATGTAACTATTGAATTCCAAACGTAATTTAATTATGAAATGATCGTAAGATTACCTCGGTGAAGAATAACTTATTCTGCACCCTGGTGATGAATAGTAACACTATATATATATATATATATATATATATATATATATATATATATATATATATATATATATATATATATATATATATATATATATATATATATATATATTTTTGTGTGTGTGTGTGTGTATAGTAACGCTAAAGTAAGTTGAGTGTAGAATAGCTTATTCTACACCCCAAGAATTTGATACATACAAAATGTAGTAACGTAGCATATAAAATATAGTAATTTTTCTGAAAATGTAGTAAATTACAAACTTGGATAGGAAAAAATATATTTTTAGAATTACTACATTTTGTACATTCTTTTACTAGATTTTGTATATAGCGTTACTAGGGGTGTAGAATAAGCTATTCTGCACTCATGCTTAGAATAGCGTTACCCTCAAATGAACAACGAAGAAAATGAAGAAAAACGACGGAAATAGTGCAGACAATGCAAAGTTGAAGAAAATGAACAACTGAGAAATTTCAAAATAGAGGAAAAACTCAAATTGAAGATTTTGAACTTTTGGTGGTGGCGTGACCCACCGTGTAAGAATGATGATTTCAGACACCGGGTACAATTGTCATAGGGTTCTGAGAATCAAATTCTTTGTTAATTTCTTCACACTTAGAGTGTTAGTCTTCATTGATTGAAAAAAACATTTCTTCGCTTGTTGCACATCTAAGTCATAAATTTTGCATAAGTGTTAGTATGAGTGTCCTTTTCAAAGAACATTCGAAGATTCTAGGATATTTAGCTCACACCGCAACTTTCTAAACTCTTCTCATCCAAGGGATTTGTGAAGATATCGGCTAGCTGTTCTTCAGTCTTCACATGCTCAATAGAGATGTCTCCCTTCAACACATGATCACGAAGAAAATGATGACAAATCTGAATGTGCTTTGTCTTCGAGTGCTGGACTGGGTTGTGAGCAATCTTGATTGCACTCTCATTGTCACAGTAGAGTGGCACATTCTTCATATTGACGCCGTAGTCCTTGAGAGTTTGCTTCATCCACAGCAATTAAGCACAGCAAGAACCAGCAGCAATGAACTCTGCTTCAGCAGTAGACAGTGATACACAGTTTTGTTTCTTTGAGGACCAACAGACCAAAGATCGTTCGAGGAAATGGCATGTGCCTAATGTTGACTTGCGGTCCACACGATCACCAGCATAGTCAGAGTCTGAATATCCAATGAGATCAAAAGCCGAGCCCTTGGGGTACCATAATCCAAGTGTTGGTGTGTGAGCTAGATATCAAAGAATATGCTTCACAACTTTATGGTGTGATTCCTTCGGTGTAGCTTGAAATCGAGCACACATGCAAACACTAAGCATAATATCTGGCCTAGATGCACATAAATACAATAAAGAGACAATCATGGAGCGGTATACCTTTTGATCGAAGTCAATACCATTTTCATCAGTGCATAGATGGCCATTTGTGGGCATAGGAATTTTGACCCCCTTGCATTCTTGCATGCCGAATTTCCTCAATATGTCCTTAAGGTATTTATTCTCAGATATGAATATGCCATTGCGCTGTTGACGAATTTGAAGACCTAAGAAGAATTTCAATTCTCCCATCATAGACAATTCGTATTCCTCCCTCATCATATAACCAAATTCGTCAATGTAACGATGGTCAGTACAGCCAAAAATGATATCATCAACATAAATTTGGCACACAAACAATTCACCATCATAAGATTTAGTAAAGAGAGTTGGGTCAAGTGAACCGGGTTTGAAGCCTTTCTTCATGAGGAATTCCTTCAAAGTATCATACCACGCCCGAGGGGCCTGCTTGAGGCCATAGAGGGCCTTATTGTGTCTGAAGACTTTGTCATGATGCTTTGGATCTTCAAAACCTGGGGGTTGAGCAACATATACTTCTTCCTCAAGCTTACCGTTGAGGAATGCACTTTTCACATCCATTTGATATAAAGTGATATCATGATGGTTAGCATAAGCAAGTAATATGCGAATAGCCTCAAGTCTAGCAACAGGTGCAAAAGTTTCATCGAAATCAATTCCTTCAACCTGTGTGTAGCCTTGAGCTACAAGCCATGCCTTATTCCTCACCACAAGGCCATTTTCATCTTGCTTGTTGCGGTAGATCCACTTTGTGCCAATGATATTGTGCTTGCGAGGATCTGGACGATTGACCAGTTCCCAGACGTTGTTGAGCTCGAACTAATGTAATTCTTCTTGCATAGCTTGAATCCACCCAGGCTCCAGAAATGCTTCATCTACCTTAGTGGGCTCTGTGATAGAGAAGAAAGCAAAGTACCCACAAAAGTTAGACAAATGTGAAGCTCTTGAGCGTGTGAGAGGACCTGGAATGTTGATGTCACTGATGATTTTCTCAATTTGCACTTTGTTTGCAACGCGAGGATGAGCGGATTGTCGTTGAGGAATTTGATCAGCATTTTCTTCAGCACCATTTTCTTCAGGTGCATCAGCATGACGTTCTTCATGTTCTGGAATGATTTCTTCAACAGATTCTTCGGTAGGAATGACATCCTCAGTAGCCTTGAACTTGATAGTTTCCTCAGGTGATAGTTTATCTAACACAGAAGGTAGGTGCTCTCTTTGCGAGCCATTAGTTTCATTGAACCGCACATCTACAGTTTCAACAACTTTGTGAAGAACTTTGTTGAAGACTCTGTAGGTGTGCGAGTCCTTTCCGTAACCAAGCATAAAACCCTCATGTGCTTTCGGTGCAAATTTTGAGTTGTGATGGGGATCTCTAATCCAACATTTAGCACCGAAGACTTTGAAATAACTCACATTGGGTTTCTTGTCAGTGAGGAGTTCATAGGCAGTCTTCTTGAAGAATTTGTGAAGATATACCCTGTTGATGATGTGGCATGCAGTATCAATTGCCTCAATCTAGAAACGATGAGGCGTCTTGTACTCATCAAGCATAGTGCGAGCCATCTCAACAAGAGCCCTCTTCTTGCGCTCCACGACGCCATTCTGCTGAGGAGTATAAGGAGCAGATAACTCATGAGTAATACCAAGTTCATCAAGATAGTCATCAAGACCAGAATTCTTGAACTCAGTTCCATTGTCACTTCTGTTGTGCTTGATCTTCACACCAAAGTTGGTTGAAGCCCTCAAGGAAAATCGTTTGAAGACTTCCTGCACTTCATGTTTGTAAGTGACAATATGCACCCATGTGTAACGAGAGTAATCATCAACAATAACAAAGCCATATAGAGATGCATCATTTGTAATTGTTGAATAATGATTAGGACCAAAGAGATCCATGTGAAGCAATTCAAATGGTCGAGTGGTAGTCATGATAGTCTTCGCTGGATGTTTGGCCTTGGTCATCTTTCCAGCTTCACAGGCTCCGCATAAGTGATCCTTGAGGAATTTGACATTCTCAATGCCAATGGCATGCTTCTTCTTCGCGAGCGTGTACAAGTTCCTCATGCCAGCATGACCAAGTCGTCAATGCCATAGCCAGCCTTCTGAAGCTTTTGCAAGTAGACATACGGCTGGTTGAGGTCCTGCAGAGAAATCAACAATATATAGATCTCCTCTC
Organism: Aegilops longissima; assembly: GCA_021605205.1. Lineage (NCBI taxonomy): Eukaryota > Viridiplantae > Streptophyta > Magnoliopsida > Poales > Poaceae > Aegilops > Aegilops longissima. The sequence goes on along the minus strand of CM038676.1, from coordinate 136,782,811 downwards.
CTAAAGCCTTCGAAGACTTTAGAATTGTCAGCTTCCATGATCACAACACAACGATACTTGCCAAAGACAACGACCATATCAAGATCACAAAGCATTGAGACAGACATGAGGTTGTATCCTAAGGACTCAAAAAGCATGACTTTGTCCATGTATCGATCCTCTGAGATCGCAACCTTACCTAGACCCAATACCTAACTTTTTCCTTTGTCAGCGAAGATGATATGCTTCAGATGCGATGGAGATAAGCGGACATCCATCAATAGATTCTTGTCTCCAGTCATGTGATTTGTACATCCACTATTGAGGACCCACTCATTGGCTTTGGGTTGATCATCCTGCAGTTGAATTAGTGCAGCTTACGAACTCATATACTTCATCAGTGAATAATATGACATCAAATTCATCAGATCAATTTCATCAAGCAGTGGAACAGATAAAACAGTATGAGGACGTGAGAAATGAAAGTTCATTTCTTCATGATTAGCTCATGTCCTTTCAGCATTTTCAGGTCTCCAAAGAAATTCTTGAGCATTTAAGCACATCCGGAGACTGACCCTGCATAAGAGATTAGTTCTTTTTCTTCACCACCCACATCTGAAGGGGTGGCAAAGAGTTCATGTCACAGCCCTAGAGCTTGCTTGTAACTAATAGCATTGCATCCATGCATCATGTTTAATTTCCATGAAATTTGAAATGGGGATGATCCAGCCCTAGCACTAAAGCAATTCAAATAGGTTCAAATTCAAAAATATTTTCAAAAACCCAAATTGGTTTGCAAAAATATTCATGATTAATGGGAAAGGGTGAAACCCATATCCAGAGATGATGGATATTTTTCCAAGGCATTTTTGGATTTTTGAATAAACCATATTGTATTTGAATTGGGGCATTTAAGTACTATTAATATTTTTTTTAAATGCTCCAACAATTCTGAAAAATAGTTAAGGGCCTCTGTAATAATTCAGTTAATGGCCACAATTATTTTCAGGATTTATTTAAATGGTTTAGTATTTTACTAAACTAAAACAGAGGCAAACAAAATAGAAAACAGAAAATAGAAATGGAATAAAGAAAGAGAGAGAGAAAGGTTACTTGGCTTACCTCTCAGCCCACCTGGCCAACTCCACCGGCCCAGCCTTCTCCCCCTCCCCTCGCTGGCCCAGTTGGTGGCCCAGCCCACCAACCGCCACGCCGCTCGTCGCCTACCTCTGCCAGTAGGCAGAGGAGGGACACGGCGACCGCGCCGAGCTCGCCACCTCCTCCCTGCTCGCCTGCCTGGCTCCCCCTCGACGCCCGGAGACGCCACGCGCCTCCCCGAACCCCCCTCGCTCCTCTTCCTCATTCGCTGTTCCCTCTCTTTCCCCCTGGCCCTCTTCCCCCGAGCTCACCGAACGGAGCTGCCGCCACCGACGAGCTCCACCACGGCCACCGACCTCCCCACGGCCAGCTATTCCGCCCACGAGCCCCGCCTCGCCACCCTGAATCTCCCCGCCGTCACACGCGACCGGAGAGGCCCTACATCGACGCCTCGAGTCGTCTTCCCCGAGCACGGCCGCCGGACTCCATCGACGACTTCGACGCCATCCGGCCTCCCGAGCCGTGAGCTTGCCGACGACTCCCTGTGAGCTCGCCGTCGTTTCCCTCATCTCTCTCCCTCGCGCGCTTCAGAGCCGCCGCCCATGAGCACCAGTCGCCGGCCGCCATTGCCGACGAGCTCGACGCCCCGAGCCCTCTGCTCGAACCCGTGGCACCAGCGTGTTTACGGTGGCCCTCATGGATGCCACCTAGCCCATCGCCTTCTCCTCCGTGCACCGTGGCATCAAACCCGACCAAACCCGAACTCCGGCCGCCGCCTTGAGCTCGCCGCCGTCGATCCGGCCACCCGACCCCAAGCTAACCCCACCAAGAGCTTCGCTCCTCCCACTACTCCTAGGTACCCTCCGCGACCCATTTGGTCGGCGGAATGGCAAAATCACTCTCGCCGCCGCGTCGCTTTCGCCATGACTAAACGCCAGCGTCCGTGACCTTGACGGCGTGGGTTGACCCACCGCCTGGTTTGACTTCCCCTCTCCTCATCGACATGCGGGCCCCGCCCTAATTGTTAGATTAGTACTAACTAAGCTAGGTTAGTTAGTTAGACACTGACACTCGGGACCCACAGGTCAGGGTTTGACCTGGACCGCCGCAGTTGACCGCTGACGTCATAGTGACGCAATACTGGCGCAATATTCATTTTCTGGATTTATAATAATTCAGGAAATTCCAGAAAATGCCCTAAACTTTAATAAATCATAGAAATTCAACCGTAACTCGGATTGAAATAATTTATATATGTAAAATGATCAGAAAAATATGAAGAGTCTGTTTATGCCGTGATCATGCATGTTTGAACAAGTTAACCTCACTGAATAGGATGAATCATGATTAGGGTAATTTATGAAATAGCATTTGGGGTTGGAGTTCAACCTTGTTTGAATTCCACTTCAACTAACTTGGATTATTATTGCACTAGGTAAATTCAGTACCTTAATATGACATGTCATTCATGTGAATGTGCATTGCATTGATTGTGTTCTCTCTTGTTTGCCGGTAATTATCCCCTCCCGGTAGACGATGTACCGACGATGAGTTCGATGACACCGATGAAGAATTATATTATCTTCAGAAGTGCCAGGCAAGCAAAACCCCCTTGTTCATCCCGATATAACCCCACTCTCTCGCTCCTGCTCTATTTTACTGCATTAGGACAACAACGACTCATGTGTTACTTGCTGCGGTAGCTGAACCCCTTGATCCTTTGCATGACCTGTCATTCCACAGTAATTAGATGAAACCCACTAGCATGAGTAGGAATTGTTTGAGCCATGTTGTGCCTACTCATTTATGCTTGTTTGCCATGCCTGCTACTGCTTAGAGTTGAGTCGGGTCTGATTCATCGGGAATGAATTGGAATTGTTATGAACATATCCTATTGTGTGTGAGCTAAGTGCGTGAACACGATTTGGTAAAGGTAGCGGTGAGAGGCCATGTAGGAGTACATGGTGGGTTGTCTCATTGAAACCGTCCTCAGGAACTGAGTTCTGTGTTTGTGATCCATGAAACAGTTACTACCACGCATTGGGATCCTTAATTGACCCTCTCGGCTTCTTAACCACCCTTGTCCTCATCCGGAGTTGCAAGTAGTTTCGTGTTTGTAGCATGGGGGCCGCATACGCTGACCTTAGGGGTGGGTTGTGTTGCGGTAGGCACCGTGGGTGTACCGAGTGCCCGTTTGGTATCTCGGGAACCCCACACATCGCTCGGGCTGTATGGGAAACCTCGGCGGACTCCTGCGGATGGAACCCGAATAGGCGATAAACCCGGACTAGGGACTTGAGTGTTTAGGTAGGCCGTGGCGACACCCACGCTGGGCTTCCGCTTGAAGGTTGCCGATTACATGTCGTGTAAACGGCGGTAAGTGGTGAGCGTGTGTGAAAAAGTACACCCTGCAGGGTTTAATATGATCTATTCAATAGCCGTGTCCATGGAGAAGGACTTCGGGTTGCCTATATCGGTTCATAGACAAGTGAAAGTGGATACTCTAAAATGCGCAAGATAAGCGTGAGTGCTATGGATGGCGCTCGTGAGGGAGACGGAGCGGGTCCATAGTGGTGTATTGATATGGTGAATATGTGGACTCGCGTGCGCCACCTCAAAAGAGTTACTTGCAATGTAGTTCAGGATAGCCACCGAGTCAAAGCTGGCTTGCTGCGGTCAAACTCCACCACCCCTTTTGATAATGATGCATATGTAGTTAGTTCTCGATGTAAGTCTTGCTGAGTACAATTGTACTCACGTTTGCCTATTCTATGTTTTTGCGAGAGACGCTGGTCTCGCTAGTAGTTCCGCTTGGACTTGACGCTTAGCTTGTTACCTCAGCTACGATCTTGTGCCTTGGCAGATCTGGTAGATAGTCGCTTCTCAGCCTTTTTCATTTATAGTTGTGCGTACTCGCACATGTTTAGCTTCCGCTTGTGCTTTGACTTGTATGCTCTGAGTGTTGGGTCATGAGACCCATGTTTGTAATATCTCGCTCCTCGGAGCCTAATGAATAATATCTGAGTCGTAGAGTTATGTTGTGATGCCATGTTGTATCTACGCATATTGAGCATAACGTGTGTATGTCTGAAATGCTTGGTATGTGTGGGATCCGACAAACTAGTTGTTTATCCTTGGCAGCCTCTCATATGGGGAAATGTAGTCTCGTGATTCTGAGCGATAGTAGTCCGCTACAGCCCGGTTCACGAGTCCTGCTAGCCCAAAGACTACTGCTTGGACACTTGATGGCGGCATGTGTTTCACTTCATTCCTATGTCATCCCCTCGGGAAATGTCACGCGGTGTTATTCGAGTCCTGCCTAGCTCACTACAGCCCGGGTACCGGAGTCCATTAGCCAGTGCTACAGCCCGAATATATACGTTGATGACCGACATGCTCGATGTGATTCATGTATGCCTGTCCCCATAGGTTAGCGCCGCTTTGGGTTCACGACTAGCCATGTCGGCCCGGGTTCTTTGTCATATGGATGCTAGCGACACTATCATATACGCGAGCCAAAAGACGCAAACGGTCCCGGGCCATGGTAAGGCGACACCCGTGGGAATACCGTGCGTGAGGCCGCAAAGTGATATGATGTGTTACATGCTAGATCGGTGTGACCTAGGATCGGGGTCCTGACAGCGTTGGTATCAGAGCCTGACTGCATGTAGGATTACCAAGCCAAACTGGTCGAAGTTGTGTCTAGAAATGCTTTAGTTATGTAAGTGAATTGATTGTGGAAGGGAACGTAAGGCTCTTTTTACTCCTTATACCTCATGGCCTTCGATCCGAAATCATCCTCTTCTCTTCTACGGGGTTAAGAACTAGGCTTCTCATCTATCTATCAGGATGACGTGTTACTAATCCATAGACCTTTAAGATTGTTGGTTTTAATCCCCAGTTCAGTTCCTACTACTCCTGTATGATATCTGTTGATCTCAGAATCTTGTTATGATGATGTTGAGTGGTTATGCCACCATTTTTGCATGATGTCTCAAATCTTTTGAGCATTTACAGTCGTTATGCTGTCCGAGTCATCCCAGGTCTCTAAATAGTCTGATGCATTTGCAAATCCTTTCTTTCTGTTCCCGATGCCCTTTTTGGTCAGAATAAGCACACTAACCGGTGCGTTGGGGTAATTTATTGCCTTGACATATATGTTGGAACTATTATTATGACCCTAGATGTTTAGGAAGTCACCTAGCAATTTAGCAATGCTTTTGTATCCCAAGTGTGATGATTCTGGCCATCATTTTCGGAAGCATCCCGTGATGCCATTTAGTAGTAGGTATTCTACTCCTGGGTCGCTGAACCCGAGATTCATCCTACTTCATGTTGTTAGTATTTGCTAGTGCCTTTAGGATATTAGTAACCTTTGCGATAGTCCTCGAAGTCCGTGGTATTCTCCTTCTTCCAAATACCATGAACTAGTTATGGCAGCCGTTCTTTTGAACCAAAACATCACAATAAGAGTGCTCTTGAGGAGTTCTCCATTCACAATTGTGAATCTGCCAATTCTACCTTTCTGCATGGGTTATCCGGAAGAAATGTTGAGCTTGCTCGACATACTAATCTGTGCATCCACAACTCAGAAAATTATATGTTCTTTGAGTTGTTCTCTTAGATGCCTTCTGACCTTCACCTATCAATTGATAGCCAAGGGTATGTGTGCCTTTGTGTTCATCGATGCATTTTATCCTTGTGGTCCGTCAAGCCATTCTATTCCGGAATGACTAGGAGAAACAAACTCCAGTACCTCATCCATTTCTAGGATTGGGGCAAAGCAGTTGTATTCCGCAGATCAAAATGCCAATCCAGCTTTTGTTCTGTTCTACCCTGAAGTATTGCCATCTTATGTCAAGAATGTCATGGGAATTGCACAACCTCTTAGGAATTCTTGACGCAGTGATACTTCTCGCCATCATTATTCATTCCTCGGTTCCGTGTTGATGCCACCGGAAAGCCGACAAGTGACTTATGATGTGTGACATCAATACTCCGAGCAACTCATTGCTTGGCAGTGAAAGGACAATACTCTCATTCTTAGTGTGTTGGTTATTGAATCATCGTCCTAAGATTGATCGTGCTACCTAGTCCTTATTTCTGGTGCACATTTCGATTGATGAGTTAGGATCTTGTCTAGTCCTCACTCATTTGATAATATCGTCTTACCCTCAAAGGCAAGATTGCTCTCGAGCTTATTAACATACGGTGGTTCGTGACTTTCCAAATATCTTCTTGGAAGTGTTACCGGGTTGTTTCCTGACTGTTATGTTGGGCTCGTGATCAAGTTGGGTTCTTGTGAACCACCCTTCTCCAAGAATCTGTGTTGGATACCCCTGAGCTAGTTGGTTAAGCCACACAACAAACTTGGAGAGTTGGAAGATAAAAGCTTGCCTAACTTAGTTCGATCCAAAGGGATATTCTTGTGTAGTGTGTGTTGAAGAAAGATGATATCTTCATCGATTGGTCCTCGTGATCAGTTGCTGGACCTATTGTCCTACCAATTCTTTGATTTGAGTATGGGCCATTGTCAAGTCAAATCAGTACCAACGATGCTCGTAATGTTGTCTTACTCGTGGTTGATCCCTCGAGCATACACCATCATATCTTTTGGTCTGACCAATGCTATCACCGTGTTCACATGATGGTGGAAGTCCAGTGATATGGAAATTCCGATGAGCTATTGTTGAGCCCATCAGCAGTATTTTGTCTCCCCCATGAGTCATGTGGAACACCAACGTAGTATTGGAAACTTGTGTAAGCATTTCTTCGTGTTTCGTTCATGAAGCATATGTTTGGATGAAAGTAGTGACTTCCTCTAATTCATGTGCATCTGATGTAAGTTGCCGCCATGAATTTGAGAAAGGTTTGTTTTGTTTCTTTGGAATTGTCCCAAGTCAGTCATGCATGTGCGAAGTATTCTATGGTTTGATAGACCGATCATCTTCATTCCGTATGTATTCCTAGCACACCAAGCCACTGATTGATTTGTTCAAGGAAAGGAAGTTCCTTCTTAAGAGCATGCCTTATGCAAGGACTTCAATATCCTCGATTATGGTTCCCACCCGAACTCGGTAGTGTTTTATTATAAGACTGCCATGTGGTCATGCTTGTCTAGGACAACGTGTTCACATGTTGGTAGCAAACCAGCTCATGTTTTGGAGCTTGCTAGCGTAGTTCATATCCCGAGAATCTCGCAACGCCATCTCGTCGAATTGTGTTGCAACCCTTCCTTTTCAGACATGATGAGTCTGAAATATCCTAACACCAACCAAATCTGAATCTCAGGTAGATATGATGGTTGGAACATTCCAACAGTTGCATTTCGTTCCCAGCTTGCACCGTCCTTATGCCATTTCACTATGGGCTGCCTTCTTAGTAATTTTTGTTCAAGATCATCCTCAAAAGTGGACTTACCATGGGTTCCATCCATTTCCGATGATAAGCAAAAATCATCCATTGCGTTGTCTTCAACGAGGTAGTCCACATCGTCCATTCTAGTCCGGATGTACCATTCCTTTGCCTTCCACCACATGATCGCTTGCGATTGCCTTAGGCTGGTATAAAGAGTTCCAATGATCTATGGATCAAAAGTAATTCTTCTTGCCACTTAAGGGAATAGTTCTTTGCGTCACCTTTCTCGAGGTGTCCTGTTACGGGATCATGATAAATATTCCCTCGCCACCTTGACACCATCCACCATCTCCCTAAGCGTGGAATTGTTGCCACCAATCAAACCCCGTTGTTGTTCTTCCATCCCTCTCGATGTGTTTTGTGCCTCAACTCGAGATGTGTCACCGTCTCAGTCCGTGAGTTGATCATGTTTACTTAATCTTCGAGAAGATCGAATCACGTAAGGTTTCCCCCTTCTTTCTGTTATCGTGTCGGGTGAAGATCGCGAAGACGTCAAGACTAAGATGATGGAGTAAATCAACATTTTCGAGAAGGGCAAATGGATCATGAAGATTGTGATAGTTGTGACTCCCCTTTTCCCTCATACCTCACGTCTTGAATCTCGGGGCGAGATTCTTATTTAGTGGGGGTGAGTTGTCACAGCCCTAGAGCTTGCTTGTAACTAATAGCATTGCATCCATGCATCATGTTTAATTTCCATGAAATTTGAAATGGGGATGATCCAGCCCTACCACTAAAGCAATTCAAATAGGTTCAAATTCAAAAATATTTTCAAAAACCCAAATTGGTTTGCAAAAATATTCATGATTAATGGGAAAGGGTGAAACCCATATCCAGAGATGATGGATATTTTTCCAAGGCATTTTTGGATTTTTGAATAAACCATATTGTATTTGAATTGCGGCATTTAAGTACTATTAATATTTTTTTAAATGCTCCAACGATTCTGAAAATAGTTAAGGGCCTCTGTAATAATTCAGTTAATGGCCACAATTATTTTCAGGATTTATTTAAATGGTTTAGTATTTTACTAAACTAAAACAGAGGCAAACAAAATAGAAAACAGAAAATAGAAATGGAATAAAGAAAGAGAGAGAGAAAGGTTACCTGGCTTACCTCTCAGCCCACCTGGCCAACTCCACCGGCCCAGCCTTCTCCCCCTCCCCTCGCTGGCCCAGTTGGTGGCCCAGCCCACCAACCGCCACGCCGCTCGTCGCCTACCTCTGCCAAGATGGCGAGAGGAGGGACACGGCGACCGCGCCGAGCTCGCCACCTCCTCCCCTGCCGCCTGGCTCCCCCTCGACGCCCGGGGACGCCACGCGCCTCCCCGAACCCCCCTCGCTCCTCTTCCTCATTCGATGTTCCCTCTCTTTCCCCCTGGCCCTCTTCCCCCGAGCTCACCGAACGGAGCTGCCGCCACCGACGAGCTCCACCACGGCCACCGACCTCCCCACGGCCAGCTATTCCGCCCACGAGCCCCGCCACCACCTGAATCTCCCGCCGTCACACGCGACCGAGAGGCCCTACATCGACGCCCGAGTCGTCTTCCCGAGCACGGCCGCGGACTCCATCGACGAATTCGACGCCATCCGGCCTCCCGAGCCGGTGAGCTTGCTTCGACCTCCTGTGAGCTCGCCGTCGTTTCCCTCATCTCTCTCCCTCAGCAGCCTGTAGCCGCCGCCCATGAAAGCACCAGTCGCCGGCCGCCATTGCCGACGAGCTCGACGCCCCGAGCCCTCTCGCCGAACCCGTGGCACCAGCGTGTTTACGGTGGCCCGCGGATGCCACCTAGCCCATCAGCTTCTCCTCCGTGCACCGTGGCATCAAACCCGACCAAACCGAACTCCGGCCGCCGCCTTGGAGCTCGCCGCCGATCGATCCGGCCACCCGACCCGGCTAACCCCACCAAGAGCTTCGGCTCCCCAGCCATACTCCTAGGTACCTCCGCGACCCATTTGGTCGCGGAATGGCAAAATCACTCGCCGCCAGCGTCGCTCGCCGCGGCTAAACGCCGGCGTCCGTGACCTTGATCGACCGCGGGGTTGACCTTGCCGGTTTGACTTCCCCCTCTCCCTCACTGACATGCGGGCCCCGCCCGGCTAATTAAGTTAGATTAGTACTAACTAAGCTAGGTTAGTTAGTTAGACACTGACACTCGGGACCCACAGGTCAGGGTTTGACCTGAACCGCCGCAGTTGACCGCTGACGTCATAGTGACGCAATGCTGGCGCAATATTCATTTTCTGGATTTATAATAATTCAGGAAATTCCAGAAAATGCCCTAAACTTTAATAAATCATAGAAATTCAACCGTAACTCGGATTGAAATAATTTATATATGTAAAATGATCAGAAAAATATGAAGAGTCTGTTTATGCCATGATCATGCATGTTTGAACAAGTTAACCTCACTGAATAGGATGAATCATGATTAGGGTAATTTATGAAATAGCATTTGGGGTTGGAGTTCAACCTTGTTTGAATTCCACTTCAACTAACTTGGATTATTATTGCACTAGGTAAATTCAGTACCTTAATATGACATGTCATTCATGTGAATGTGCATTGCATTGATTGTGTTCTCTCTTGTTTGCGGTAATTATCCCTCCGTTGAGCGATGTACCGACGATGAGTTCGATGACACCGATGAAGAATTATATTATCTTCGTGCGTGCAAGCAAAACCCCTTGTTCATCCCGATATAACCCCACTCTCTCGCTCCTGCTCTATTTTACTGCATTAGGACAACAACGACTCATGTGTTACTTGCTGCGGTAGCTGAACCCCTTGATCCTTTGCATGACCTGTCATTCCACAAGAATTAGATGAAACCCACTAGCATGAGTAGGAATTGTTTGAGCCATGTTGTGCCTACTCATTTATGCTTGTTTGTCATGCCTGCTACTGCTTAGAGTTGAGTCGGGTCTGATTCATCGGGAATGAATTGGAATTGTTATGAACATATCCTATTGTGTGTGAGCTAAGTGCGTGAACACGATTTGGTAAAGGTAGCGGTGAGAGGCCATGTAGGAGTACATGGTGGGTTGTCTCATTGAAACCGTCCTCGTGAACTGAGTTCGTGTTTGTGATCCATGAAACAGTTACTACCACGCATTGGGATCCTTAATTGACCCTCTCGGCTTCTTAACCACCCTTGTCCTCATCCGGGAGTTGCAAGTAGTTTCGGTGTTTGTAGCATGTCAGGGCATACATAACGCTGACCTTAGGGGTGGGTTGTGTTGCGGTAGGCACCGTGGCCGGTGTACCGAGTGCCCGCTTGGTATCTCGGGAACCCTGCACACATCGTTCGGGCTGTATGGGAAACCTCGGCGGACTCCTGCGGATGGAACCCGAATAGGCGATAAACCTGGACTAGGGACTTGAGTGTTTAGGTAGGCCGTGGCCGACACCCACGTTGGGCTTCCGCTGAAGGTTGCCGAGTACATGTCGTGTAAACGGCGGTAAGTGGTGAGCGTGTGTGAAGAAGTACACCCTGCAGGGTTTAATATGATCTATTCAATAGCCGTGTCCGCGGAGAAGGACTTCGGGTTGCCTATATCAGTTCATAGACAAGTGAAAGTGGATACTCTAAAATGCGCAAGATAAGCGTGAGTGCTATGGATGGCGTTCTCGTGAGGAGACGGGGCGGGTCCATAGTGGTGTATTGATATGGTGAATATGTGGACTCGCGTCGCCACCTCAAAAGAGTTACTTGCGATGTAGTTCAGATAGCCACCGAGTCAAAGCTGGCTTGCTGCAGTCAAACTCCACCACCCCTTTTGATAATGATGCATATGTAGTTAGTTCGATGTAAGTCTTGCTGAGTACAATTGTACTCACGTTTGCCTATTCTATGTTTTTGCAGAGAGGCGTCGGTCTAGCTAGTAGTTCCGCTTGGACTTGACGTTTAGCTTGTTACCTCAGCTACGATCTTGTGCCTTGGCAGGATCTCGGTAGATAGTCGGGCTTCTCAGCCTTTTTCATTTATAGTTGTGCGTACTCGGACATGTTTAGCTTCCGCTTGTGCTTTGACTTGTATGCTTCGAGTGTTGGGTCATGAGACCCATGTTTGTAATATCTCGCTCCTCGGAGCCTAATGAATAATATCTGAGTCGTAGAGTTATGTTGTGCCATGTTGTATCTACGCATATTGAGCATAATGTGTGTATGTTTGAAATGCTTGGTATGTGTGGGATCCGACAAACTAGTTGTTTATCCTTGGCAGCCTCTCATATGGGGAAATGTAGTCTCGTGATTACGGCGATAGTAGTCCGCTACAGCCCGGTTCACGGAGTCCTGCTAGCCCAAAGACTACTGCTTGGACACTTGACTGGCGGCATGTGTTTCACTTCGTTCCTATGTCTGTCCCTCGGGAAATGTCACGCGGTGTTATTGGGAGTCCTGCCTAGCCTGCTACAGCCGGGTACCGGAGTCCTGTTAGCCAGTGCTACAGCCCGAATATATCGTTGATGACCGACATGCTCGATGTGATTCATGTATGCCTGTCCCCATAGGTTAGCGCCGCTTTGGGTTCACGACTAGCCATGTCGGCCCGGGTTCTTTGTCATATGGATGCTAGCGACACTATCATATACGCGAGCCAAAAGACGCAAACGGTCCCAGGCCATGGTAAGGCAACACCCGTGGGAATACCGTGCGTGAGGCCGCAAAGTGATATGATGTGTTACATGCTAGATCGGTGTGACCTAGGATCGGGGTCCTGACTGTTCATCACTATGTGAGCTCCATATAAGAAAGGTGGCATAGAAGCCAGTCCATTTCATTTCACATAAGAGGAGTTAGGATAAGCATATGAATAGGCAGAGAAATTCTTCGAGGTATGAATATAATGGTTAGAAGAATAATGCTCATATTCATAGCCCTTAGCTCTTCCCTGTGAAACAGAGTGTTAGCACGATGATGTTCATATGAGGACTTTGATCCTTTTAAGGAATTTGATCCACGTGAGAACTTGGATCCATATGAAGAATTTGATCTGGGGTTCCTATTCTTCACAGGTGGTGTTATGATGACATTCACCTGAAGATTTTCAAGTCACCTTCTGGGAACCCAGATTTTCTTCACGAGGGAACCGTTCCTGCAGTTAGTGCCAACATATCTAGCAAATACTTCACCATTCTGATTTTTGAACAGTTTATAGTTGGAGTCAAATGACTCATCAGAAGAATGAGGAGATTCACATGTAAAGCCAGATAAAGTAGATGGATCTACTGGATGTCCCTTTGCAGCAACTCATGAGGTTTTGGGGTACTGCTCAGGCTTCCAATATGTTCCATCAGTGTTGATTTTCCTCTCAAAGGCAATACCCTCTTTCCTAGGGTTCCTGTTGAGGATCTTCTCTTTAAGCACATCACAAAGAGTCTGATGCCCTTTGAGGCTTTTGTGCATGCCTGTCATGTACAATTCCTTCAGCCCTGCATCATCAGTGATACTAGCAATGTCCTGAGATGAGGGATTAGTGATAGCAGAGACAGTTGAAGAATTTGTAACATTAGAAGAATTTGAACATTCAGGTGAAGAATTAGCAGATTCACGTTCAATGCACTTCAAACATGGAGGAACAAATTTTTCCTGAGTAGCGCTGATTTGTTGAGCAAGTAATGAATCGCGCTCCTTCTGAAGATCTTCATAACTCACTCTTAGCTTTTCAAGATCTTGCTTTCTTTGAATAAATTCATAAGTAAGCTTCTCATGATCAGATAAGAGAGTGTTATGATGACCTTGAAGGTTGTCAAACCTAGACTGAAGTCTCTGAAGATTTTCAGTCAAGGTTTTAGTGCGATCCATTTCTTCACCCAACATATCATCACTTTTGTCTAGCATGTTTTGAACTTTTTCAAAATCCTTTTATTGTTTCGCAGCAATCTTAGCAAGTTTAGAATAGCTGGGCTTTAGGTTTTCATCAGATTCATCATCACTTGATTCAGAGGAGGTATATTTGAGTACCTTGGCACCCTTTGCCATGAAGCAATAGGTGGGAGCGTAGTCATCATTGCCTTCATCAGCCTTGTTGATGAAGCCATTTTCTTCAGAGTTGAAGATGGACTTGCTGATGAATGCAGTAGCGAGAGCTAGGCTCGCCACACCGGACTCGGACTCCTCAGATGCCTCCTCTTCCTCATGTTCCTCAGATTCAGCCTCAGAGTCCATTTCTTTGCCAATTAAAGCCCGAGCTTTCTTGGAGCTGCTCTTCTTGTGTGACGAAGACTTTGAGGATTTTGATGATGAATACTTTGAAGATTTCTTCTTCTTCTTCTTCGCATCATCAGAACTGTAATCCTTGTATTTCTTCTTCTTTGATTCCTTTTCCCACTGAGGACAATCTTGAATGTAGTGACCAGGTTTCTTGCATTTGTGCCATAGCCTCTTCTTATAGTCACTCGACGAGGAATCATTGCTTCTTGAGGATTTTCCAAAACGACCACGTCTAGAGAACTTCTGGAATTTTTTCACGAGCAGTGCTAGCTCCTAGCTCAGTTCTTCAGGATCACCAAGGCTACTACCAAAATCTTCACCTTCAGATTCAGAGACAGCCTTGGCCTTCAGGGCACGTGATCTGCCATAGCTCGAACCATAGAGATCTCTCTTCTCAGCAAGCTGGAACTCATGAGTGTTTAGCCTCTCGAGGATATCAGCGGGATCAAGTGACTTGTAATCTCCATGTTCTTGTATCATCAGTGCCAGAGTATCAAATGAGGAATCAAGCGATCTCATCAATTTCTTCACCACCTCATGGTCGGTGATGTCAGTGGCACCAAGTGCTTGAAGCTCATTTGAGATGTCAGTGAGGCGATCGAAGGTTTGCTGAACATTTTCATTGTCGAGTCCCTTGAAGCGGTTGAAGAGATTGTGAAGAACATCAACTCGAGAGTCACATTGAGTTGAGACTCCTTCATTCACTTTGGACAGCCTATCCCAGATAAGCTTAGCAGTTTCCAAAGCACTCACTCTTCCATACTGCCCTTTGCTTAGATGGCCACATATGATGTTCTTCGCTTGAGAATCGAGTTGCTTGAATGTCTTCACATCAGCAGCATTCAGAGAAGGTGTGACAGAGGGAACACCATTTTCCACAACATACCAGAGATCGTTGTCAATTGCCTCAAGATGCATTCACATCTTATTCTTCCAGTAGGGGTAGTGCGTCCCATCGAAGGTAGGACACCTAGCAGAGACCTTGATCATACCTGCGGTTGACATAACTAAAACTCCAGGCGGTTAAACCAAAATCACACAGAACAAGGGAGTACCTTTCTCTGATACCAATTAAAAGTGCGTTATATCGACTAGAGGGGGGTGAATAGGCGATTTTTATGAATTTTTCACTGAGGAATTTCAGGGTGAGGAAATTCCTAAGCGAAGAACTACTTGCAGCGGAATAAGTACTCAGATGTAAACATAACAGAACACAAGCATGGTCGTCATGATGAAATGAAGACAAGCACAGAGTACAGAAAGTGTAAACACAGGATAACACAGGATGAAGACAAACAGACTGAAGAAATTGAGAAAGTCTTCAGTCAAAGTCTTCAAACAGATATGAACAAGCACACAACAACTGTAATGAAGAAATGAAAGAGTTGGGGAAATAGAACCAGTAGGCTTGGTGAAGAAAATGATTTGGTAGACCAGTTCCAACTGTTGTGACAGTCGTACGTCTGGTTGGAGCGGCTAGGTAGTTAAACCTGAGGACACATGCTACCTCTTGAGCACTGCGTTGGTTTTCCCTTGAAGAGGAAAGGGTGATGCAGCAAAGTAGCGTAAGTATTTCCCTTAGTTTTCGAGAACCAAGGTATCAATCCAGTAGGAGGCCACACACGAGCCCTCGCACCTACACAAACAAATAAATCCTTGCAACCAACGCGGTAAGGGGTTGTCAATCCCTACACGGTCACTTACGAGAGTGAGATCTGATAAATATGATAAGATGATATTTTTGGTATTTTTATGATAAAGATGCAAAGTAAAATAGAAGCAAAATAAAAGATAATGGAAATAGCTTGTTGATGGGAGATTAATATGATGGAAAATAGACCCGACGGCCATAGGTTTCACTAGTGGCTTCTCTCGAGAGCATAAGTAATACGGTGGGTCAACAAATTACTGTTGAGCAATTGACATAATTGAGCACATTTATGAGAATATCTAGGTATGATCATATATATAGGCATCACGTCTGAGAAAAGTAGACCGACTCCTGCCTGCATCTACTACTATTACTCCACACATCGACCGCTATCCAGCATGCATCTAGAGTATTAAGTTCATAAGAACAGAGTAATGCTTTAAGCAAGATGACATGATGTAGAGGGATAAATTCATGCAATATGATATAAACCCCATCTTGTTATCCTCGATGGCAACAATATAATACGTGCCTTGCTGCCCCTACTATCACTGGGAAAGGGCACCACAAGATTGAACCCAAAGCTAAGCACTTCTCCCATTGCAAGAAAGATCAATCTAGTAGGTCAAACCAAACTTATAATTCGAAGAGACTTGCAAAGATAACCAATCATACATAAAAGAATTCAGAGAAGATTCAAATATTGTTCATAGATAACCTTGATCATAAACCCACAATTCATCGATCTCAACAAACACACCGCAAAAGAAGATTACATCAAATAGATCTCCACAAGAGAGGGGGAGAATATTGTATTGAGATCCAAAAAGAGAGAAGAAGCCATCTAGCTAATAACTATGGACCCAAAGGTCTGAGGTAAACTACTCACACATCATCGGAGAGGTTATGGTGTTGATGTAGAAGCCCTCCGTGATCGATGCCCCCCCGTGAGCTCCTAACAGGCCCCAAGATGGGATCTCACGGGTACAGAAGGTTGCGGCGGTGGAATTAGGTTTTTGGCTCCGTATCTGGTAGTTTGGGGGTACGTAGGTATATATAGGAGGAAGGAGTACGTCCGTGGAGTTACAGGGGGCCCACGACGGTGGAGGGCGCGCCCCCTACCTCGTGGCCTCCTGGTTGATGTCTTGACGTAGGGTCCAAGTCCTCTGGATCACGTTTGTTCCGAAAATCATGTTCCCGAAGGTTTCATTCCGTTTGGACTCCGTTTGATATTCTTTTTCTGCGAAACTCTGAAATAGGAAAAACAACAACAATTCTGGGCTAGGCCTCCGGTTAATAGGTTAGTCCCAAAAATAATATAAAAGTATATAATAAAGCCCAATAATGTCCAAAATAGAATGTAATATAGCATGGAACAATCAAAAAATTATAGATACGTTGGAGACGTATCAAGCATCCCCAAGCTTAATTCCTGCTCGTCCTCGAGTAGGTAAATGATAAAAACGGAATTTTTGATGTGGAATGCTACTTGGCATAATTTCAATATAATTCTTCTTATTGTGGCATGAATGTTCAGATTTGATATGATTCAAGATAAAAGTTTAATGTTGACATAAAAACAATAATACTTCAAGCATACTAACTAAGCAATTATGTCTTATCAAAATAACATAGCCAAAGCAAGTTATCCCTACAAAATCATATAGTCTGGCTATGCTCCATCTTCCCCACACAAAATATTCATATCATGTACAACCCCGGTTTTGTCCAAGCATTTGGTTCATACTTTTAACGCGCTTCAGCCTTTTCAACTCTTACGCAATACATGAGCGCAAGCCATGGATATAGCACTATGGTGGAATAAGGTATAATGGTAGGGGTTATGTGGGAAGACAAAAAAGGAGAAAGTCTCACATCAACGAGGCTAATCAACGGGCTATGGAGATGCCCATCGATTGATGTTAATGCGAGGAGTAGGGATTGCCATGCAACGGATGCACTAGAGCTATAAGTATAAGAAAGCTCAAAAAGAAACTAAGTGGGTGTGCATCCAACTTGCTTGCTCACGAAGACCTCGAGCATTTGAGGAAGCCCATCATTGGAATATAGAAGCCAAGTTCTATAATGAAATTTCCCGCTAGTATATGAAAGTGACAAAATGAGAGACTCTCTATTATGAAGATCACGGTGCTACTTTGAAGCACAAGTGTGGTAAAAGGATAGTAACATTGTCCCTTCTCTCTTTTTCTCTCATCATTTTTTTATTTGGGCCTTTTCTATTTTTTTTATGGCCTCTTTTTTTATTTATTTAGTCCGGAGTCTCATCCCGACTTGTGGGGGAATCATAGTCTCAATCATCCTTTCCTCACTTGGGACAATGCTCTAATAATGATGATCATCACACTTTTATTTACTTACAACTCATGAATTACAACTCAATACTTAGAACAAAATATGACTCTATGTGGATGCCTCCGGCGGAGTACCGGGATATGCAATGAATCAAGAGTGACATGTATGAAAGAATTATGAACGGTGGCTTTGCCACAAATACAATGTCAACTACATGATCATGCAAAGCAATATGACAATAATGGAGGAGTATGTCATGATAAATGAAACGGTGGAAAGTTGCATGGCAATGTATCTCGGAATGGCTATGGAAATGCCATGATAGGTAGGTATGGTGTCTGTTTTGAGGAAGATATAAGGAGGTTTATGTGTGATAGAGTGTATCATATCACGGGGTTTGGATGCACCGGCGAAATTTGCACCAACTCTCAAGGTGAGAAAGGGCAATGCGCGGTACCGAAGAGGCTAGAAAATTGCGGAAGGTAAGTGTGCGTATAATCCATGGACTCACATTAGTCATAAAGAACTCATATACTTATTGCAAAAGTTTATTAGCCCTCGAAGCAAAGTACTACTACGCATGCTCCTAGGGGAAGGGTTGGTAGGAGTTAACCATCACGCGATCCCGACCGCCACACAAAGGAAGACAATCAACAAATACTTCATGCTCCGACTTCGTTACATAACGGTTCACCATACGTGCATGCTACAGGAATCATGAACTCCAACACATGTATTTTTCAGTTCCACAATTACTCAACTAGCACAACTATGATATTACTACCTTTATATGTCAAAACAATTATCAAGCATCAAATTTCTCATGATATTAATTAAAGCAAATTGCCATGATATTTTAAGACTCTCAAAATAATATAAGGGAAGCATAAGAGATCAACAGTTTCTATAAAACAAATCCACCACCGTGCTCTAAAAGATATAAGTGAAGCACTAGAGCAAAAACTATATAGCTCAAAAAATATAAGTGAAGCACATAGAGTGTTCTAATAAATTCCGAATCAAGTGTGACTCTCTCAAAAGGTGTGTACATCAAGTATGAATGTGGTAAACTAACAAACAAATACTCAAATAATACAAGACGCTCCAAGCAAAACACATATCATGTGGTGAATAAAAATATAGCTCCAAGTAAAGTTACCAATGGAAGTAGACGAAAAAGGGGATGCCTTCTGGGGCATCCCCAAGCTTTGGCTTTTAGGTGTACTTAGATTATCTTGGGGTGCCATGGGCATCCCAAAGCTTAGTCTCTTGCCACTCCTTGTTCCATAATCCATCAAATCTTTAACCCAAAACATGAAAACTTCACAACACAAAACTCAGCAGAAAATCTCGTAAGCTCCGTTAGCGAAAGAAAACAAAAGACCACTTCAAGGTACTGTAATGAAATCATTCTTTATTTATATTGGTGTTAAACCTACTGTATTCCAACTTCTCTATGGTTTATAAACTATTTTACTAGCCATAGATTCATCAAAATAAGCAAACAACACACGAAAAACAGAATCTGTCAAAAACAGAACAGTCTGTAGTAATCTGTAACTAACGCAAACTTCTGGAACTCCAAACATTCAGCCAAAATAGGAAGACCTAGACAATTTGTTTATTGATCAGCAGAAATTGTAATCAATATTTTATCACGTTCTGGTGATTTTTAACAACTATTTTCGTGAACAGAAAGTTTCTGAAATTTACAGCAAGATCAAATAACTATCATCCAAGAAGATCTTATAGGTTTAACTTGGCACAAACACTAATTAAAACATAAAAACAAGTATAACCAGAGGCTAGATCAAATATTTATTCCTCAACAGAAGAAAAAAGCAAAAAACTAAAAATAAATTGGGTTGCCTCCCAACAAGCGCTATCGTTTAACGCCCCTGGCTAGCCATTGATAATTTTAATGATGCTCACATGAAAGACAAGAATTGAAGCGCAAAGAGAACATCATAAAACACGTGACAAACACATCTAAGCCTAACATAATTCCTATGCATAGGCATTTTATAAGCAAACAAATTATCATAGCAAGCAAAAATTAGCATATGCAAGGAAGAAGAAAGAGATGATAGCAATCTCAACATGATGAGAGGTAATTTAGTAACATGAAAATTTCTACAACCATATTTTCCTATTTCATAATAATTACATGTAGGATCATAAGCAAATTCAACAATATAGCTATCATATAAAATATTTTCAACATGATCCACATGCATGCAAAGTTGACACTCTTCCGAAATAGTGGGATTAACATTAACTAAAGTCATGACCTCTCCAAACCCACTTTTATCAAAAAATCCATAAGATTGAATATTCTCCAAATATGTGGGATCTAAAGTTCACACTCTTCCAAACCCACTTTCAATATTATTGCAAACAATATTATCAATCTCATATTCATCATGGGGATTAAATAAATTTTCAAGATATAAGAAAAATCACCCCAATCATGATCATTGCAACAAATAGTGGACATAGCAAAACTAGCATCCCCAAGCTTAGGGTTTTGCATATTATTAGCACAATTGACATCACGAGAATTTATAGTAAAATCATTGCAATCATGCTTTTCATCGAAGGAACTATCAAGCATGGGTGCAATAACAACGATCTCATTTTTAACATAAGGAACTATAGCAAATTCGTCTTCATAAATATTGGCATCATGGCCACAAGAATAGCAAGTATCATGTTCATCAAGGGATATTTCAACCAAATCATCGGAATCATCATTACCTATTAGATTCATGCATATCATTATTTTCTTCCAAAGCAACGGTCATTCTTTCAATAAATTCTTGGACATAGACATTATGAGCAAAGTTTTCATTGCAATATTTAAGTATGACGGAATTTTTGGATTTGTCGAGAGTAAAATCATACTTTTCAACCAAAGAAGCAACTTCATGAGCACCGTTAAAAACAACAAATTCTTCAATTTGTTCGATATCATAGTAACTATAAACACCCTTTGCATAAGAAGATAATATTTCATTATCATTGAACTCACAAAGGTAGGGAAGATGTTTTTAGGGTTCTTAGAGCAACAAGTAAAATCACACATTTCACAAAGATTCCAAGCATAACACAGCAATTTGTTTATTTGATTCCTTAAGAGTATCCCTTTTTCAAACAAACGGTGATGCACAAAATGAGCATGCTCATCTAAAGATTTCCCATCAACTAGGCTAGTTGGGGTTTCAGCACGAGCGCATAAGGATCGAAGATGATCCAAGTAGAACACTTTAAGTGGATCCATATCAATAGATTTTCAGCAAGTGAAGATGCAAGCATATAGAAGGCACATGGCAACACGAGCAAACAAGAAGCATGCTAAAAAGAGGCGAACAAAAAAGAGAAGGCGAATAAAATGGAAAGGGTGAAGTGGGGGAGAGGAAAAAAGAGAGGCAAATGGAAAATAATGTAATGCGGGAGATAAGTGTTTGTGATGGATACTTGGTATGTTGACTTTTGCGTAGACTCCCCGGCAACGGCGCCAGAAATCCTTCTTGCTACCTCTAGAGCACTGTGTTGGTTTTCCCTTGAAGAGGAAAGGGTGATGCAGCAAAGTAGCGTAAGTATTTCCCTCAAATTTTGAGAACCAAGGTATCAACCTAGTAGGAGGCCACGCACGAGTCCCTCGCACCTACACAAAAAAATAAATCCTCGCAACCAACGCGATAAGGGGTTGTCAATCCCTACACGGTCACTTACGAGAGTGAGATCTGGGAGATATGATAAGATAATAATTTTGGTATTTTTATGATAAAGATTCAAAGTAAAATAGAAGCAAAATAAAAGATAACGGAAATAGCTTGTTGATGGGAGATTAATATGATGCAAAATAGACCCGGGGGCCATAGGTTTCACTAGTGGCTTCCCTCGAGAGCATAAGTATTTACGGTGGGTGAACAAATTACTGTTGAGCAAGTGACAGAATTGAGCGTAGTTATGAGAATATCTAGGTATGATCATGTATATAGGCATCACGTCCGAGACAAGTAGACCGACTCCTGCCTGCATCTACTACTATTACTCCACACATCGACCGCTATACAGCATGCATCTAGAGTATTAAGTTCATAAGAACAGAGTAACGCTTTAAGCAAGATGGCATGATGTAGAGGGATAAATTCATGCAATATGATACAAACCCCATCTTGTTATCCTCGATGGCAACAATACAATATGTGCCTTGCTGCCCCTACTGTCACTGGGAAAGGACACCGCAAGATTGAACCCAAAGCTAAGCACTTCTCCCGTTGCAAGAAAGATCAAACTAGTAGGACAAACCAAACTGATAATTTGAAGAGACTTGCAAAGATAACCAATCATACATAAAAGAATTCAGACAAGATTCAAATATTGTTCATGGATAAACTTGATCATAAACCCACAATTCATCGGTCTCAACAAACACACCGCAAAAGAAGATTACATCGAATAGATCTCCACAAGAGAGGGGGAGAACATTGTATTGAGATACAAAAAGAGAGAAGAAGCCATCTAGCTAATAACTATGGACCCGAAGGTCTGAGGTAAACTAATCACACATCATCGGAGAGGCTATGGTGTTGATGTAGAAGCCCTCCGTGATCGACGCCCCCTCCAGCGGAGCTCCGGAACAGGCCCCAAGACGTGATCTCACGGGTACAGAAGGTTGCGGCGGTGGAATTAGGTTTTTGGCTCCGTATCTGGTAGTTTGGGGGTACGTAGGTATATATAGGAGGAAGGAGTACTTCGGTGGAGTTACAGGGGGCCCATGAGGGTGGAGGGCGCGCCCAGGGGGGTAGGCGCGCCCCCTACCTCGTGGCCTCCTGGTTGATGTCTTGACGTAGGGTCCAAGTCCTCTGGATCACGTTCGTTCCAACAATCACGTTTCCCGAAGGTTTCATTCCGTTTGGACTCCGTTTGATATTCTTTTTCTGCGAAACTCTGAAATAGGCAAAAATTAGCAATTCTGGGCTAGGCCTCCGGTTAATAGGTTAGTCCGAAAAATAATATAGAAGTGTATAATAAAGCCCAATAATGTCCAAAACAGAATATAATATAGCATGGAACAATAAAAAATTATAGATACGTTGGAGACGTATCAACACACAGTCCCGGACACACAGTCCTCACCGTATTCTCCTTGAACTAAGGTCACATAGGCCTCGTCCAATCAATCATGGTAAGTCTACAGGTGACTTCCAAACCTTCACAAACTCGGTCACTCAGCGATCCACAATTTCCTCTTGGATTCTCTAGACCATGACGCCTAACCGTCTAGAAGATGCACAGTCTTCAAAGGTAACAAGCGTCGGATCCACGCAGGATCAATCTCTTCAGTGATGCTCAATCACTTTGGGTTTGTAGGTGTTTGGGTTTGGGTTTCCTCACTTGATGATTTTCGCTCAAAGTCCTTGGAGGATGGGATGTTCTCAAATGACAAGTGTCAGTTTCTCTCGGAGCAGCCAACCAACTAGTGGTTGTAGGGGGCGGCAATTTATAGCCTAGGGAGCAGCCCGACATGATAAGACATAAATGCCCTCCAATGATATGACCGTTAGGTGGGTAGATATTTTGGGACACCTGGCGCGTAGCACAACAACGGTCGGATATTTGAGGCTCAATTTCCTCAGGGCTATCTTGTGTCCTCACTGTGTAGGCAATCCGCACTGGCTAATTCCTAACTCCTCAGTCAGAACAAATTCCTCAGCGACCAGAAGAACTTCATCTCTGTCACTGAAGAAATTGACTGGACTGTATGAGGTTTCCAATGGCTTCACTCGAAGGGATTGGTAGGTGTAGGATTTTGAGTTGAGCATCACGTGGAAATTTTTCCTTAGTATTTCCTCGACCCCCTGTAACAGTACGATGTTTCCTATGACTCAAGAAGGAGAAAAAGAAACTACGAAAACAAAAGTCTTCACGCTTCATGTTCCTCGAATGAATGCCAAGTCTTCAAGATCACACCAATTTCTTCACTTTCAAAGTCTTCAGAAAGTCTTCAGAAATCCAAAGTCTTCAGTCGAAGAACTTCACTTTTAGGGGTCGACATTCTCTGTAAATATCAAACTCCTCATAGACTTATAGACCTGTGTACACTCACAAACGCATTAGTCCCTTAACTTATAAGTCTTCAATACACCAAAATCACTAAGGGGCACTAGATGCACTTACAAGGGCATCTAAGCTATCCTTCTGATCAAGCTCGGCCTCTCTCTCTTCGTACATGCGCACTCGAGGTGAGTCATGAATAATGTTGCAGGGTAACACTGCCTCTGCGCCGTACACCATGAAGAAAGGTGTGTATCCGGTAGTGCGATTGGGCGTGGTCCGCAGCCCCCAGAGTACGGAGTCGAGCTCCTCAGCCCAGTGCTTGTCTGATTCTTTCAAAGACCGCACTAGTTTAGGCTTGATGCCGCTCATAATAAGACCATTGGCTCGTTCAACTTGACCGTTTGTTTGCGGATGATAGACAGAGGCGTAATCGAGCTTGTTGCCCAGATTAGTGCACCAGGCTTTCACTTTGTCGGCTGTGAAATTGGAGATGTTATCAATGATGATGTTGTGTGGAACACCATAACGGTGCACAACACCGGATATGAATTCTATCACCGGCCCGGACTCGGCTGTTTTAACTGGTTTGGCCTCAATCCACTTAGTGAATTTATCCACCATGACCAGCAGATATTTTTTCTTATGGCTTCCACCTTTAAGGGGTCCGACCATATCTAGTCCCCAGACCGCGAAAGGCCAAGTGATGGGGATCCTTTGTAGGGCAGTGGGGGGCATATAGCTTTGGTTGGCGAAGAGTTGGCATCCGACGCAACGTTGGACAAGGTCCTGTGCATCTGCTCGGGCCGTCGGCCAATAAAACCTTGTACGGAAGGCCTTGCTAACCAGGGCCCGAGCTGCGGCGTGGTGCCCGCCGAGACCGGCATGAATCACAGCCAGGAGCTGCCACCCCTCCTCTTCGGAGATACATCTTTGAAGGACTTCGGTAACGCTTTTCTTGTAGAGCTCTCCATTGTGAACCTTGTAGGTAGGGGTGGAAACGGATCGGATGCGGATCAGATAGTGCTCTTACCACTTCCATTTTCATATTTTCAAAACGAATCCGAATCCGAATACGGATGTTATCGGATACGGATGCGGCTCGGATATTATTCGAATACGGATACGTATCGGATATTTTCTTGATTCGAACGGATACTGAATAATATCAACATATTGCTTAAGTAAATTAGTCGATAGCTATGTGACCAGAAATAATCAATTTGTGACATACAATAATTCAATGATAAATAGGTTTATGAATAAATACTATTGTAATGCATAATAATTTATAAGTTTAATCATATAAAGAGTAAAATTTGACTACTTATTTGGCTTTTATGTTGGATAATTGGAATATTGGGTCTAGAATTTTGAAAATTACCTCCCATAATCTTATTCGGATACGGATATATCCACTTCCATATCCATATTTGTGTCAAAATCTCCTACCATATTTTATTTTTTATTTGTTTAACAAATTCGGATACGGATAATTTCCATTTCCATTTTGGTTCGGATGCGGATGTTTCGGATACGAATAGGCATTTTCTCGAATACGAATATCGGATATTTCGAATTATCCGCTACCACTTTCCACCCCTACTTGTAGGCCTTTGAACGCCGGACAATGCGGCGGGCCTCATTCTGATCCTCAGGGAGTTCCTTCCTATTGAGGTAGGCCAAGAAGGGTTCGGTCCATGGGGCGATGATTGCCATAATGAGATGGGCTGACGGTGTTATTTCGGTGGCTGAGCCCCCAATGATATCAGTGTGTTCGGAATCTGGGGTTGTTTTCAGATCCGGACTAGTGTTGCCGCTCTCCCCTTGCCACACCACGGATGGCTTAAAAAGCCTTTACAGAAAGATGTTAGGTGGGACGGGGTCGCGCTTGGCGTCGATGCGAGCAAGGACATCCGCCGCTTGATTACTTTCCCGGGCCACGTGATGAAACTCGAGCCCCTCGAACCGAGCCGACATTTTTAGGACGACATTACAATAAGCCGCCATCTTCGGATCTTTGGCATCGAAGTTTCAATTTATTTGAGATATTGCGAGGTTAGTGTCCCCACGCACTTCCAGGCGTTGTATGCCCATGGAGACGGCCATCCGAAGGCCATGCAACAAGGCCTCCTATTCGACTGCGTTATTGGAGTATGTGTATAATATTTGGAGTACGTACTGGACGACATCTCCAATGGGGGACGTTAAAACGACACCCGCTCCTAGTCCTGACAGCATTTTGGAACCATCAAAATACATAACCCAATTGGAATATGTGCCATACTCTTTAGGGAGTTCGGCCTCTGTCCATTCGGCGATGAAGTCAGCCAGTACTTGGGATTTAATGGCTCGACGCGATTTGTATTTTATGTCAAATGGAGGGAGCTCAATGGCCCATTTGGCGATCCGGCCCGTAGCATCACGGTTGTTTATTATGTCATTGAGCGGTAGTTCGGAAGCCACCATGATTGAACACTCCTGGAAGTAGTGTCGTAGCTTCCGGGATGCCATGAAGACCGTGTATGCTATCTTTTGATAATGAGGGTATCGGGATTTGCATGGTGTGAGGACAGAGGATACGTAATATACTGGCTTCTGAAGCTGGAATTTGTGTCTGTCCTATTCTCGTTCAACGACGAGCACGGCGCTCACCACCTGGTGTGTTGCCGATATGTATAATAACATGGGTTCGCCGACGTTTGGCACGGCCAGGATTGGGTTGCTCGTTAGAAGGGTTTTTTATATTTCTTCCAGTCCGGCCGTTGCCGCATCCGTCCACTCGAAGTGATCGGTGCGCCATAGAAGGCGATAGAGTGGCAATGCCTTTTCTCCCAATCTAGAGATAAAGAGGCTTAGAGCTGCCACGCAACCGGCAAGTTTTTGGACCTGTTTTAGGTCCGTTGGCGTAGCCAATTATGACAGAGCTCGGATTTTGGCTGGATTTGCTTCAATTCCTCTATTGGAAACGATGAAGCCCATCAGTTTTCCAACGGGGACGCCGAAAACACACTTTTCCGGATTGAGCTTGACATATGCACGGAGGTTGTCGAATGTGAGACGTAAATCGTCTATGAGTGTTTCGACGTGTCTAGTTTTGATGACGACGTCGTCCACATATGCTTCAACTGTCTTGCCGATCTGTTTCTCCAAGCATGTTTGGATCATGCGCTGGTAGGTGGCGCCGGCGTTTTTGAGCCCGAAGGGCATGGTGTTGAAGCAGAATGGCCCATATGGGGTAATGAATGTTGTTGCAGCTTGATCGGACTCCTTCATTTTAATTTGATGGTATCCGAAATATGCATCGAGGAAACACAGTGAGTCATGTCCTGCGGTAGCATCGATGATCTGGTCGATGCGGGGGAGGGGGAAGGGATCCTTGGGGCAAGCCTTATTGAGGTCTTTGAAATCGATGCATAGGCACCAGGATTTGTCCTTCTTTGGCACCATTACCAGCTTTGCCAGCCAGTCCGGGTGTTTTATTTCTCTAATGAATCCAGCCTCGATTAGCTTGGCTAGCTCCTCCCCCATAGCTTGACGTTTGGGTTCGTAAAAATGCCGCAGTGTTTGTTTGACCGGTTTATATCCCTTCAATATATTGAGGCTGTGTTCAGCCAACTTGCGTGGGATTCCTGGCACATCAGAAGGGTGCCAGGCGAATATATCCCAGTTCTCGCGCAGGAACTCCTGTAGTGCGGCGTCAACCATTGGGTCTAGTTGTGCTCCAATAGATGCTGTCTTCTTGGGGTCCGTTGGATAGACTTGGAATTTGACTATTTCTTCTGTCGGTTTAAATGAGGTGGATTTGGGTCGTTTGTCTAGTGATAAGGCACGAACTAGCGAGACACAAATTCGCGCATTTAGATGGCCCGACCTTTCACGGCGATGCAAGATCAGTAGTTCTTTCCCGTGTTCCTCCTCGCAACCTTCAAGATAATTTTCACCCGCGTACAAAAATACACGAATAAAAATAATGACCCCCTTGGATCAACACGTAGGCGTCGATGTAATGATCAAACCCTGCGTCGCAAGTAAATTTCCATGATGGGAAAATCACATATGATACACAAGATATGGCCGCCCGTAACTTGGACGTTTTTCTGTATATTTCATACTCGATATAAAACTCAAACCTGATCTGCCCTTACATCGGCCGAAGCCAGCCTTTTATATGGCTTAACTCACGTACATCTAAAGCTAAGAAAATATCTGGACTCCTAAAAAGGTTAAACTAATTAATGACTAGATCCCAACAGAAGCCAAACTCACCTACATAACAAACTAGTGGACACAAATCTAAGGAATAAAAAAACTACTTGGAAGGAACGGTTTCCAACATGACATATCTAGGAGGTGTCCTAAAATTTGGTAGCACCCTGTCACGTGTATGATCTTTTTTTATCTCATGTTTCATTCTCTGATGCACATCTCTTAGTTGGTACGATTTTAACTGATGTTTATAATTAAAACATGCCTGATCCCTTGCCTTGCGTCATGCTAATCCTTCTTCTCTTGGTCGTATAATTCTAGATTTCATGCGTACAGGACCATCCACCAATGTGCCAATCACAGAACTAATTCTTGGTCCACACAACTGAAGCACACAACCATCATTTCCTTGATGAAATATGGTTGCATGTATAATATTATTTTCTACAACTTTTCTATTTTCTTGACTTAATTCTTTAACTTGCTTAGCTTGAATAGTATCAATAATAGAAGTTGTCGTGCCCATATCATCTAGGATTACATCGTCCCTATCCATCGTGGAGCGTAGTGCGGTTAATTCTTCGGCCGCGAGGGCTTCAAATAGTGCCTCAATGGCCAGGGATGTGGTTTTGTTTTCGGCACGGAGTGCTATGTCTAGATCACTGGCGAGAGTGATTATACCGTTAGGCCCGGGCATCTTAAGCTTCATGTACCCGTAATGAGGTATAGCTTGGAAGCGTGTAAATGCCTCTCGCCCTAGGAGGGCGTGATATCCACTGTTGAAAGGGGCCACTTGGAAGGTTATCTCTTCGGACCGATAATTCTCCGGCGTGCCGAATACCACGTCAAGTGTGATTTTTCCCGCACACCGCGCCTCCCGACTGGGAATGATTCCTCGGAAGGTTGTGCTGCTTTGCTCGATGCGGCTCTTGTCTATTTCCATTTTGTAGAGTGTATCCTCATAGATGAGGTTTAGTCCGCTGCCGCCGTCCATGAGAACCTTGGCAAGCCGAAAGCCGTCCACGATTGGACTGAGGAACAAGGCGGCTGGTGCTCGGACTGTCCTATATTTGGGTTCGTCACCGACATTAAAATTTATAGTCGTGTCGTTCCAAGGGTTTATTGCTGTAATCTGGCAGACTTCTGCGAGTTCGCAGAGTGCCCTTTTGCGCCTATTATTTGAAGCAAATGTCTCGAAGACCGTCAATACTTTGAGGTCATCGTCTTCTGGGGAGTGTTGTTCTGGGGTATTCTTGGTGAGGATATCCTCGCCGCTCTTGGCCACTTGCCTGAGTATCCAACATGCTCTAAGGCTGTGGTTTGGTATGTTATCCGGTGTTGTGTGTATTTTGCATGGCCCATCGAGCCATCCTTCCAGAACGGTTCCGCGCCCTGTAATGGGCTTATATTTCTTTGGAAAAACTAACGCCCACACGTGTGGGCGTTTGCACATCGCCCAGACGCCTCCATCACCACTCATTTTGCCACGTATGAACAGATGACATCAGCATAAATATTTTTGGGTTTCGGTTTAAAAATGGTTTATCTCCTAATTAAAAAAGCAAATTAAAAATCCGTTTTCATCATTAAATCCATCTCGACGAGATCTTCAAAACTAGACCCCATGTTGATACGTTTCAACAAAAAAAATTGCCCAAAAGTTGCCATGATGTCTACACTGTAGTTGCCATAGTGCTTAAACTAAAGTTGCCATGTGGCAATTTTAGTTTGTAGATCATGGCAATTTTAGTTTTTCGATGATGGCAATTCTAGTACTTTGACCATGAAAATATTTTTTTGTATGAACCATGGCAATTTTAAGTGCATGTATCATGGCAATTTTAATTTATGGTGCATGGCAAGTCTAGTTTTTAAATTTCCTGTTGTATAATATGTCAAAATTTACTTTTAAATGTAGAATAAAATAGCTGAAACATATCATGGCAACTTTAGTGTAATTATCATGGCAATTCATGTGCAATAGACACGGCAACTTTTAAACAAAAAAATCATCGAAATATATTGATATGAGATCTAGTTTCGAAAATCTCGTCGCGAGGGATTTAATGATGAAAACGGATCTTCAATCAGATTTTTCATTTAAGAGACAAAACATTTTAAAAACAGAAAATCCAAAAAGATTTCGACATGCATGCATGCAGTGACATGGCGTAGTCTGTGTGCTATAGGGCGCGTGGACGGGTTTGACTCCCACCACACATGTGGGCGTTAGCGTTGTCCTATTTCTTTGTTATTGTACCGGGCATGCCTCGAGGGTGCGCCCTTTTCGCCTGAACGAGGGGTTGAGTGGGGACCCGCGGTTCCCAACGGGCCGCCTGAGTTTTCCAGACGCTTTCCATTGCCCTGTACTTCTGTATGATAGTTGCCAAGTCAGTGAAGTGTAATACGCGACGACGGTTGATGGCGTTGAGGATTCCTTCGTCCGTGCAATTGTTGCGGAACACTGAGATTGCGTCTTCGTCCCTTCAATCTTTAATCTTGTCTTTGACAAGGAGGAATCTGGCCCAGAAGTGGTGGACCGTTTCCTGAGACTGCTGTTGTATGCTCATGAGAGCACTTATATCTGGGTGGGTGGGTGGATTTAAATCCGCACTTTGACCCAATTTTGGGTACGGAGTCTGAAGATTCTCCAAACTTAACAGTTCGGGCTCCGGGATATCAACTGATTTCTTAAGCCTGTCGTCCGATTCTATGTTCGGAGGGCAGGATGTATCTCTTCGTAGGTGAGTTTCCGGTTCTTCGAGGTTGGCGATCCGAATATAGTCCGTCCTCGGTATAGAGGAAGAGTTGTCATCTCGCTCCTCGACTACCGCTATCTGGTGGGTGATCGGTGGAGTTTTGGTTTCCCTCTGATCGGGTTTAAGCCCAATTCGATCGTAGTCTGTAGCGACCCCCAGGGCGGCGATGCGATCTAGGATCTCGTTTAGAGACGAAAACTCCATCGGATCCATCTGCTTGGAGTGCTCAGAATCAATACGAAGGGAATTTTTGATGACCTGAGAGGTCATCGTCGGCTTAACGGCCAAACGAGCGGTCATGGTAAAGCCGTCCAGCTGGAGGGTTTGGCCTGGGGCCAGTGCTCCTCCAGAGGTGATGTTGTCCTTGAGAACGAGGTGAACCATCGGTCCTATCTTCGACGCCACAGCGGAACTCTCAATGAAAGCACTAATGTCGGTGTCAAAACCGGCGGATCTCGGGTAGGGGGTCCCGAATTGTGCGTCTAAGGTCGATGGTAACAGGGGACAAATGTTTACCCAGGTTCGGGCCCTCTATGGAGGTAATACCCTACTTCCTGCTTCATTGATCTTGATGAATATGAGTATTACAAGAGTTGATCTACCACGAGATCGTAATGGCTAAAACCCTAGAAGTCTAGCCTTGTATGACTATGGCTATGAGTGCCTCTACAGACCTAGCCCTCCGGTTTATATAAACACCGGAGGGATCTAGGGTTACATAAGGTCGGTTTACAGAGAAAGGAATCTTCATATTCGATCGCCGAGCTTGCCTTCCACGCCAAGGAGAGTCCCATCCGGACACGGGTGGAGTCTTCGGTCTTTGTATCTCCACAGCCCATCAGTCTGGCCCATGGAGATTAGGCCGGACGCCCAAGGACACCTTAGTCCAGGACTCCCTCAGCGACCACCAGACCGACATGAATGGGCGGATGACTAGCACCGCTTCAATGTGGGCACAACGAGCATGAATCCCACTCCGGCCATTGCACCTGCATTGAAAAGGAGTTGGTTCGGCTGCCCTAGCTATTTAAGGCAGGTAGGGCTCAACGGCAAACCCTATCTCTTCTTCTCTGCACATTGTCACCGCCTATCATCCTCTCATCCACACACCGGAATGATGAGTAAGTCTAATAGTTGGTTCTCAACATCGGCGGGTGGAAACGAGGGGAGCTCTTGATCGTGGCACCACCGTGCATAGTCTCTGGATCCGCCGGCATTCACTACTCTGATGGTCAAGGAGGAGGTGGTGCTCTCTGATATCAATGAGAAGTAGCACAAGGGTGATACTATCGCCACGGCAATGGAATCATTTCCACAAAATGTGACGTTCATAAGAGATTTAATTGGACCCGGACTCCAATTGTGGAACATCCTGCTACAGCGATTGTCCACGGTGCAATTGTCACATGGGTCTGATGTATTTTGATGAAAACTTCAGGGGAATGGACAATTGTCACTGGGATTCTATTTATAGAGCATTAATCTAGTATGATGTGTCAGTTGATAATAATAAGAAGATCTGGAAGATGAAGATACCTCAGAATAAAATATTTGCATGGTATCTTCATCGCGGAGTCATTCTTACTAAAGATAACCTTATCAAGAGGAATTGGCATGGAAGATCACAATGTGTCTTTTGTCACCATGATGAGACAATAAAACATTTATTCTTCCAATGCAAATTGGCTCGTTCTATATGGTCAGTTATCCAAATAGCTTCTGGCTTGTATCCTTCATGTAGTGTTGCTAATCTATTTGGCAACTGGTTACATGGGACTGATCACAGGCGTAGGACTCTTCTCAGGGTGAGAGCGCTTGCCATTATTTGGTCGCTTTGCCTATGTATAAATGATAAGGTTTTTAACAATAAAAGTACTTCTTTGTTACAGGTTATCTACAGATGTACCGGGACTCCTTGTTTATGGTCCTCTCTACAATGCATGGAGAATAAAGACCTGTTTACAGAGGTGTGTACATGATTGGAGGTGACAACGAGGTATACTTTTACCCAACATGGGTGACAGCATGATCTTCGGATTGGGCCCCCTCCACTTTAGGCGTTTTACGGACTCTACATGGTTCCTTGTATTTCGCCTTTTTATTTTTCATTTGTGTGAGAGGACCTTGTTTGGTTGTGTGCATCTTAGTTATGCAGAGGCCGGGTGTAATACTTTTATAAGTAATAAAGCGTCCCTTTTCGGAAAAAATGATGAGAAGTAGCAACATCCGCCCTCCTCGCGCAAGGCAGTGCGTGAAGACGACAATTTTCAGGAGCACATAGAGTTACTCCTCGAGCGGTCACTCCACGACTGCAGCCCGTCGCTACCACACAAACGTGGCTTCCAAATCTTACGCCGCGTCAAGGAGGAGCCGCCATGCAAATTATGGCATCTAAATTGGACACCGCGTCAAGGAGGGAGACAAGTAGGAGCTAGCATCACCGCCGTGCAGCTAGACCTGCCGCTTTGTCCAGCTAAAGATCCCACTACATCATTCTGGTGCGACAAGGAGGTGGCGCCATTACTACCCCATCGACAGTATGGGAGCCAGGGGTGCGCAATGAAGGAGGCACTCGATCGGGTGCTAGCCACCGCGCGCTCCGCCTCCTCCACTACCTCGGTTGTGGTGGCGGTCCTCCTCCTTGTGCACCACAATGGTGACTGATAAAGTAGCATCCTAGCAAGCGTGTTGGGAAGCATTCGCTACATCCAAAGTGGCACTAGATTGGGTTCATGCTGACCCAAAACTCACGTTGGCATCAGCCGAGGACCACCACGCATACTGTTGGGGAACGTTGCATGGGAAACAAAAAATTTACTATGCTCCAAGATCCAATCTAGGAGATGACCATCTATGAGAGGAGAGATTGGATCTACATACCCTTGTAGATCGCTAAGCAGAAGCGTTAAGAAACGCGGTTGATGTAGTCGGATGTCTTCGCGATCCAATCATGATCCGTCCCGCGAACTCCCGATCTAGTGCCGAACAGACGGCACCTCCGTGTTCAACACACGTACGGCTTGATGACGCCTTCACCTCCTCGATCCAGCGAGCGATGGTGAAGTAGTAGCTCGAGTCCTCCGGCAGCACGACGGCGTGGTGGCGGTGGTGGTGGACAAATCTCGGCAGAGCTTCCCTAAGCACTACGGAGAAGAAGATGGCTATGAGGGAGAGGAGCAGCAGTGTCGTGGCACGTATAGATGTATATGGGTGTGGCTACCCTCTCTCCCCTCCTCTATATATAGAGGGAAGGGTGGAGGGAGGGGCCCCCTAGATCCCATCTAAGGGTAGCAGCCACCAAGGGGAAACCCTAGATGGGTTTGGGCGCCTCCTCCTAGGTGCCTTGGCCCCCAAAGCAACTGGAGGAAACCCTAGGGAGGCGCCCCACCTCCTATAGAAACGTGGGAAGGGGGCTTGGGGCGCACAACCGCTTAGTGGGCTAGTGTGCCCCCTCCTCTAGGCCCATGAGGCCCCAAACACTTGTCGGGGCCTCCCGAAACACCTTTCGGTCATGCTGGTCATCACCCGGTACCGCCGGAACACTTCCAGACTCCAATACCCTTCGTACAATATATCAATCTTCACCACTGGACCATTCCGGAGTTCCTCGTCACGTCCGAGATCTCATCCATAACTCCGAACAACCTTCGGTAACCACCATAATGACTCAACTATACTTATATCATCACCAAACGTTAAGTGTGTAGACCCTGCAGGTTCGAGAACTATGCAGATATGATTGAGACACCTCTATGGTCAATAACCAATAGCAGGACCTAGATGTCCATATTAGTTCCCACATATTCTACGAAGATCTTATCGGTCGAACCTCGATGTCAAGGATTCTGTTAATCCCGTATGCAGTTCCTTTTGTCTATCAGCATGTTACTTGTCCGAGATTCGAACGTCGGTATGTCCATACCTAGTTCAATCTCATTACCACAAGTCTCTTTACTCATTCCGTAATTCAAGATCCAGTGGCTAACTCATTAGTTACATTGCTTGCAAGCTCATTGTGATACTGTATTACCGAATGGGCCCTGAGGTACCTCTCCATCATACGGAGTGACAAATCCCAGTCTTGATCCATGCCAAGTCAACAGACACCCTCGGAGATACCTGTAGAGCACCTTTATAGTCACCCAATTATGTTGCGACGTTTGGTACACACAAGGTACTCCTTCGGTGTCAGTGAATTGCATGATCTCATGGTCATAGGAACATATACCTTGACATGCAAAAAATGATAGCAATAAACTTGACAAAATCATATGCTACGTTCATAGTTTGGGCCTTGTCCATCACATCATTCTCCTAATGATGTGATCCCATTACCAAATGACAACTTATGTTCATGACTAGGAAACCATAGCCATCTTTGGTCAAGGAGCTAGTCCGGTAGAGGCTCACTAGGGACATGTTGTTGTCTATGTATCCACACATGTATTTG
This sequence comes from Aegilops longissima, assembly GCA_021605205.1. Lineage (NCBI taxonomy): Eukaryota > Viridiplantae > Streptophyta > Magnoliopsida > Poales > Poaceae > Aegilops > Aegilops longissima. The sequence goes on along the minus strand of CM038676.1, from coordinate 136,747,656 downwards.
AGTTTTCGATCAATGCAATTCTAGCATGGATAATAAATGATTATCATGAACAAGGAAATATGATAATAACCAATTTATTATCGCCCCTAGGGAATATTTCCAATAGTCTCCCACTTGCACTAGAGTCAATAATCTAGTTCACATCGCCATGTGATTAACACTCATAGTTCACATCGCCATGTGACTAACACCCAAAGAGTTTACTAGATTCAATAATCTAGTTCACATCACCATGTGATTAACACTCAATGAGTTTTAGGGTTTGATCATGTTATGCTTGTGAGAGAGGATTTAGCCAACGGGTCTACAACATTTAGATCCGTGTGTACTTCGCAAATCTTTATGTCATATTGTAGATGCTGCTAGCACACTCCACTTGGAGCTATTCCAAATGGCTGCTCCACTATATGTATCCAGTTTTCTACTCAGAGGTCATCCAGATTGGTGTTAAAGCTTGCATTGACGCAACCCGTTACGCCGAACTCTTTATCACCTCCATAACCGAGAAATATTTCCTTATTCCTCTAAGGATAAATTTGACCGCTGTCCATTGATCCACTCATGGATCACTCTTGTACCCCCTTGCCAGACATGTGGCAAGGCACACATCAGGTGCGGTACACAGCATGGCATACCGTAGGAGCCTATGGCTAAGGCATAGGGGACGACCTTCACCCTTTCTCTTCTTCTGCCGTGGTCGAGCTTTGAGTCTCACTCAACTTCACACCTTACAACTCAGGAAAGAATTCCTTCTTTGACTGGTCCATTTTGAACTCCTTCAAAATCATGTCAAGGTATGTTCTCTATGAAAGTCTTATCAGGCGTCTTGATCTATCTCAATAGATCTTGTTGCCCAATATGTAAGCAGCTTTACCCTCCTTTCAAATAACCTGTTATGATTTCCAGAAATTCTACATCATTTCGGATCAACAATATGTTATCCACATATACATATCAGAAATGTTGCAGTGCTCCCACTCACTTTCTTGTAATACAAGTTTCTTGCAAACTTTGTATAAACCCAAACACTTTGATCACCTCATCAAAGTGTATATTCCAACTCCGAGATGCTTGCTCCGGTCCATAGAAGGATTGCTGGAGCTTGCATGCCTTTTAGCATCCTTAGGATCGACAAAACATTCTGGTTGTATCACATACAACCTTACCTCACGGAAACCGTTAAGGAAACTCTGTTTTGACATCCATCCGCCAGATTTCATTATCGAAAAATGCAGCAACTGCTAACATAATCCCAACAGACTTTAGCATCGCTACGAGTGACAAATTCTCATCATAGTCAACTACTTGAACTTGTCGGAAACTTCTTTGCAACAAGTCAAGCTTCATAAATGGTGACATTACCATCAATGTCTGTCTCCTTAAAGATCCATTTATTCTGAATGACCTTTTGCCCTTCAGGTAATACTTCTAAAGTCCATACTTTGGTTTCATACATGGATCCCATCTCGGATTTCATGGCCTCTAACCATTTGTTGGAATCCGGGCCCACCATCGCTTCTCCATAGCTCGTAGGTTCACCGTTGTCCAACAACATGACCTCTAAGACAGGGTTACCATACCACTCAAGAGCTGTACGTACCCTTGTCGACCTACGAGGTTCGGTAGTAACTTGATCTGAAGCTTCATGATCATCATAATTAGCTTCCGCTTCAATTTACGTATGTGCCACAGAAACATCTTTCTGTGCTGCACTACTCTCTAGTTGAAGTAAAGGTTCAACAACCTCATCGAGTTCTATCTTCCTCCCACTCAATTCTTTCAGGAGAAACTATTTCTCGAGAAAGGACTCGTTCTTAGCGGCAAACACTTTCCCCTCAGATCTGAGATAGAAGGTATACCCAACCATATCTTTTGGATATCCTATGAAGACGCATTTGTCCGCTTTGGGTTCGAGCTTTTTCGGCTGAAGACTTCTGACATAAGCATCGCAGCCCCAAACCTAAAAAAACAACAACTTAGGTTTCTGGCCAAACCACAGTTCATATGGTGTCGTCTCCACGGACTTAGATGGTGCCCTATTTAAAGTGAATGTAGTTGTCTCTAATGCATAACCCCAAAACGATAGTGGTAGATCGGCAAGTGACATCATAGAACACACCATATCTAATAAGGTACGATTATGACGTTCGGACACACCATTACGCCGTGGTGTTCTAGGTGGCATCAAATGTGAAATAATTCCACATTGTCTTAAGGGATTGCCAAACTCATAACTTGGATATTCTCCCCCTCGATCGGATCATAGGAATTTAATCTTCTTGTTACGATGATTCTCAACTTCACTCTGAAATTGCTTGAACTATTCAAACATTTCAGTCTTATGCTTTATTAAGTAAATATACTCATATCTACTCAAAATATCGGTGAAGGTGAGGAAATAATGGTATCCACCGCGTGCGTCAACACTCGTCGGACCGCACACATCAATATGTATGATTTCCACCAAGTCACTTGCCCGGTCCATTGTACCGGAAAACGGGGTTTTAGTCATCTTGCCCATAAGGCATGGTTCGCATGTGTCAATTGATTCAAAATCAAGTGACTCCAAAAGTCCATCAGCATGGAGTTTCTTCATGCACTTTACACCAATATGACCTAAGCGTGAGCGCCACAATAAAGTGGTATTATCATTATCAACTCTACATCTTTTGGCCTCAATGTTATGAACATGTGTATCACTACGATCAAGATTTAATAAACGATTCACATTGGGTGCATGCCCATAGAAGGTATTATTCATGTAAACAGAATAACCATTATTCTCTGATTTAAATGAATAACTGTATTGCAATAAGCAAGATCTAATCACGTTCATGCTCAACGCAAACACCAAATAACCTTTATCTAGGTTCAACACTAATCTCGAAGGTAGAGGGAGTGTGCGATGGTGATCACATCAACCTTGGAAACACTTCCAACACTCATCGTCACCTCGCCCTTAGCCAGTCTTTGTTTATTCTGTAGCTTTTGTTTCGAGTTACCAATATTAGCAACTGAACCAGTATCTAGTACCCAGGTGCTACTAGGAGTACTAGTAAGGTACACATCAATAACACGTATATCAAATATACTTTTGTTGAAGTTGCCAGCCTTCTCATCTACCAAGTATTTTGGGTAGTTCCGCTACCAATGACCATTCCCCTTACAATAGAAGCACTTAGTCTCGGGTTCAGGTTCAACCTTGGGTTTCTTCACTGGAGCGGCAACTGGCTTGCCATTCATGAAGTTTCCCTTATTTCCCTTGCCCTTCTTGAAACTAGTGGTCTTTTTAACCATCAACACTTGATGCTCTTTCTTGATTTCTACCTTCACGGCCTTAAGCCCCGCAAACATCTCTGGGATCATCTTCATCCCTTGCATGTCATAGTTCATCACGAGGCTCTAGTAGCTTGGTGATAGTGACTGGAGAACTCTGCCAATCACTATCTTATCCGGAAGATTAACTCCCACTTGATTCAAGCGATTGTAGCACCCAAACATTCTGAGCACATGCTCACTGGATGTGCTATTCTCCTCCATCTTGTAGGAAAAGAACTTGTCAGAGGTATCATACCTCTCAACATGGGCATGAGCCTGAAATTCCAATTTCAGCTCTTGGAACATCTCATATGTTCCATGGTGTTCAAAATGTCTTTGAAGCCCCGATTCTGAGCCGTAAAGCATGGCGCACTAAACTATAAAGTAGTCATCCGAATGTGTCTGCTAGATGTTCACAACATCCATAGATGACGCTAGAGGGGTTGGTACACCGAGCGGTGCATCAAGGACATAAGCCTTCTATGTAGCAGTAAGGACAATCCTCAGACTACAGACCTAGTCTGCATAAATTCTTACAATATCTTTCAACTTAGTCTTTCTCTAGGAACGTATTAAAATAGGGAGCTGTAGCGTGAGCTATTGATCTACAACATAATTTGCAAAGACAATTTAGACTATGTTCAAGATAATGAGTTCAACTATTCCTATTACTTAAGAACTCCCACTCAAATCGACATCCCTCTGGTCGTTCGAGTGTAACATGATCCAAATTCACCAACCCAAGTCCGATCATCACGTGAGATGAGGTGGTTTCAATGGTGAACATCTCCATGTTGATCATATCTACTATATGACTCGTGTTCGACCTTTCGGTCTCTTGTGTTCTGATGCCATGTCTGTACATGCTAGGCTCATCAAGTTTAACCCAAGTGTTCCACATGTGCAAAACTGGCTTGCACCCGTTGTATGTGAACGTAGAGTCTATCGCACCCGATCGTCACGTGGTGCTTCGAAACAATGAACTTTCCCAACGGTGCACACTTGGGGAGAACACAATTTTATCTTGAAATTTAGTGAGGGATCACCTTATAATGCTACCGTCGTCCTAAGCAAAATAAGATGCATAAAAGGATTGACATCACATGCAAATCATAAGTGACATGATATGGCCATCAACTTGTGCTTTTGATCTCCATCTCCAAAGCACCGGCATGATCTCCAACGTCATCGGCATGACACCATGACCTCCATCATCATGTTTCCATCGGGGTTGTCATGTCAACCATGCTTCTACTACTATTGCTACCGTTTAGCGATAAAGTAAAGCATTACATAGCGTTTAATGATTCACACACGGGTCATACAATAATTAAAGACAACCCTATTGCTTCCGCCAGTTGTCGTATGCATCGACATGCAAGTCGATATAAACTATTACATGATCTTCTCATACATCAAATATATTTCATCATGTCCTTGGCCATATCATATCACAAAATACCCTGCAAAAACAAGTTAGACGTCCTCTAATTTGTTGTTGCATGTTTTACATGGCTGCTATGGGTATCAAGCAAGAAAGATTCTTACTTACGCAAAGCCACAACGGTGATATGAAAGTTGCTATTTAACCTTCTACAAGGACTGCCTTTGTCGAATCCGATTCAACTAAGGTGGGAGAGACAGACACCCGCCAGCCATCTTTATGCAACAAAGTCACATGTCAGTCGATGGAACCGGTCTCATGTACGTGGACATGTAAAGTTGGTCCGGGCCGCTTCATCCCGCAATACCGCTGAATCAAGAAAAGACCAAGGAAGGAAGCAATCTGAATATCAACCCCCACAAACTCCTTTGTGTTCTACTTGTGACACAGGTGCTCGTCGGTCCTAAACAAACGGTTTTTAACCCCTTTCCGCGACGGCATTTGGAACCGTCGCCAAGTGAGTGTGGGCGATAAGGGGGTCCTTCCCACACGACCTAGAAACCGTCGGGGATATGCCCTCCTGGCACACACGTTCAGCAAAATGAGGTCATGTGCGACCGGCGAGCGCTCAAATATGGAAATACGTACAGCAGAGTAAAAAATACAATTATACGGAGAAATTGTTTCCGGTCGCAAGTACATCCCACACAGTCAGTCCCCGCTAAAAGTTTCCGTTCGTATGTACATCCCACACGGTCGCTCCAAGGAAAATGTTTCCGTTCACAGGTACATCACACACAATTTTTTTCCATTAAATCGTTTGCTTTATTGAATGCATCACACACGGTCCGTAGAAGAAACTATGTGGCAAAGGCTGTCCATCACACACAGGTTTTATGTGGTAAACGTTTGCGCAAGGTGGCCTAACGCAAACAGTTTTCAAGAGAAAGTCGTGTGTGATTGTTCATTGATCCAACACGGTTTATTCCTAGAAACTGTGTGCGTTTCCTGAGGTCATCACCCATGGTATTTTTTCAACAACCGTTTGCAATAGCAGAACCCAATAGCAGGCTAATTATCCAATTATTCGTAATCCATTTATTAATCTAATTGACATTTCATATTAAGCACACAATATATTTCATTTCCATATTAAGGAAGCAGAAATTCATAATTGAAATACATCAGAGTACAACATGATATAGTTTCAGCACTCAGCTACCCCATTACACAACTGCACCAGCAGCAAGTTCCACATGCAACATGTAGAACCTTCCGAAATTAGCATCATAGACGGTATATAGACAGATGCATCTCCTTTGGAAAACTGCTGAAGCGGAAGGCGAATATTGAGACTTCATTCATGTTGAAGGTCTTTGCGACTTTAGGCGAGTGCCTGTGGATGATTGACCGTCCATCCTTCGTCCTCTTCAGGAACACTTCAATATTGAACCGTGGATGTTGTATGAAAACCTTCCTCGCCTCCTGACCATAGAGGTGGTTTGAGAGGTAATCATCAGTGAACTGCTTTGGAAAGGCCTGAAAATAAGGATTTGCATAAATATCTTCTCTATATTGGAAATGGGGCAAAGGAATAAAAAAGGCAAGGTATAATAGTTAGTACCATCTTGTAGTGAACTGATTTCTTCTTCATTGTGCAGACAAAGATCTTGTTGTTTTTTGTCGCTAATTTGTTTATCCTAACAATCTTTCTGAGTTTCTTGATTTGATTGACATTCATGGACAACTCATTTCCCCATATGCAAAAAGGGTCGAACAGTGGGTCAAAACCTCTGACAGCAGGACCTACATGTGCAAGACCAAATTGTTAAAAACCAAAATATTAGAATGGTTCCTGCAATTGCACAATAATGTGCTATTAGAGAACGGACCATGCACGTGCTAACCTCGATTGTAAACCTCAGTGCTTCCCATTGTTTCCCTACAACACATATAAGGTAGTTAGTCATCAGGTTAAGTAAGGGTTCGCATGCTATCAGTAAATTATGTTGATGAAAAATAAGCACATTGCAGATTCATCAGATTAATTCAAGCCACACGGAAAACCCATTTACCCAAACCAAGCATGATTAAGAACTAGTAAATATAACACTTGTATATGTTTCTCATGTATTAAGTGCAGCCAAATTCGATTTATTCCTCACATGCACAACAATACAAAATTCTACCCACGACAATTGGACATCGTATTGCAAAATTGAACCAAGTAGTTAACTAAACACCACAACAAATGAACCAAACATTAACTAAGCACCACATTGCACAATATAACATACTCCTAATAGAAGATCAGACAGTTAACCAAACAGTTAACTACAGCCAATTGTAGCAATTGTATTTGTTTCTCATGTATTTACTACAACCAAATTCAATTTATTCCTCGCATGGTATACAATAACAGAATGCACCCACAACTATTGAACATCGCATTGCAGAACTGAACCAAACAGTTAACTAAACACCACAACACAAATGAACCAAACGTTAACTGAGCACCACATTGCACATGTATAACCAAACCAAGCATGCTTGACAACTTGGAAATATAGCAATTGTATTCGTTTCTCATGTATTTTGTAAAGATAAATTTGATTTATTTCTCACATGGAAGACAATACAAAATTGCAGCCTAAAGAATTGAAGATCACATTTGCAGAATTGAACCAAACAGTTAACTGAAGATGACAATTAATTAACAAAACAGTTAATAAGTGAGCAAAACACTGCACGACATATAGAACATATACACTAGAGCAACAGATTGCATGGTAAAATTAGATAGCACAATTCACTAGAATTTGTGAAGAAAAGGCAGGAGCAGCACATGCAACTAGTAAACCGAGCATGCTTAACCGGCGTAGCTAGCAAATGGCAAGGTACTCCTCCAAGATCTAGGGGTCGGCACGAATGGCAGCCATCGTGACCTCATCCATGCATGTGGTCCGCGATTTGCTTCTCCGCTGCCAAATGCTCCTCGAGATCCTCACTATACTGCGTGCACCATGGCTTAGGGCGGTGCTTATTTGGTGGAGGGGTCGGTGATTTGGGTGGAAGGTGTCGCGCTCGCGCCGGCGGTCGGGGCATGTGGGATGTGGAAGGAGGAGGAGGATGGGGTCGAGTGTGGATTACCTGTCGGGATAGACGAGGCCGAGCAGCGTGAAGGAGGGTCGCCGGCGAGGAGGCGGCAGCGCTGCAAGCAAGGAGTGAAGGTTTCAACTTGGAAAGGAAGGCGGAAAGAGGGGAAAATGTAGCTTTTGGTAAGGGGGAGGGGCGCGGAGGTAGATATTTCCGTGGAAGCCGAAAATTTGGAATCGCTTCAGCGAAAAAACTGGTGCGCAAAGTGTCATCAGACACGGTCCCTTATTCATAACTGTGTACGATACGTGGACATCACAAACGATTCAGATAGCTTAACCCGCGTGTGATGAGTTTGAGCGTCAAAAGTTTTTGTTCGAATTTCCATGGTTACAGTGGTCATCCACGGCATTGCATAATTTGGGTACACAAAGGAGACTACAGCACACCCACACTTCTTAATCGAGCAAGTTCAGCAATTAAACAGAGCTAGCTTACCTAAACATTACTCTAACAAATTAAAGAACAGCGCTCTTAATTAAACAAAACAAAGAGTACTACTACCACTACTGCAGGATGGTCCAAACGCGACACTACGATCAGAGACCCTTCGACGAAACTGTGCGCGATGCCATAATCGCAAACGGTGGTGTAAAAAACTATCAAAAAGGTGCAAAACGTTTGCGATGACGGATGCATCAAACACGGTTCAGATTTTAGTTGCGTGTGCGATGCAGGGCATACGATTCAGCTCAATTAACTGTTTGGGATGAGGAGGAACAAAAGAAATGGGCAGCCAGATGAAGGCGTGTGCGATATACAGCATACGGTTCACTGGGATGAACTATGTGTGATTAGGCAACGCAATGGAAACGGTTCAACTGAACAAGATGTGTGTGATACACGGAAAACAGGTCTGTAATCTGAAATGTGTGTGAAGACCAATAATAACACAGACGATTGCTGCTAATAAGCCATGTGAATTGCTCTGTCTACAGTAGAATAACATGTATATATATAACTGAAATAAACATCCAATTACATAAGTGACTATACAGATCATTCACACACACCTCAATAAACAATTGCATGCATTCTAAAGTAGGAGAAACGATCGTCTAGTCATCTACTTCTTGTGACGCTCCTGCCACTGCTATGTGGCTCGATCCCTCGTCTTTGTCAGGAAGAAGACACTTCCTCGTGTCAACGATCCGCCTGTACATCTCATAGCTTGTGTACACGTCCATGGCCGCGTACTTGACATGTTGTTCATCCAGCCTCTTATGCCACACACTGTGCCAGGCATTTCTGTCCTTATTGCTCTCATTCTTCATCTTCGCGTAGTAGGGATCGATGATGGCCGAGGCGAGGTCAACCAGGGAGTTCAGTTTGTTTTTGTCGCTGCCCCAAACCTTGTAGTCGTGCTGGATGTTGACAAGATTCGGGCATTTCAAGTCCGAAACCTTGAGCGATTTTAGATCGTTGGTGGTGTCCACCGTAGCGAAACTGTAGTCAGAGCTGTTGATAAACCTGGGGAAACGCTCGCAAGGCCTTGTGGCAAGGTGTAAGTCCTAGACGAGGATGTCATGTCGCACGCACAACTGGGCGATGACAACCTTCTAATCGTGCCCGGCACGACCGATGGTGTACTCAAGGTCGAAGCCGACCACTCGGTACTTGTCATCGGCAAGGAACTGCTCCATAATATGGATGCAGCTCTCCGCCGAGACCGGATCGTTCGTGTACACCACCGAGAGGGCCTTCCCCATCACGTGGGTGTCCACTACGTGATGCGTGGTGAACTGCCCGCCGTTGTCGTCATTGGCCGCTGGGAGCGCCATTGAAGCCACGGGGAGCGCCATTGGAACCGCTAGATGTCCTCTCTGTATAAGTCCTCGTGGGTGTGCTTATTGTGTCGTGTGAGACGAGAGATGAAGGTAAATGGCCGCAGGAATAAAAGGGGGCCAGGCAGCATGGATTCTCGGCGCTTCCGCACGGCAGTTTTTGCAGCGGGTAACTGCATCATCGCGCCACGCCCGGTGCAACCGCTTGCACACGAACATGCGTGATCGTGCGCCGGTCCCAAACACTGGCAGCACACGTGGAGGGACGAGGGCAGAGCACCCGGAGGGACGAGAGAGCAGAGCGCACGCGGCGGGACGCGAGCAAAGCATGCCGTGGCCGCCTGAACGCATAGAGCAGTTGAGCATGCAGGAAATGGTCGCCTACAACCCGGTCGACAGTTGCGTCGCTGCGTAAAGAGCGGCCGTGTGGTACCACCTCCATCTAGTCTATAGTCTCCTTTATATTATGTGTCATACTTTGCCCTCAAATTTAACCAACAAAATGTTAATGCATGTTTTAAAAATTATATAATTGGAAACTATGTTCAAATACAAATCCAACTATATAATCTTTGGCGACATGCATTCGCATTTTATTAGTTAAATCATACTTATAAACCAGGACGGCGGTATAGTAGGTAATTAAATCGCAAACGTTTTTTATTAACCATATGTGTACGTGGCCTTTCGTCCTCCTCTCACACATCTTGTCACCCCGCTGCCGCAGACGGCTTACAGCGCAAGCTTGCGCGGCGCGCGGGGGCGTTCTTTTTGCCAAACGGTGGGGCCAATTAATCGTCGGTGAGCATGTTCCCGCGCAACCTCGCAGGTTCCCACGCAAGCTTCCCGCCCGACTGGTGAAATCCCCCAAAATCCCAATGCTTACCGGCCTGCTATAAAAACCCTCACGGCCGGCGAGTCATGCGTCGCATTTTCCCATCAATCCCAGTAGCTTATCTCGTCTGCTTCTCCCACAATCGCCAATGGCACCGGTCCATCATGGTCGCTCAGCCACTCTGCCATCATCAGAGGACAGCTCCAGCTGGGAGGCTACACCGCAGCGGCGGCGCAGTCCCCGACGTAGTGTAGTGCGCGTGGCGTCCCTGTTGGGTGTGCGCAGACGTTGTTGCCTCCACACCACCGTTAAAAGCCAGGGCCATCGCCCGCTCCGCCGCTGCGGCCCGAAGCGGGAGGTGGCCGTCGTGGCCGCGATCCCACTGCCGGCCACTGTGTCCATCACCCGCTCCGCCACCATGACCCGAAGGCGGGAGGTGGTGGTCATGGCCGCCACCCTGTCGTCGGCCGCCGTGACCACCAGCCCACCATATCGACCGCCGGGGTCATCACCCGCTCCGCCACCGCCGCTCGAAGGCGGGGGCGGAGGTGGATGCCCGCATGTGCGTCACCGACCTTGTGCGCTACACCGAGTTCCTGCGGGAGGAGGAGGAGCGCCTCGTCGAGCATGCAAAGAGCCTTACCGCTGCCGTGGCCGCGGCACACGCCACCTCAGAGGTGAGGAATCAGGAGATCTACGAGGAGAACCACCGCTTCGAGAGGGGTCGTCTGGAGCTGCAGAGGGCGTTTGAGGTGAGCGTCGCTAAAGCTGCATTAGCGGCAGGCACCGCATTGTGGTTGCCCAGCTCGTTGGTAGGCTCCTCCTCCTCCGCCTCTTACTGAGCGTGCTCGGTAGAGGAGAGGCAGCTGGAAGTAGTACAAAGCCCCTCCGCGTTCGAGTTGAGCGTCGCTGAAGCTGTATTAGCGGCAGGCACCGCATTGCTGTTGCCCAGCTCGTTGGTAGGCCCCTCCTCCTCCGCCTCTTACTGAGCGTGCTCGGTAGAGGAGAGGCAGTCGGTAGTAGTATTTAGGGGATATTTTGATCAGTTCATCTCACTATAGATGTGGTGGAACTATACAACGTACTTCAAATTAGCTAATATATAGTTGAACTAGCTACTTCAGTACGTGGTTGGCAACAATTGGGGAAAAGTTTGGTCGGTTCAGCTGTCGAGTTGAACTGTTTGTATAAATTAAGAACGACTGCTTAATCTATGAATGAAATCTATGCTTAATTACTGAATTTTAGTTGCAAAAATTAGATACTGCAAGTGATTTTTAGCTTCACATTTTGACAAATCACAGTGTTACAAGGATTGACAAATCACAGTGTTACAAGGATTAACAAATCTTACCAAATTGTTTGTACGTGGTTGCACACGGGTCATCCAAAACAACCGCTTGCATTGAAGGGATGCACAAATCCTGCGTTGCTCTCACTTTGCATACGGGTGTTCTATCTAAAACGTTTGCGATCAAGAGCTGCAGAAATCCTGCTCGACACATTTTCTCTTGGCTTCCTGGGGAAGCTGTCGGTTTGCATACGGAGTCCTAACTAAAACGTTTGCGATGAGTGTTTTATATTTAAAAAGCAAATTAAACTACGGCTTGGGCGCCATTAATGGAGAGGATGCGAGCAAGGCGGGTGGCCATGGAAGTCAAAGGGCTGCTTCCCAGTGAGTCTGCGCAGCGTACAGCTCGCATGCTTCCTGGTGAGCCCGCGCACTCGAGGATAGCTTGCACGCCTCTCGGTCAACCTGCGCACCGGACGGCGCTCGCACGCCTCCCGTTCAGTCAAGGTCAAGAAGCTGTCTGCACGGTACCTCCTACAGCCATTAAAACCAAGACACGTGATGTCACGTGAATGGTTAACATAATTTTGGATTTACTAGAATTTAAAAACTAGGCATCTCAATGTTTTGCCGGCAATCAACGGTGCCCTAGTGTTTGAAACTCATTCTCATTTCTTGCATGAGACCTAAGCATGCACCCAAGGACACAGATTTGATTTTTCAACCAATTTATATGCACTGGAGCATGTGCATGTAGTCAAATTTGAATTATGCACATAAATGCATTGAAAACTTAGTTAATGCATAAAAATGTCCAAACGAACCCCGAAAAATCACAAAAATTTACACAACACTCCTGTTGTTCTATGTTGACATGAGAAAAAAAAATTGAAAGCAATAAGAGGCAATGGATATCGTTTCGTCCCCAAAGGTGGGACGTTCCCTACCGAAAACCATCATGCTTGTTGTGAGAAGCTCCGTTTTGTGAGAAGCATATACCCAAACCTGCCCCAAATGGGACAAAAAATTTACCACGACATGTCAATGCCGCTCCATGATAGCATGCCAAGTTTCTTGAATTTCAGACGAGTTTTGGATTTACTAGAATTTAAAAACCAGGCATCTCAGTGTTTTGCTGGCAATCAACGGTGACCTGGTGTTTGAAATTCATTCCCATTTCTTGCATGGGGCCTAAGCATGCACCCAAAGACACATATTTGATTTTTCAACCAATTTATATGCACTGGAGCATGTGCATGTAGTTCAAATTTGAATTGTTCACCTGAAATGGCTAGAAAACCAATTTAATGTATAAAATGTTCAAACGAACCCTAAATAATTCCAATTCTTTTACGACACACATATAGTTGCATGTTCACTCCAGATAAAAGGTCTAGCAATTCAAACACCGTCCATAGCCGCCGCCACCCCATTATGTAATTCAAATCAAGATGAAAAATCAAGTAGACCACACACAGTTTATTATCAGCAACCGGAGAAGCAGCACAAAATATCCTGGAGCACCATCGGTGTATAGTACGCCTATGGCTTATGCGAGAAGGTGCTCAGCTACATTCCATAGCCGGCTTCTCAAGCACACTAGCTTGCTCCCCAAATATCATTTCACTGTTCAATTGTCACCCGTGAAAGATGGGCACGTGGACCCACGTCGTGAGGGCAACTTCGGTGGCCCACTCCGGCGAGAGCGCGGCCGTAGCCGCCATGCGCGTGCTAACAAGGTGCATGAGCGCGGCCGCAATCTGCGACCGGGTGGCAAAGGCAGCCCAAACGGCCGATGTTGCTTCTCAGGTGGCGGCAGCAACATCTGCCTCGGGGATAGCAACTGGCGAGAGCGGCACAAAAGTTGTCCGTTCCATAGCGGCAGCCTTAGCCCTGATGGAGGCCGCCCACGACCATGTCGAGGCCGCCCACGCCCAGCTCCTGGCGGTCACCGCACAAATCGAACGAAGCTTCTCCGACAACGGTCGGCAACCCACGGCTGAAGAGCTGGCAATCGCCAAGAGCGTTCAAGCAGCCGTCCGTTCCTCCGCCGCATACGTTGCAACGACGGAGCCCGTCCAAGCCCAGACCGCGTCCGCCCAGATCGTTTCGTCCCCAAAGGTGGGACGTTCCGTACCAAAAACCATCATTCTTGTTGTGAGAAGCTCCGGTTATCCCCGAGGCAGATGTTGCTCTCGCCAGTTGCTATCCCCGAGGAAGATGTTGCTGCCGCCACCTGAGAAGCAACATAGGCCGTTCGGGCTGCCTTTGCCGCCTGGTCGCAGATTGCGACCGCGCTCATGCACCTTATTAGCACGCGCATGGCGGCTGCGGCCGCGCTCTCGCCGGAGTGGGCCACCGAAGTTGCCCTCGCGACGCGGGTCCACGTGACCATCTTTCACTGGCGACGATTGAACAGTGAAATGATATTTGGGGAGCGAGCTAGTGTGCTTGAGACGCCGGCTGTGGACTGTAGCCGACGCTGTTGGGGAACGTAGTAATTTCAAAAAAATTCCTACGCACACGCAAGATCATGGTGATGCATAGCAACGAGAGGGGAGAGTGTTGTCTACGTACCCTCGTAGACCAAAAGCGGAAGCGTTAGAACAACGCGGTTGATGTACTCGTACGTCTTCACGATCCGACCGATCAAGTACTGAACGCACGGCACCTCCGAGTTCAGCACACGTTCAGCCCGATGACCTCCCTCGAACTCCGATCCAGCCGAGTGTTGAGGGAGAGTTTCGTCAGCACGACGGCATGGTGACGATGATGATGTTCTACCGACGCAGGGCTTCGCCTAAGCACCGCTACAGTATTATCGAGGTGGACTATGGTGGAGGGGGGCACCGCACACGGCTAAAAGATCAATGATCAATTGTTGTCTCTATGGGGTGCCCCCTGTCCCCGTATATAAAGGAGCAAGGGGGGAGAAGCGGCCGGATAGGAGGGGCGCGCAAGGAGGAGTCCAACTCCTCCCTCCCTTTCCTTGTTGGACTAGGAGAAGGGGGGAAGGAGGAAGAGGAGAAGAAGGAAAGGGGGGCGCCGCGCCCCTCCTTGTCCTATTCAGACTAGAGGGGGAGGGGGCACACGGCCTGCCCTGGCCGCCCCTCCTCTTCTCCACTAAGGCCCACTATGGCCCATTAAACCCCCGGGAGGTTCCGGTAACCCCTCCGGTACTCCGGTAAAATCCCGATTTCACCCGGAACACTTCCGATATCCAAATATAGGCTTCCAATATATCAATATTCGTGCCTCGACCATTTCGAGACTCCTCGTCATGTCCGTGATCACATCCGGGACTCCAAACAACCTTCGGTACATCAAAACTCATAAACTCATAATATAACCGTCATCAAAACTTTAAGCGTGCGGACCCTACGGGTTCGAAAACTATGTAGACATGACCGAGACACATCTCCGGTCAATAACCGATAGCGGAACATGGATGCTCATATTGGTTCCCACATATTCTGCGAAGATCTTTATCGGTCAGACCGCATAACAACATATGTTGTTCCCTTTGTCATCGGTATGTTACTTGCCCGAGATTCGATCGTCGATATCTCAATACCTAGTTCAATCTCGTTACCGGCAAGTCTCTTTACTCGTTCCGTAATACATCATCCCGCAACTAACTCATTAGTTGCAATGCTTGCAAGGCTTAAGTGATGTGCATTACCGAGTGGGCCCAGAGATACCTCTCCGACAATCGGAGTGACAAATCCTAATCTCGAAATACGCCAACCCAACAAGTACCTTTCGAGACACCAGAGAGCACCTTTATAATCACCCAGCTTCGCCAGACGCTTGGTAGCACACAAAGTGTTCCTCCGTAAACGGAGTTGCATAATCTCATAGTCACAGGAACATGTATAAGTCATGAAGAAAGCAATAGCAATATGCTTAACGATCGAGTGCTAAGCTAACGGAATGGGTCAAGTCAATCACATCATTCTCCTAATGATGTGATCTCGTTAATCAAATGACAACTCATGTCTATGGCTAGGAAACATAACCATCTTTGATCAACGAGCTAGTCAAGTAGAGGCATACTAGTGACACTTTGTTTGTCTATGTATTCACACAAGTATTATGTTTCTGGTTAATACAATTCTAGCATGAATAATAAACATTTATCATGATATAAGGAAATAAATAATAACTTTATTATTGCCTCTAGGGCATATTTCCTTCAGTCTCCCACTTGCACTAGAGTCAATAATCTAGATTACACAGTAATGATTCTAAGACCCATGGAGCCTTGGTGTTGATCATGTTTTGCTCGTGGAAGAGGCTTAGTCAACGGGTCTGCAACATTCAGACCCGTATGTATCTTGCAAATTTCTCTGTGTCCCACCTGGACTAAATCCCGGATGGAATTGAAGCGTCTCTTGATATGCTTGGTTCTCTTTTGAAATCTGGATTCCTTCGCTAAGGCAATTGCACCAGTATTGTCACAAAAGATTTTCATTGGACCCGATGCACTAGGTATGACACCTAGATTAGATATGAACTCCTTCATCCAGACTCCTTCATTTGCTGCTTCTGAAGCAGCTGTGTACTCTGCTTCACACGTAGATCCCGCCACAATGCTTTGTCTAGAACTGCACCAACTGACAACTCCACCGTTCAATGTAAATACGTATCCGGTTTGCGATTTAGAATCATCCGGATCAATGTCAAAGCTTGCATCGATGTAACCATTTACGACTAGCTCTTTGTCACCTCCATAAACGAGAAACATATCCTTAGTCCTTTTCAGGTATTTCAGGATGTTCTTGACCGCTGTCCAGTGATCCACTCCTGGATTACTTTGGTACCTCCCTGCCAAACTTATAGCAAGGCACACATCAGGTCTGGTACACATCATTGCATACATGATAGAGCCTATGGCTGAAGCATAGGGAACATCTTTCATCTTCTCTCTATCTTCTGCAGTGGTCGGGCATTGAGTCTTACTCAACTTCACACCTTGTAACACAGACAAGAACCCTTTCTTTGCTTGATCCATTTTGGACTTCTTCAAAACTTTGTCAAGGTATGTGCTTTGTGAAAGTCCAATTAAGCGTCTTGATCTATTTAAAACAAAATAGAAGCTAGCCAACTCGTCGGCCGTTGGATGTTGGTCAAAATAGTCTTCTGCGTGATCTGGAACGTCGGATGGTTGCGCTGCTCGTTTTCACCGCGTGGTAACCTCGCATTGGCCAATGACGTGTGGGCTCATGCGATGTGCTGGTTGGCTGGGTCAACCGTTTTGTGGTGCGTGCGCACCCTGTCCCTGCACGCCGCGTGCACGTCGCGCCATTTGCAGGACATCGTGCGGGAGCCACACCCATTGGTCACCGCCCCACACAAACCCTACCCTTTCCAGCGCTCCCAGATCGATGCAGCCGCCTCCCTTCTCCCTCTCTTCCTCCCCCAACGCGCCGGCCGCCGCCACCTGCCATACCGCGTCCCCGCAGCAGACCAGGATCCAGATGAGGAAGAGGAGATCCGGGCACCCCAACATTGGATCCATCGATGCCCGGATGAGGAAGAGGAGATCCGGGCGCCCCAACGGTGGATCGATCGATGCGAGGTGACGACAAGCTCCTCCGGACATGGGGGAGCAGCAAGGCTGGAGATCCAGTCGGCGCATGCCCCACGGGGTTGGGGAGACGCCGGCAATAGGGGCAAGAGGCATCAGGGTCGAAGTTGCAGCGCTCCGGTCCCCAAGCCACCTCCAGGCTCGCTTCCTCCTCCATCCTCCCGCATCTCACCCATCTCGACGGATACGAGGCGTGCGGGCACGGAGGCGAGCTTCTTCGGCGGCGGCGGGAACCTCCAGGCAGAGAGCGACCCCATGGATCCGTCCCTGCAGGAGAGAAGGAAGGAGAGGAGACAGGCCAGGAGATGGGATGAGAACGCCCATGGCCAGCCAATCGAGCCCCACCTCCGTGCGCGACCCAGAAGGATTTTGCGCTGCCGTCTTCTTTTCGCCGTCCATGCCCCGGAAGAGCGACACCAGCCAGTAGGCCTCTCCCTCCTCTCCATACTCCACATGAGGTGTGCAGGTCACCACCGTGACATATCGCCTCTGCTCTCGTGGTTCTCGCCTTACTTGCAACGTGTGTGATGTGTGCGTGCTTCTTGATGTGTGGCAATTTCTTAATTATAAGTCCCAGTTTATGCACTTTCTAGAAGGATGATGGTGAGGAGGGCTACCTTTTCCTCGAGAGGACCCTAACTGAACTTTGTATCAAGCTTTGTGTGTGTTTCTCCTTAATCTGCGTGTAAATTCAGAGTTCTAATCACCATCCTGGTGCTTGCTGGTTTCAGGCATTATATGGGAATGAAGCAAAAAGCATGAAGAAAATAGAGCAGGTCGTGTGTCATCGTGCACGTAGTCTGCCTTCCATTGGCGTGTGAGTACTTGCACTTGGACCTTTTTGTGAGCAGTACTAACTAATCTAATGATCTGATCCTTGCAATGCAAGGAAAAAATAAATCTAAGTCATTTCCGATCTGAAGATCTGGGTACCAACTATTTGTGTTTGTGTCTACAAGCTTTTGATTTTCTGTCATGTCTATTTTTTATTTGCAATGTTGCACCCTCTTTTCATTTCTTGTGAATATTTTTTTTGTTTGATCAGTACTGCACCTGGTTATCTACAGAGGAAGGCAGGATAACTAGATTAAACATTTCACAAGACCCTCCCAATTACAGGCACAAACTCCTTTCAAGATATTACAAGTGTGGTTGATTACGGGAGATTGTCAGATGAAAAGAAGGTATATCCTTTATATTTATCCAGATGTTTAATTAGCTGCACAACCATACGTGATTCTATAAGGAAACTATTTATCCTGATGATCTTGATATCCAGTATGTATTACAGTATTAGTATAGGCTGTAATTTTTGGCTAGGAATCTATATATACAGTTATGTATGAATGGGCTATGATTCTTTTTTCCTTCTGAATAGATTCTTTTTTTGTTCACTCCCTGTGAAATAATTTCAGAGCTACTGTGTTGTAGTAATTATTTGGCACATCCATAACTCAACCAGTTTATGCATGATGATTTAGTGCGTATTTGGTACCAAAGTGAACAAACTATTGGCCTTCGCTAGGCAAGGATAGGTGTTTGGTACCAAAGAAAAATTAACTTTGTCAAGCTAACTAGCACATATGGTCTGAAGCAGCTACTTTTTATATCCCTGGACTATAGATATTACATGCATCAGTACTTGATGCATCTCTGATATGCTTTTGCTATTTATTGTGGCCCTTAATTACTACTCTGCTGTGAACCTAGTGTTTAGGTTGCAGGCTCAACTGTATATCCATGGATGTTAGACATATGGCAATCTATAATTCTATATGAATTTTGTAGCTAGCTTGAAGCGAATGTGGTGATCAAGGCTCTAATCTGCATTCCTTATTTGCATGAATGTCGTGTGCAGATAGGTACTAACCATGGAATATTTTCCTCATTGACGACAAGTACTCTGATAACAATTTATAAAAATTGATATAATTTCACAAGTATACAGATAGCCGACAAGGCAGCAATGCTATTGTTCAAATGTAGTCGAGTCGAGCTTTAGGTGTTTCAGTAACAGTGTTGCGTGCGTGCCTTATTTGTTTGTTTCGGTTTCTTATGCTGCTTATTTCATTTATAGTGCTTCCTGTGCTAGGATGTGCCTTGCTGTGTCTTTTGTGATCCCAATTTTTTAGAGCCTGGTGGCGCAGTTTTGTTTGCCCGCTCTTTCATGCGTGTGTGAGATTATTGACGATGGGGTTGTGCTTGTTGGGGTGGAGCCAAAGTAGTGTCTCCCTACCGCCAGATAGGATGTTCTTCTGGGCAACTGGCGGTACGGGGGCACCGTCCACCTATGAACAGGCTGCTTTGCAAGCTATAAAATTCTTACAGGAACGATGTAAATCATGTTGCTGTTGATTAGGATGATTCATATACAACTTGGGTCTATATTTTTATTAGCCTGATTAGGGGAGAGAGAGAGAGAGGCAGGGAGGTGCCTAGGACGACTAGGAAGGCTCTGGGCAAAATTTTGCCGATCCTGTGTATGTTCTGTTTTGCCTAGTTAAACGTGTACACTTCATGTCATATAGCATAACAATAGCAGATGATAAACTATCATTGTCATATTATTGAACTTGATATCCTGTTTGAACTAGACAGATAATTTTGACAAGATTTTATCCTGGCGTAAACATGCTGTCATAGTGTCAACACAATAATAGTAGAAAAACCTTTTCAAAATTCAGGTGAGGTGAAGCAAGCAAGCACCTCCCCGTGTTTTATATGTAAGCAATCACCTCCCCGTGTTGCTTTGCCCGACCATTGTTCGTTTAAACCTTTCTTCTGTATTAGCACTACTGGATAACCGTTATTGATCTACCAAAAAGGAATCATAACACTACATGTCATGGAAAATAGATATAATTTGCACATAATCCTGCAAGTTTCACCTAATATGCACATGTCGTTTCAGTTTTCCAAAATATATACCATTGAGAAACTTACTGGATGCAGTGCAGATTCTAGGATATTAACATTTGCAACCGTACGTTGGTTTCAATGGTGACAGATTTTTGTCAATCCACAAAGATAATTTAATTCAAGACTAGCAAATACAGTTAAGTTTAAACTGTTTCCTTTGATGAAATTCTAATGTTTTTCCAAACAAAGTATGATGAACTTAAAATCCATAATATGAAGTCAGGTCTCACTGCATCAAGACAGCTTGATGCTTAGGGACTAATTCTTTATATTTCCTGATGTAGAGTTGAGATCGAGGAGAGAGCAAGCCGTTGCAGAGGAGAGGGGATACGAGGGTGGGCGGAGGTCAGGCATTGCTAACAGATTTGCGGCGGAGTGGGAGAGGTGACGTCGGCCGGCCGGTGCCTCACCACCGCCCTGCTTACGGTGGCAAAGAGAAGGGTGCCGAGGATGTGTTGCTCTATGCATGGCTGTCGAAGTACATCATCGTTATGATGTGTATGGTTTCTCTATTTTCAGCCCTACTGCTCCAAAGCCCAAATCCCATGACGATGCTGCCACCTCTCCTTCGTTGAATGAAGGGAGTCTGGTTGCTAAAAAGTGAGTTTTCTTAATCAGTATGTATGGCCCCTCTGCACATGTCGTTTCTTCGTATTTAAGAGGCCCTCAAGCTTTGTCAGTTTTCTGATAGATATGGAATTTTAATTTGATAGTCCCAACAACGGTGGGTACTGATGGAGCTATCTATTATTTATTGTCAATCTGTAATACTTTTGTCAGCTTCTAGCATGTCGTTGCTCTACCAGAGTGCAATTTTCTCTACGTGGCATACACCAGTTACCATTAGTTGATATGTTTGTTGAAGTTTTATTGCAAGTTAAATAAATGTGTAGTGTGGCATACTGATTATTATAGTTTGATAATGTCAGGCATCGATGGCTTTATAGATATGTAAATAAAATACCTTTAAGTAAAACAAAGCATTTAATTATTGTTCTATTATGTTATTGATTTCACCAGCTTTATGTCGGCCGATTAGTTCTGAAGGATTCCACATCGGCTAATTTAGATCATGTTATTAGAGTATTAGAAGAAGTTCCTGATATATGTATTTAGAGCATTTCCCGAGATTTGATGCAAAATATTGATGACCAGGCATTATACTGTGCATAAGCACAAATTTTTAGTTTTTCTTTTTATTGTTGCAGCAACTTTTCTATAGCAATAGCCAAATAGTGTAACATAACACTATCCATTTTCACAGGCCATAACACATCTTTACATGTAAGTTTGTTCTCTAGATAGTTCTCTTTCCAAGATTTTCATATCGTATTTGTCATGGGATCTGACTGCTTTACCATATTTTCCTGGTGTGGACGATGTTATAGTGAGCTACCATCACTTCTCATTACTGACTATAATCAATATATATGTGTTTATGCCATAAAAGATGGATATTTGTCGAAGCCATTGTCATGCCATGTAATTACTTGCAGATCAACTATATAGTTTTGTTCGGATTGTAAAGTGGAAATGGTAAAACCCTACAACTCATGTGTGATTGTCATTTGATTATTTACTTCCTCAAGTAGTATGGATATGGTGCTGCCAGGAATTAAGTATATTAATGAAGTTGTATAAACCACGTTCTATGATTCACTTCTATTATGCATATTTAATTTCTAGTTTTAGGACTATAATCTATCCATTGTAATGAATTTGGTTGTATGGGCATTACCTATTTGACTTAGGCTTGCTTCATCACATATAGACTGCTTTTCTTTTCCCCACTGCTTGTATGGCCTAAAACTATCATGTATATGAGGCGTGTTATTAGCAATGTTTCACATTTTCTTACTTGCAATACCGTGCTTGCCTATTCTAGGATATTATCATGTATATAACACTTTTTCCTTTTGAACTTTGGTTACCCTTATACAAGCCCCCGTTCATTTTGTTTATATAGTGGTTAGAATAGTAACCATATGTGCTTGCTCAACACTGATAAATGGAATATTTTCAAAGCACGTATGGTGTGTTCGCAATTTGGCGCAACGGGAGATTACTGAAAAATACTCATTTTTCAACATGACATGGTCTTGAAATGGGACTCTACTACCAAATTAAAAAGTGTAGGTATATCTCATTGTAGATGACAAGTCTCTATTTTTATTAAAGGGGGTTAAATGGGACTCTACTACCAAATTTCTTTTCATGCTGAACATGGATTCAGTGGGTCTCTGCGCCATTTGTTACCCAGCGGACGAACCGAGGAAGAAAGGAAGGGGATAGACAGTCTTCGCTCGCTCCGTCCCCTGCCGCTTCTTATTCAGCTCCTCACAGGCCACAGACATTGCTCTATGTGGGTTGGGCTAAATAACATATGGGCTGGGCTAAATAACATATGAGCTATCCTAATACCTCCTGATCCCTATATCTCCGTATATGCACAACAAAGACATGTTTTTTTCTTAGGTTTCTTATCTTTTTCCTTCTTTTTTTAGGAAAAATATGCATGCCCAGGTTTCTCATCATGATAACCATGTTTCCAAACTTGCTAAAAAAATACAACCATGCCAACTTTACTCTCTCATCATAGTGCCCATATTTTCAAACTGAGATATTCATGTTATGTAAAGTTTCCCTTTTCCCAGACTATTATTTAACAACGTAATAAACATGTTTAAAAATAGCATGATTTAGTTGAAGGTTCTTGCAGCATGAAACTATTTTCATCGACAACATGTCTGCAGCAGGTCTCTGCGCCATTTGGCGCAACGGGTCAACTAGTCTATGTAGATCTTGATGCCCAATATATAAGCAGCTTCACCGGGGTCCTTCATTGAAAAACTCTGATTCAAATATCCCTTTATGCTATCCAGAAATTCTATATCATTTCCTATCAATAATATGTCATCCACATATAATATCAGAAATGCTACAGAGCTCCCACTCACTTTCTTGTAAATAAAGGCTTCTCCAAAAGTCTGTATAAAACCAAATGCTTTGATCACACTATCAAAGCATTTATTCCAACTCCGAGAGGCTTGAACCAGTCCATAAATGGATCGCTGGAGCTTGCACACTTTGTTAGCTCCTTTTGGATTGACAAAACCTTCCGGCTGCATCATATACAATTCTTCTTCCAGAAATCCATTCAGGAATGCAGTTTTGACATCCATTTGCCAAATTTCATAATAATAAAATGCGGCAATTGCTAACATGATTCGGACAGACTTAAGCATCGCTACGGGTGAGGAAGTCTCATCGTAGTCAATCCCTTGAACTTTTCGAAAACCTTTCGCAACAAGTCGAGCTTTATAGACAGTAACATTACCGTCAGCGTCAGTCTTCTTCTTGAAGATCCATTTATTCTCAATGGCTTGCCGATCATCGAGCAAGTCAACCAAAGTCCATACTTTGTTCTCATACATGGATCCCATCTCAGATTTCATGGCTTCAAGCCATTTTGCGGAATCTGGGCTCACCATCGCTTCTTCATAGTTCGTAGGTTCGTCATGGTCATGTAACATAACCTCCAGAACAGGATTACCGTACCACTTTGGTGCGGATCTTACTCTGGTTGACCTACCAGGTTCAGTAACAACTTGATCTGAAGTTCCATGATCATCATCATTAACTTCCTCACTAATTGGTATAGACGTCACAGGAACCGGTTTCTGTGATGAACTACTTTCCAATAAGGGAGCAGGTACGGTTACCTCATCAAGTTCTACTTTCCTCCCACTCACTTCTTTCGAGAGAAACTCCTTCTCTAGAAAGGATCCATTCTTAGCAACGAATGTCTTGCCTTAGGATATGTGATAGAAGGTGTACCCAACAATCTCCTTTGGGTATCCTATGAAGACACATTTTTCTGATTTGGGTTCGAGCTTATCAGGTTGAAGCTTTTTCACATAAGCATCGCAGCCCCAAACTTTAAGAAACGACAACTTTGGTTTCTTGCCAAACCACAGTTCATAAGGCGTCGTCTCAACGAATTTTGATGGTGTCCTATTTAACGTGAATGCGGCCGTCTCTAAAGCATAACCCCAAAACCATAGCGGTAAATCAATAAGAGACATCATAGATCGCACCATATATCTAGTAAAGTACGATTACGACGTTCGGACACACCATTACGCTGTGGCGTTCCGGGTGGCGTGAGTTGCGAAACTATTCCGCATTGTTTCAAATGTAGACCAAACTCGTAACTCAAATATTCTCCTCCACGATCAGATCGTAGAAACTTTATTTTCTTGTTACAAAGATTTTCAACTTCACTCTGAAATTCTCTGAACTTTTCAAATGTTTCAGACTTATGTTTCATTAAGTAGATATACCCATATCTGCTTAAATCATCTGTGAAGGTGAGAAAATAATGATACCCGCCGCGAACCTCAATATTCATTGTTTCACATACATCAGTATGTATGATCTCCAATAAATCAGTTGCTCACTCCATAGTTCCGAAGAACGGCGTTTTAGTCATCTTGCCCATGAGGCATGGTTCGGAAGTACCAAGTGATTCATAATCAAGTGATTCCAAAAGTCCATCAGTATGGAGTTTCTTCATGCGCTTTACACCAATATGACCCAAACGGCAGTGCCACAAATAAGTTGCACTATCATTATCAACTCTGCATCTTTTGACTTCAACATTATGAATATGTGTATCACTACTATCGAGATTCATAAAAAATAGACCACTCTTCAAGGGTGCATGACCATAAAAGATATTACTCATATAAATTGAACAACCATTATTCTCTAATTTAAATGAATAACCGTCTCGCATCAAACAAGATCCAGATATAATGTTCATGCTCAACGCTGGCACCAAATAACAATTATTTAGGTCTGATACTAATCCCGAAGGTAGATGTAGAGGTAGCGTGCCGACCGCGATCACATCGACTTTGGAACCATTTCCACGCGCATCGTCACCTCGTCCTTAGCCAATCTCCGCTTAATCCGTAGCCCTGCTTGAGTTGCAAATATTAGCAATGAACCAGTATCAAATACCAGTGCTCTGCGAGCATTAGTAAGGTACACATCAATAACATGTATATCACATATACCTTTGTTCACCTTGCCATCCTTCTTATCCGCCAAATACTTGGGGCAGTTCTGCTTCAAAGGACCAGTCGCTTGCGGAGAAGCACTCGATCTCGTGCTTAGGTCCAGACTTGGGTTTCTTCTCTTGAGCAACAACTTGCTTGCTGTTCTTCTTGAAGTTCCCTTCTTCTTCCCTTTGCCCTTTTCTTGAAACTGGTGGTCTTATTAACCATCAACACTTGATGCTCCTTCTGATTTCTACCTCCGCAGCTTTTAGCATTGCGAAGAGCTCGGAATCGCCTTATCCATCCCTTGCATGTTATAGTTCATCACAAAGCTCTTGTAGCTTGGTGGCAGTGATTGAAGAATTCAGTCAATGACGCTATCATCCGGAAGATTAACTCCCAGTTGAATCAAGTGATTGTTATACCCAGACATTCTGAGTATATGCTCACTGACAGAACTATTCTCCTCCATCTTGCAGCTGTAGAACTTATTGGAGACTTCAAATCTCTCAATCCGGGCATTTGCTTGAAATATTAACTTCAACTCCTGGAACATCTCATATGCTCCATGACGTTCAAAACGTCGTTGAAGTCCCGGTTCTAAGCCGTAAAGCATGGCACACTAAACTATCGAGTAGTCATCAGCTTTGCTCTGCCAGACGTTCATAACATCTGGTGTTGCTCCTGCAGCAGGTTTGGCACCTAGCGGTGCTTCCAGGACGTAATTCTTCTGTGCAGCAATGAGGATAATCCTCAAGTTACGGACCCAGTCCGTGTAATTTCTACCATCATCTTTCAACTTTGCTTTCTCAAGGAACGCATTAAAATTCAACGGAACAACAGCACGGGCCATCTATCTACAATCAACATAGACAAGCAAGATACTATCAGGTACTATGTTCATGATAAATTTAAGTTCAATTAATCATATTACTTAAGAACTCTCACTTAGATAGACATCCCTCTAATCCTCTAAGTGATCACGTGATCCATATCAACTAAACCATAACCGATCATCACGTGAAATGGAGTAGCTTTCAATGGTGAACATCATTATGTTGATCATATCTACTATATGATTCACGCTCGACCTTTCGGTTTCAGTGTTCCGAGGCCATATCTGCATATGCTAGGCTCGTCAAGTTTAACCTGAGTATTCTGCGTGTGCAAAACTGGCTTGCACCCGTTGTAGATGGACGTAGAGCTTATCACACCCGATCATCACGTGGTGTCTGGGCACGAAGAACTTTGGCAACGGTGCATACTCAGGGAGAACACTTTTATCTTCAAATTTAGTGAGAGATCATCTTATAATGCTACCGTCAATCAAAGCAAGATAAGATGCATAAAAGATAAACATCACATGCAATCAATATAAGTGATATGATATGGCCATCATCATCTTGTGCTTGTGATCTCCATCTCCGGAGCACCGTCATGATCACCATCATCACCGGCGCGACACCTTGATCTCCATCGTAGCATCGTTGTCGTCTTGCCAATCTTATGCTTCTACGACTATCGCTATCGCTTAGTGATAAAGTAAAGCATTACATGGCGATTGCTTTGCATACAATAAAGTGACAACCATATGGCTCCTGTCAGTTGCCGATAACTCGGTTACAAAACATGATCATCTCATACAATAAAATTTAGCATCATGCTTTGACCATATCACATCACAACATGCCCTGCAAAAACAAGTTAAACGTCCTCTACTTTGTTGTTGCAAGTTTTACGTGGCTGCTACGGGCTGAGTAAGAACCGCTCTTACCTACGCATCAAAACCATAATGATAGTTTGTCAAGTTGGTGCTGTTTTAACCTTCGCAAGGACTGGGCGTAGCCACACTCGGTTCAACCAAAGTTGGAGAAACTGACACCCGCCAGCCACCTGTGTGCAAAGCACGTCGGTAGAACCAGTCTTGCGTAAGCGTACGCGTAATGTTGGTTCGGGCCGCTTCATCCAACAATACCACCGAACCAAAGTATGACATGCTGGTAAGCAGTATGACTTATATCGCCCACAACTCACTTGTGTTCTACTCGTGCATATGACATCTACGCACAAAACCAGGCTCTGATGCCACTGTTGGGGAACGTAGTAATTTCAAAAAAATTCCTACGCACACTCAAGATCATGGTGATGCATAACAACGAGAGGGGAGAGTGTTGTCTACGTACCCTCGTAGACCAAAAGTGGAAGCCTTAGAACAACGCGGTTGATGTAGTCGTACTCTTCACGATCCGACCGATCAAGTACCGAACGCACGACACCTCCGAGTTCAGCACACGTTCAGCCCGATGACGTCCCTCGAACTCCGATCCAGCCGAGTGTTGAGGGAGAGTTTCGTCAGCACGATGGCTTGGTGATGATGATGATGTTCTACCGATGCAGGGCTTCGCCTAAGCACCGCTGCAGTATTATCGAGGTGGACTATGGTGGAGGGGGGCACCGCACACGGCTAAAAGATCAATGATCAATTGTTGTCTCTATAGGGTGCCCCCTGCCCCCATATATAAAGGAGCAAGGGGGGAGAAGCATACGGCCAGGAGGGGCGCGCCAGGAGGAGTCCTACTCCCACCAGGAGTAGGACTCCCTCCCTTTCCTTGTTGGACTAGGAGAAGGGGGGAAGGAGGAAGAGGAGAAGAAGGAAAGGGGGGCGCCCCCCCCCCCCTCTCCTTGTCCTATTCGGACTAGATGGGGAGGGGGCGTGCGGCCTGCCCTGGCCGCCCCTCCTCTTCTCCACTAAGGCCCACTATGGCCCATTAAACCCCCGGGAGGTTCCGGTAACCCCTCCGGTACTCCGGTAAAATCCCGATTTCACCCGGAACACTTCCGATATCCAAATATAGGCTTCCAATATATCAATCTTCATGTCTCGACCATTTCGAGACTCCTCGTCATGTCTGTGATCACATCCAGGACTCCGAACAGCCTTCGGTACATCAAAACTCATAATATAACCGTCATCGAAACTTTAAGCGTGCGGACCCTACGGGTTCGAAAACTATGTAGACATGACCGAGACACGTCTCCGGTCAATAACCAATAGCGGAACCTGGATGCTCATATTGGCTCCCACATATTCTACGAAGATCTTTATCGGTCAGACCGCATAACAACATATGTTGTTCCCTTTGTCATCGTTATGTTACTTGCCCGAGATTCGATCGTCGGTATCTCAATACCTAGTTCAATCTCGTTATCGGCAAGTATCTTTACTCGTTCCGTAATACATCATCCCGCAACTAACTCATTAGTTGCAATGCTTGCAAGGCTTAAGTGATGTGCATTACCGAGTGGGCCCAGAGATACCTCTCCGACAATCGGAGTGACAAATCCTAATCTCGAAATACGCCAACCCGACAAGTACCTTTGGAGACACCTGAGAGCACCTTTATAATCACCGAGTTACGCCAGATGTTTGGTAGCACACAAAGTGTTCCTCCGGTAAACGGGAATTGCATAATCTCATAGTCACAGGAACATGTATAAGTCATGAAGAAAGCAATAGCAATATACTAAACGATCGAGTGCTAAGCTAACGGAATGGGACAAGTCAATCACATCATTCTCCTAATGATGTGATCTCGTTAATCAAATGACAACTCATGTCTATGGCTAGGAAACATAACCATCGTTGATCAACGAGCTAGTCAAGTAGAGGCATACTAGTGACACTCTGTTTGTCTATGTATTCACACAAGTATTATGTTTCCGGCTAATACAATTCTAGCATGAATAATAAACATTTATCATGATATAAGGAAATAAATAATAACTTTATTATTGCCTCTAGGGCATATTTCCTTCAGACGCACCTTCTTGCGTAAGCCATAGGCGTACTATACATCGACGGTGCTCCAGGATATTTTGTGCTGCATCTCACACGGTTGCCGATAATAAACTATGTGCGATCGACTTGAATTTTCATCTTGATTTGAATTACATAATGGGGTCACAGCGGCAATGGACGGTGTTTGAATTGCTAGACCTTTTATCTGGAGTGAACATGCAACTATATGTGTGTCGTAAAAGAATTGGAATTATTCAGGGTTCGTTTGAACATTTTATACATTAAATTGGTTTTCTAGCCATTTCAGGTGCACAATTCAAAATTAAACTACATGCACATGCTCCAGTGCATAAAAATTGGTTGAAAAATCAAATATGTGCCCTTGGGTGCATGCTTAGGTCCCATGCAAGAAATGTGAATGAATTTCAAACACCAGGGCACCATTGATTGCCGACAAAACATCGAGATGCCTGGTTTTTAAATTCTCGTAAATACAAAACTCGTCTGAAATTCATGAAACTTGGCATGCTATCATGGAGCGGCATCAACATGCCCTGGTAAATTTTTTGACCCATTTGGGGCAGGTTTGGGTATATTCTTCTCACAAACCGGAGTTTCTCACAACAAGCATGATGGTTTTCGGTAGGGAACATCCCACCATTGGGGACGAAACAATATACATTGTCTCTTATTGCTTTCAAATTTTGTTTCGTGTCAACATAGAACAACAGGAGTGTTGTGTGATTTTTTGTGATTTTTTGGGGTTCGTTTGGACATTAACTGAGTTTTCAATGCATTTATGTGCATAATTCAAATTTGAACTACATGCACATGCTCCGGTGCATATAAATTGGTTCAAAAATCAAATATGTGCCCTTTGGTGCATGCTTAGGTCCCAAAAACGGGAATGAATTTCAAACACCAGGGCACTGTTGATTGCCGGTAAAACATTGAGATGTCTGGTTTTTAAATTCTAGTAAATCCAAAACTCGTCTGAAATTCATGAAACTTGGCATGCTATTATGGAGCGGCATCAACATGCCATGGTAAAAAATTTGTCCCGTTTGGGGCAGGTTTGGTTATATGCTTCTCACAAACCAGAGCTTCTCACAACAAGCATGATGGCGTTCGGCAGGGAACGTCCCACCTTTGGGGACGAAACGATATCCATTGCCTCCTATTGCTTTCAATTTTTTTCTCATGTCAACATAGAATAACAGGAGTGTTGTGTGAATTTTTCTAATTTTTCGGGGTTCGTTTGGACATTTTTATGCATTAACTAAGTTTTCAATGCATTTATGTGCATAAATCAAATTAGAACTACATGCACATGCTCCGGTGCATATAAATTGGTTGAAAAATCAAATATGTGCCCTTGGGTGCATGCTTAGGTCCCATGCAAGAAATGGAAATGGATTTCAAACACCAGGGCACCGTTGATTGCCGGCAAAACATTGAGATGCCTGGTTTTTAAATTCTAGTAAATCCAAAACTCGTCTGAAATTCATGAAACTTGGCATGCTATCATGGAGCGGCATCAACATGCCGTGGTAAAATTTTTGTCCCATTTGGGGCAGGTTTGGGTATATGCTTCTCACAAACCGGAGCTTCTGACAACAAGTATGATGGTTTTCGGTAGGGAACATCCCACCTTTGGGAACGAAACGATATCCATTGCCTCTTATTGCTTTCAATTTTTTTTCTCGTGTCAACATAGAACAACAGGAGTGTTGTGTGGATTTTTGTGATTTTTTGGGGTTCGTTTGGACATTTTTATGCATTAACTGAGTTTTCAATGCATTTATGTGCATAATTAAAATTTGAACTACATGCACATGCTCCGGTGCATATAAATTGGTTGAAAAATGAAATCTGTGTCCTTGGGTGCATGCTTAGGTCCCATGCAAGAAATGGGAATGAATTTCAAACACCAGGGCACCGTTGATTGCTGGCAAAACATTGAGATGCCTGGTTTTTAAATTCTAGTAAATCCAAAACTCGTCTGAAATTCATGACACTTGGCATGCTATCATGGAGCGGCATCAACATACCATGGTAAAATTTTTGTCCCATTTGGGGCAGGTTTGGGTATATGCTTCTCACAACAAGCATGATGGTTTTCGGTAGGGAACGTCCCACCTTTGGGGACGAAACGATATCCATTGCCTCTTATTGCTTTCAAATTTTTTCTCGTGTCAACATAGAACAACAGGAGTGTTTTGTGATTTTTTGTGATTTTTCGGTGTTCGTTTGGACATTTTTTATGTATTAACTGAGTTTTCAATGCATTTATGTGCAATTCAAATTTGAACTATATGCACATGCTCCAGTGCATATTAATTGGTTAAAAAATGAAATATGTGTCCTTGCGTGCATGCTTAGGTCCCATGCAAGAAATGGGAATGAATTTCAAACACCAGGGCACCGTTGATTGCCGGCAAAACATTGAGATGCATGGTTTTTAAATTCTAGTAAATCCAAAACTCGTCTGAAATTCATGAAACTTGGCATGCTATCATGGAATGGCACCCAACATGCTGTGGCATTTTTTGTGTCCATTTTGAGAGAAGGCGCACTCGAATAATGACAGCCAACAAAGGCATTTTTGAAAAATGGCTGCCACTTTAATATCTCAAACATTTGTAGAATTAAAACTGTGTGCGTTCTGTTAACCATTCACATGACGCCATGTGTCTTGGTTTTAATGGCTGTAGGAGGTGCTGTGCGGACAGCTGCTTGACCTTGACTGAATGGGAGGCGTGCGAGCGCCGTCCGGCGCGCACGCTGACCGAGAGGCGTGCAAGATGTCCTCAAATGCATAGGCTCACCGGGAAGCGTGCGAGCTGTATGCTCCACAGGCTCACTGGAAAGCGAGCCCTTTGACTTCCATGCCCGCCCGCCTTGATCGCTTCCTCTCTATTAATGGCGCCCAAGCCGCAGTTTAATTGGCTCTTTAAATATAAAACACTCATCGCAAACATTTTATTTAAAACACCCGTATGCAAACTGACAGCTTCCCCAGGAAGCCAAGAGAGAATGTGCCGAGCAGCATTTCTGCAGCTCTCGATCGCAAACATTTTATATAGAACACCTGTATGCAAAGTGAGAGTAGCGCAGGATTTGTGCGTCCCTTCAACGCAAACGGTTGTTTTGGATGACCCGTGTGCAACCATGTACAAACAATTTGGTAAGATTTGTCAATCCTTGTAACAGTGCGATTTGTCAAAATATGAACTAAAAATCACTAGCAGTATCTAATTTTTAACTAAAATTCAGTAATTAAGCATAGATTTCATTCATAGATTAAGCAGTCATTCTTAATTTATACAAACAGTTCAACTCGACAGCTGAACCGACCAAACTTTTCCCCAATTGTTGCCAATCACGTACTGAAATAGCTAGTTCAACTATATATACTAGCTAATTTAAATATGGTGTATAGTTCCACACATCTATAGTCAGATGATCTGAACAAAATAGCCCCTAAATACTACTACTGCTGCGGAGGGGCTTTGTACTACTTTCGGCTGCCTCTCCTCTGCCGAGCGCGCTCAGTAAGAGTTGGAGGAGGAGGAGCCTACCGACGAGCTGGGCAACCGCAATGCGGTGCCTGCCACTGTTGCAGCTTTAGCGACGCTCACCTCGAACGCCCTCTGCCGCTCCAGACGACCCCTCTCGAAGCGGTGGTTCTCCGCGTAGATCTCCTGATTCCTCGCCTATGAGGCGGCATGTGCCGCGGCCACGGCGGCGGTAAGGCTCTTTGCGTGCTCGACGAGGCACTCCTCCTCCTCCCGCAGGAACTCGGTGTAGCGCGCAAGGTCGCTGACGCACATGCGGGCATCCACCTCCGCCTCCCACCTTCGAGCGGCGGTGGCGGAGCGCGTGATGACCCAGGCGGTCGACGGTGGGCTGGTGGCCACGGCGGCCGATGACGGGGTGGCGGCCACGACCACCACCTCCCGCCTTCGGGCCGCGGTGGCGGAGCGGGTGATCGCCACAGTGGCCGGCAGTGGGGTGGAGGCCACGATAGCCACCTCCCTCCTTCGGGCCGCAGTGGCGGAGCGGGCGATAGCCCTGGCTTTCGACGGTGGTGTGGCAGCAACGACGGCCGACAACAGCTGCCGACGGGCACCGGCGGCGGAGCGTGTGGTGGGTGTTTCGTGCACACCCAACAGGGACGCCACGCGCACTACACTATGCCAGGGACTGCGCCGCCGCCGCGGTGTAGCCTCCCAGCTGGAGCTGTCCTCTGATGATGGCGGAGTGGCTGATCGACGATGACGGACCGGTGCCATTGGCGATTGTGGGAGAAGCAGACGAGATAAGCTACAGCGAGGGAGGAGAAAATGCGACACAGGACTCGCCGACCGTGAGGGTTTTTATAGCAGGCCAGTAAGCATTGGGATTTTGGGGGATTCCACTTCGGAAAGCTTGCGCAGGAACCTGCGAGGTTGCGCGGGAATGGGCTCAGCGACGATTCATTGGCGCCACCGTTTGGCCAAAAGAACGCCCCCGCGAGCTGCGCAAGCTTGCGCTGTAAGCCGTCTGCGGCAGCGGGGTGACAAGAAGTGCGAGAGGAGGATGAAAGGCCACGTACACATACGGTTAATAAAAAAACGTTTGCGATTTAATTACCTACTATACCACCGTCCTATTTTATAAGTATGATTTAACTAATAAAATATGAATGCATGTCTCCAAAGATTATATAGTTGGATTTGTATTTGAACATAGTTTCCAATTATATAATTTTTAAAACATGCATTAACATTTTGTTGGTTAAATTTGAGGGCAAAGTATGGCACATAATATAAAGGAGACTATAGACTAAACGGAGAAGGTAGCACATGGCCGCTCTCTACGCAGCGACGCAACTGTCAGCCGGCTTGTAGGCGACCATTTCCTGCGAGTTCAACTATTCTATGCATGTGGTTGCTTGCGGTTCAGGCGGCCGCGGCGCGCTCTGCTCGCGTCCCATTGCGTGCACTCTTCTCTCGCGTCCCTGCGGGTGCTCTGCCCTCGTCCCTCCACGCGTGCTACCAGTGTTTGGGGCCGGCACATGATCACACACGTTCGTGTGCAAGCGGTTGCGCCGGGCGCGGAGCGATAATGTAGTTACCCGCTGCAAAAACTGCCATGCGGACGTGCCGAGAATCCACGCCGCCCGGCCCCCTTTTATTCCTGCGGCCATTTACCTTCATCTCTCATCTCACATGACACAATAAGCACACCCACGAGGACACATACAGAGAGGACATCTAGCGGTTCCAATGGCGCTCCCAGCGGCCGACGACGACAACGGCGGGCAGTTCACCACGCATCACGTAGTGGACACCCACGTGAGGGGAAAGGCCCTCTCGGTGGTGTAGACGAAAGATCCGGTCTCGGTGGAGAGCTCCATCCAAACTATGGAGCAGTTCCTTGCCGATGACAAGTACCGAGTGGTCGGCTTCGACCTCGAGTACACCATCGGTCGTGCCGGGCATGATCAGAAGGTTGCCTTCAGCCAGTTGTGCGTGCGATATGACGTCCTCGTCTACCACTACCACCTTGCCACAAGTCCTTGCGAGCGTTTCTCCAGGTTTATCAACAGCTCCGACTACAGTTTCGCTACGGTGGAAACCACCAACGATCTAAAAGCACTCAAGGTTTCGGACTTGAAATGCCCGAATCTTGTCAACATCCAGCACCACTACAAGGTCTGGGGCAGCGACGAAAACAAACTGAACTCCCTAGTTGACCTCGCCTCGGCCATCATCGACCCCTACTACACGAAGATGAAGGAAGAAAGGAATAAGGACAAGAACGCATGGCACAGTGTGTGGCATGAGAGACTGGATGAACAACATGTCAAGTACGCGGCCATGGACGCGTACACAAGCTACGCGATGTACAGGCGGATAGTTGACATGAGGAACTGTCTTCCCCATAACCCAGACGAGGGATCGAGCCACATAGTAGTGACGGGAGCGTCACAAGAATTAGACGACTAGACGATCGTTTCTCCTACTTTAGAATGCATGCAATTGTTTATTGAGGTGTGTGCGAATGATCTGTATAGTCACTTATGTAATTGGATGTTTATTTCAGTTTTATATATATATATATATATATATATATATATATATATATATAGGGAAAATCCATCCTACCACCCGGTGGTAGTTACCCCACATGTCTCATATACTAGCATGTGGTACTATATATACTATTTTATTATTTTAAATATGTTCATATACTATATCTAAGATATTTCAAAACAAGTTACATGAAAAAATTGCATATGAGCCCATAGTTTTGGTTATATTTGTGAAATACGTACATATTTGTACGTAAGAAAGATCATACTCAAAAATGATACATACTACCTAAAATTTGTATATATACTACCTAATCATTATTATATACTACATGCTACACGTACATACTCTCGGTTTCGACATATACTACATACAACATACAAAACGCAAGTGGTGGTAACTACATGTTCATATACATGTTATTCTACTATAGACAGAGCAATTCACGCGGCTTATTAGCAGTAATCGTCTGTGTTATTATTGGTCTTCGCACACATTTCTGATTACGGACATGTTTGCCGCGTATCACACACATCTTGTTCAGTTGAACTGTTTCCATTGTGTTGCCTAATCACACACAGTTCATCCCAGTGAACCGTATGCTGTATATCGCACACGCCTTTATCTGGCTGCCCGTTTTTTTGTTCCTCCTCATCCCAAACAGTTAATTGAGTTGAACCATATGCCCTGCATCGCACACGCAACTAAATTCTGAACCGTGTTTGATCTGTCATCACAAATGTTTTGCACTTTTTTTACGGTTTTTAAACCACCGTTTGCGATTATGGCATCGCACATAGTTTCGTCGAAGGGTCTCTGATCATAGTGTCGCATTTGGACCATCCTGCAGTAGTGTGATGTCATCTACGCATAGACCTAGTTCTGATAGCACTGTTGGGGAACATTGTATGGGAAACAAAAAAAATCGTACGCTCACCAAGATCCAATCTAGAAGATGACCATCTATGAGAGGAGAGATTGGATCTACATACCCTTGTAGATCGCTAAGCGAAAGCGTTAAGAAACGTGGTTGATGTAGTCGAACATCTTCGCGATTCAATCATGATCTGTCCCGCGAACTCCCAACCTAGTACCGAACGGACGGCACCTCCGCGTTCAACACATGTACGGCTTGATGACGCCTTCACCTCCTTGATCCAGCAAGTGATGGTGAAGTAGTAACTCGAGTCCTCCGGCAGCACGATGGCGTGGTGGCGGTGGTGGTGGAGAAATCTTGGCAGAGCTTCGCTAAGCACTACGGAGAAGAAGATGGCTATGAGGGAGAGGAGGAGGAGCACCGTGGCACGTATAGATGCGTATGGGTGTGGCTGCCCTCTCTCCCCTCCTCTATATATAGGGGGGAGGGTGGGGGAGGGGCCCCCTAGATACCGTCTAGGGGTGGCGGCCACCAAGGGGAAACCCTACATGGGTTTGGGTGCCTCTTCCTAGGTGCCTTGGCCCCCCAGGCAACTGGAGGAAACACTAGGGAGGTGCCCCACCTCCTCAAGCAACGTGGGAAGGGGGCTTGGGGCGCACAACCGCTTAGTGGGTTGGTGTGCCCCCTCCTCTAGGCCCATGAGGCCCCCCAACACTTGTCGGGGCCTTCCGAAACCCCTTTCGGTCATACTGGTCATCACCCGGTACCCTTGGAACACTTCCGGACTCCAATACTCTTCGTCCAATATATCAATCTTCACCTCCGGACCATTCCGGAGTTCCTCATCACTTCCGGGATCTCATCCGGGACTCCGAACAACCTTCGGTAACCACCATCATGACTCAACTATACTTATATCGTCACCAAACGTTAAGTGTGTAGACCCTGCGGGTTCGAGAACTATGCAGACATGACCGAGACACCTCTATGGTCAATAACCAATAGCGGGACCTGGATATCCATATTGGTTCCCACATATTCTACGAAGATCTTATCGGTCGAACATCGATGTCAAGGATTCAGTTAATCCCGTATGCAGTTATTTCCTTTGTCTATCGGTATGTTACTTGCCCGAGATTCGATCGTCGATATCTCCATACCTAGTTCAATCTCGTTACCGGCAAGTCTCTTTACTTGTTCTGTAATACAAGATCCCGTGGCTAACTCATTAGTCACATTGCTTGCAAGCTCATTGTGATACTATATTACCAAGTGGGCCCTGAGATACCTCTCCGTCATACGGAGTGACAAATCCCAGTCTTGATCCATGCCAACTCAACAGACACCCTCGGAGATACCTGTAGAGCACCTTTATAGTCACCCGGTTACGTTGCGACGTTTGGTACACACAAGGTACTCCTCCTGTGTCAGTGAGTTGCATGATCTCATGGTCATAGGAACATATACTTGACATGCAGAAAACAATAACAATAAACTTGACACGATCATATGCTACGTTCATAGTTTGGGTCTTGTCACATCATTCTCCTAATGATGTGATCCCGTTACCAAATGACAACTCATGTCCATGACTAGGAAACCATAGCCATCTTTGGTCAACGAGCTAGTCCGGTAGAGGCTCACTAGGGACACGTTGTTGTCTATGTATCCACACATGTATTTGAGTTTCCGATCAATACAATTCTAGCATGGATAATAAGCGATTATCATGAACAAAGAAATACGATAACAACCAATTTATTATTGCCTCTAGGGCATATTTCCAATACATACTTCTACCAAGCGCTTCTCCAGCGCTGGATCAGCAGCCAGCTCCTCAAAGTGGGGTTGGAGGAGTTCGATTACACCGCACGTACCCTTGCCGGCAATGGCAAGGGAAAGAGTGCGTCTCCCAGCCAACCGTCGCAGCTAGGTAGACGTGGCCCGGTGGCTGCACCAGGAGTGCGCAGTGGCGACCAATCTGGGTTTCCATGACCCACGGGAGACCTTCCACCGCTGGAAGGATGACAATGACAAGGCGACAAAGATGGAGGGGACGTCAACGGAGGTGCTGGTGGCCTCAGAGGCCATGCCTATGACGTCGCCTTCGGTACCTCACTTAGTTTAGTTTAGGTTTAGTTACATTTTGTTTGGTGTGGTAGAATTTCATTCTTTTTGTTGTAAACATATCAAAATTTAACAAATATGTTTTTTGTGGGGCTATAAGGCAGCCCATGCAAATGTGGAAACTTTTGCAATGACTAGCACTTTTTCTTGTTTCCCTCGCACTTTTTATTCAACACAACTAAACATATGTATGTGTGATCATTCTATGTTTGCATAAACAGGGCTTCCATCCGCACCACCATGCACATATATACCTACTTCTTTGCGATGCTAAAAAAACCCTACTTGTGTGTATCGTTTTCTTCCTATCTACTCTTTTTATGTGTTTTCTTGCATAGCTTTTTTGTTGTCATCGTAATTTCACATGTCAATTTTTGGCAACTTCATCACACATTAGTAGCCATTTTTTGTTCACCCACATCACACCATCCCATCCCTGGAACACATTCTAACACATGACAACTTTCTCACCCACACTCTGTGTAAAGATTAGCTAGTAAACACAACTCTATTTACAATTGAGGTCAACATCACTCACAACCACATGGCAACATAACTAAAAAACATATGGCAATCTAGCTCATCCTTGATTTCTTTTCCTATATTAAATTTTCCGAATCAATCGAAGGGTTAGAGAGGGAAGAAGTGGCTATCCACCAAACGTCCTCATGGCAACTTCATATGTCAATATTTTGGCAACTCCATCACACATTAGATGCCACTTTTTGTTCACTCACACGACACCACCATACCCCTGCAACACATTATAACACATGTCAACTTCTTCACCGACACTATGTGCCAGAATTAGTTAGTAAACACAACAACTCTATGTCTCTATCTACAAATTTATGGCAACGTCACTCTAAATCACATGGCAACATTACTCAAGAAACATAGTGTAGCTCATCTTCAGATTTTTGTTTCCTTATTGATCTTCGTGAAGCAATCGAAATGGTTGGAGAGACGCATGCAACATTATGAACTACATGCCAAGCACCGGATTGTGGGCACGTTGGTGGTGGAATTTCGAGTTGGCCGATGTGGCCATTGTTCGTTTCTATTCCTGTTTCTCTTCTTTTTGGGGGGCCTTTGCATAGTTGTTCTTTCTTAATAATGTAGTCGTAAACAGGGCAATCTGTATTTTCGTATTCCTCTTTAAATGAACTTGACAGAGCTCCTGCCTTTCTCCTTATGATAGAAAAAATATATTTGTTCTGCGCTCTAAGAGTGTGTTT
This sequence comes from Aegilops longissima, assembly GCA_021605205.1. NCBI lineage: Eukaryota > Viridiplantae > Streptophyta > Magnoliopsida > Poales > Poaceae > Aegilops > Aegilops longissima. The sequence goes on along the minus strand of CM038676.1, from coordinate 136,708,195 downwards.
GCTTTGAGGATACAGTGGAACTAGATGGGTTGATTCCGTTCCTGGCCCACCATTTCAGTGTTTAATTGATGATGAAACAGGAACCATGTGATCCTCGGAGAAGGAATATTCCGTCCATGTGCTTCATCAAGCGATTCCACCAAATCAAAAGAATCACATGGTTATTCCTCTCTTATCGATAGAAAAAAAAAGGAAAACACCCCCGTCTCATCGCTCACTCACCCCCCACCCTGCCGCGCTCGTCCTTTCCGCCGAATTTTCCTTGACATTGTACATTGCTAATTGTTAAAACCATAAATACAATGAAAATGTTGCTGGGATTTATATAATATATAGTTTAATGCAAATTGCTATATTTATTTTGGTTAATACATGACATGGATATGCGAGGTAATCTTACCACAAGGTGAGTTGAATCAGATTTTTGTCATATCATATCTTCAACCAAACACAGGATTGACAAACCCGTATTTTACCTTCAACCGAACACAAGAATGGAACCAACCCATTTCTTCGGAACGAGACCACGACATACCATGCCTTTTGGTTCTCAAACCAAACACATCCCAAGGTATCGCAATACCCTGGCTCGACTGCTTGCTCGCTTTGGTGCGATCGACGTGTGTGGATTTGCAATCGCATTCCATCTGAAAATATTCTTCCCGAAGGAAACGACCTATACGGAGTACATGACCGGGCGGCACTCCTCTAAAATCCTCTCCCTCTTGCTCCACGAGCTGCCACCGCACACCATCTCCGGGAAGGCGACCTCGGCCATCGCTTGCCGGACGGCCCCCTCCATGGCCCTCAGGCCCGCACCGACATCGCCGTCCTCCTTGCACAATACAAACAAATGGCTCGCCCTGCCTCCCAGAGAGGCCGTCTCTGTTCTCAGCACCCTCAGCCCGAGGCCACGGAACGCTCCGGCCAGATCAACGAAGAGTCCCGGCCGGTCGTCACAGCTGACGGTGGCACGAATATACGTGGTCTGGTTGTCGCCGGCGGCGGTGTAGCAATGGACGGTGATCTCGTTGGCCTCCGGAGGGATGGGCGCTGTTGCTTGCAATCGTGTGGTTTCAGTTGCTTTCCTCTTGAGTTCCTTCACTTGGTTCACCACACATGCTAACAAGGTGGCCTTGTCCATCTGCTCATACAAGAAGATAAATATCAGTATTATTTAGCAATGCTGTTACTGAATTTTCTAGTTTTTCAGGAAAATGGTGTTTCTATTAAGAATGAAGTAGTTTCAGCAGCAAATTCAGTTACCCTGTCAACTTGGTTTCAGGGATTGGTTTCGTCATCTGCCTAACTGTTTTTTCGAAACGGATCTTTGGCTAACTTTTCAGTATATGAACAAACAAGAAGTGGTCTGACCTGGTTAGCATCAGGGATCATTCTCCTCAGCGTGGCCAGGTGGGTATTGATCCTCTCCCGGCGCCGCCTCTCCGACTCGCTATGGACCTTCAGCGACCTCACCTCCGTCGCGCTCCTCCCCGACGACGACGACAGCTCCGGCGCGCTAGTGGGAGCCTGGCATGTTGCCATTGGTCTAGGCCACCATTTTCTCCTCACCAATGCGAGAAGCAACAAGTCTCTACTCACTCAGTCGCAGTGGAACATACAAATGATGGATGGAACGAACAACGGACTGCTGCCTGAAACTGAGAAGAGCAACGAGTGTGGTGACCAAAGCGAGGGGATGGCTAAAGCCTAAAGGTAGTATACTAACTAGTGCAGCTGTGCAAGAAGAAGGAAAGGAGCTTGTCTCATTTCTAGCTAGGATGGATGGATATGGCTGCGATAGTGAGGGGATCACCTCATGATATAATGTGCATGTGTTTCTTATATTATTGAACAAGGACAATCACCACCCCCACCCAAGGACTCTGGTTTTCAACACTGGTTCCCCACCAGGGGTTGCTTCTTTGGACCAGCATGCATGTTATGTCAGTCATCTTGTATCTTGGGACCTGTCATGAGTGCAGCGATCGGCTTGTTATCACTGAATTTTTACTGTCCGATTCACACGTGCAACTTCTTCCTACAAACTGGTTTCGACATTTTTTTTTCTTCCTTTTTTGCGAGAAAACTTCCGATAACAACCATCTATCTGATTTGATGAATACAACCAATATTTTATCCAAACGATGCCTAAGAGCATGGTTAATAGTGCATGCAACAACAGATTATATCATGTCAGGTATAGCCAATGTAATAGCAAGTATAGCCAATATAATAGCTCACTCATATAATAGTTAGATTATATGTTAATATTGCCATTAATATGTGGCTTACCATTTTCTCTCACAAAGTTTGTTTAACCTTGTGATACAGCCAACCTTGTGATAATAGCTCACTCATACAATAGTTAGATTATATGTTAATATTGCCATTAATATATGGCTTACCATTTTCTCCCACAAAGTTTGTTTAACCTTGTGATACAGCCAACTGTAAATCCACAATCAGCATTTTTTCGCTTACCTCTGTTCCCTGTTTCAACTAGGCAAATATTTGATGTGACACCTTTTACATCATCCTATTATATTTGTTCTCAAAGATCGAAGCCAGTTCCTTACGGATGCCACATTGTGATCGGTATGAGAAATCCCACATAAAACACGATTGACTGCCTAGGTTGTTTGTACGGCCAGCTACTGGTGAAATGATCTGACTGTGTCTTTTTATGCCTAGGATCCAAATCTTTTATAAAGATATACTAAAAGTATAAATCACCCTGAACATAACAAAAATTACAAATCAAGGTCCTTGAACTACCGAACGAACACTGTCAAAACTAGAATAAGCCACCTACGCATCGATGTCGTCGCTCTCACACCAGAGCCAACCTAGCCTTGTCGATAGAAACCGGAAAGTTTTTTGTGCACGCGACTTAAGGACTAGCACGTTGGAGCTATAGTCATCGTTAAACCCTTAAATTGGTCTGAAGAACCAGACACCAATCTTGTTGGCGCATACGCATGACAAGGAGCCTAACCTCGCGGCCCTTAGGAGCTGACTGGAATCTACATGCAGGCGGGCAGGCTTGCCTTCCAGCCCTATAAACAAGGGAGTTTATAGATGTAGGCGCAGCGTCTGAATTTGTAATACTATACTACGACGGTATTCTCTCCGTATCAAAATATAAGACGCTTTTTAACACTATAATAATGTCAAAAATATCTTATATTTTGATATAGCGGGAGTAGCTAATTGTGTGCTGTTGGTTCAACTCGAGGACGGTGCCCTCGCAAAAAAGAAAACTTGAGGATGGTGGAAAGAGAGGAGTGTATGGGTAGCCGACACATGGATTGAAGAACAGTAGGCTCTATCCAACAGTGGCTCACAGGGGGAGGATTGGCGTGTAGCGAGCTGCAGCCGCCGTCTGCTTTCACACCCGCGCGCACTTTGCGGCCTTCACACAGGCCCCCCTCCCGTTGAATGTGCGCACGAGGCTCTTCACGCCTGCCTGTTTCTTTTCTCTATTGCCGATGCGGGTGAACAGTCGTGTTCGTGTAGGTTTCGCCCCTACCTCAGATGAGATTCAGAGAAAATCACCTTCCGATCGCGGTCCTGATCCTGCTGTGCACGTGCACCGACGCACAATCCAAAAACTAGAAATTCTTCTTCTCGTCTTCCATTCGAAAAAGAAAATGCTCGATCGCCTGTGCTTTTTTGACTCGTGATGAGGACAGGAGAGGCGCATATTTTACGCTACGATGTGAAGCTTCGAGTGATGAAGAAGTGATTACCGACTCATGCTGTCAGGCATCCAATATCCATGCTTGCTTTTGGATCGCGTGATTTTGCTTCGGATCTGCATCGATAGTATAATGTCGATCGAAAGCGCCGGCCGAAGCAAGGACGCACCGACGCAGATTATGTTCACCCAGGACAGCGTAGAACTTACAGAACCAAGCATCGATGGAGATCTGCAGCAAAATCTCCCGACCCGAAGCAAGCGTGGATGACTGACAACATGAGTCGTTAATCACTTCTTCGTCACTGAAAGCTTCGCAGCGGAATGTAAATATGCGCCTCTCCTGTCCTCACGAGTCACGAGTCAAAAAGCACACTGGATCGAGCATTTTCTTTCGGGTGTGTCTATAGCTCATCTAGATGTGATATATTATGTCACATCTAAGATGACATCATCCACTTTTGTAACTCTTTCTTCTGTTTTTGTTTGTTTTTTGTTTGCCTTTAATTTTTCCTTGTCACCCATGCATGAACCGGATTTGAGTAAAATTAATTTTCTGCATTGCTAGGCTGCGTTGTGTCGCTGATGCATGGCGCAATCCGATTGAGCCGCAGTGCTACAGTGTGCGATTTGCTACAGGAATTTTGCGTCAACGACGCACTACACGTCCTATACTAGGGATCACTTAACATGTTAACAAACACTCAAGTGACAATTTTTTTAAAAAAAAATCACTGAATAAATTGTAGAACAAGGTGAATATATTTTTAGGACGAGGTGAATATATTCTTACTGTTTTTTGGTTTGTCGTGCACGAAAAAGTCATGCACCCACTGTGTCGCAACTCGGACAAAAAGAGCCGGACCCCATTTACGAGTTGAGGGTGGACTTGCAATTGGGAAAAAAAAGTCGGGCCTAGGTTGCGAGTTGAAGATGGACTTGTAACTGGGACAACATAAAGTCGGACAAAATAAAGTCGGGCCACTAGTTGCGAGTGGAGGGTGGGATTGCAACCTAGACAAAAAAAAAGGTCATGCCCCAGTTGCGAGTCGAGTGTGGACTTGCAACAGGAAAAAAAGGTAGGACCCAGTTGCGACTCAAAGATGGACTTGAAACTGGGACAAAAAAAAGACCAGAGCCCAGTTGCGAGTCAAAGGTGGACTTGCAACCGGGACAAAAAAAGGTTGCACTTCAGTTGCGAGTTGAGGGTGAACTTGCAACTAGGACAAAAATGTTAGACACAGCTATGCGAGCCCGATGGTGGACTTATAATCGGGACAAAAAGGCCGAGTCCCCAGCTATGAGTCAAGGGTGGACTTACAACGGACAAAAAGGTTGGGCCGGTTGCTAGTCGATGGTAGACTTGCAATCGGGACAATATGTTTACCTGGGCCAGAGAAAAGGTTGACTATCAACCGAAAAATGTCGAGTCCAGCCAGAGTCGATGGTGGACTTGTAATCGGGACAAAAAAGTCGGGCCCTAGTTGCGAGTCCAGATCGATTTGCAATTGGAACTAAAAAAGACCAGCTCCAGCCAGAGTTGAGGTGAACTTGCAACTAGGAAAAAAGTTGAGCCTCATTTGCAAGTCGAGGTGGAATTAAAACTAGGACAAAAATAGTTTGAGCCTAGTTGCGATTCGAGAATGGACTTGCAACTTAGATTTTTTTTTTGAAGTCCGCATTTAGTCGAGGGTGGGATTGCAACTATGACAAAAGAAGGTCGGCCTGAGTTGCAAGTTGAGAGTAGAGTTGCAATTTGGATAAAAAGACAATCCATGTTTGGTGGTGGACAATCAATTAACAACTATGAAAAGAATCATGAATAAAAAAATAAAAAAAATAACAAATCATGAATTTAAAAAGAGAACGATTTTGAAACAAATAAATGAAAAAAGAAGAAAAAGGAAAAAGAAAGAAAACAGAAAATTAAATAATGTTGACTTGTAGCCACAAGAGCCAACGAGGCACACACACGAGGAACAAAAATCAAATGGATCTACGGCGGCCTACTACCACGACGGGCGCCCCACAAAATAACGCGTATAGGAATGTATCAATCAATAAAAAAAGCAAATAGTACTAATCTTGATGTCTAAATCCTGTGGTTAGAAAAGTAGATGTGAGATACTATTTCACATCTAGATGTGAAATAGCAAATCTGTTTTCTTTCTAGTCTACATCTATATCTACATCTACACTACTATTAAACAATTAAACAAAAACTTTCTTATGTGCACCCAGTAAATTGACCCACAACACCACGCGAACCAAGCAGCACCACGATTAGTCCCACATATCTAAATCTAACGGTTATCATTGATTTATCTACACTACTATTAAACAATTAAACAAGAACTTTTTTACGTGCACCCAGTAAATTGACCCACAGCACCGCACGAACCGAGCAGCACCACATGATTAGTCCCACAAATCTAAATCTAACTGTTATCATTGATTTAGTGCCTTTACGGTGTGGACTTAGCAAATTCTCTTGACTGACCGTGCTTCACCCCCACGATCCATCCACCAACAGAGAGAAATACCAGCCCGCCGTCCATCTCCTATAATCACGGGGTTATCATCGGAAACTAAGGAAACTAAACGAAATCGGCTCACATCTCCCTTAACCTGGACGCCGCCCACCAACACAGCATCCTGCTTGCACCCCGACCTCGCGGCACTGCGCCGTAAGGTCGTGTCATCGCCATCGCCATCGCGGATTGTTGCCGCGAGCATCGTGGAGTCCGTTTCAGTGTTATGGGCCGCCGCCGCCGCCGCCGTCGGCCGCCGCTCCTCCTCTGGTGGACACAAGCAGGCCGCCGCCCGCCCGCCGCTCCTTCTCTGATGGACACAAGCAGGCCGCCGCCGCTGGCCACTGCTCCTCTAACCCCTCTATTGTCGCGCGCGTGGCCGCCAACCTGATCCGTGAGCTAGAGAATCCAGTAAGTTTCCTCTCTACGCCGTTCACATTCATGCCAGTACAGGTGCCGATGGAGCTTCACGCCATGGCCTATCCCTAGACAACGCAAAGGTACTAATCGAACCGGATAGTCTATATTTTTGGCCGCGAGTCCATCACGATCCTCGCGTTATGGCCATTGGCCACACCTCCGCACGACCGATCTGCACCCAGGAAGCTGCAGCCTGTACGTAATTAAATTAGTTAACTGATTACAAGGTTGTATAACAGTTTTGGTCACCTAAATGTAGGTACTCGGGCGCCCTGTGCAGACGCAAGAAAAAACAGAGGTCGGGCCTAATTCAGTCTCCGTCTGTTGGATTCAATCCAGAATTGCTTTTCTAAATCTACGAATAGGGTTATTTGGAATTGGAAACACATATCGTGATTACTCTATGGTTTTATCTACTTTGACTTGTTTGCCTGCTTCAGCGACTACATGATTCGTTGCTCGGTGGATACCATCTTGCGGTAGCATAGCGTTTTCATCCATGGGGCCTGCCGCCTGTGGGGAGCTTCTTGCAGGATGCGGTGAAGAAACAATACATATGTTTTGGATGAGGTTACTCTGCACTTGTTTGATGGAATGCCAAGCACAGGTGATGGCTTCTTTGTGGTTTTTGCTCTGAACTTCATTTCTACAAATTGCAGAAAAAAATTAGTTTTATTGTTGCGATGAGGAGTCCATTGACGACGACGAGTACTTCCTGCTGCAGGATTACGCTGCTGCACCACCGTGGAGAAGCCTATGACGATGACTATGAGCCCACCCCACCGCCGCTGCACCTCTGTTACTCCCGTGGTGCCCAGCTATTCGAACACCCGCTTCCTTCACGGCCTGCCTCTGCTGCTCCAGCTGGCACCCGGTCGCACCCGCCCTCGCCGGAGACACGTGAGACACCTGCCGCCGCCACAGGCACATGCGCCTCGGCCGTCAGAGATGCGCCGGAGACCTGCAGCCTCCACGGGCGCATGAGTCGTCACCTAATCCCCGAGTCCCAAATGGTAATGATACTCTCTTCTTTCCGGATGGACCATGGATCAGAGGCATTTTTGCCCCCTCTTTGAATTGAGTACAAGCATGTAATTATATTTTTATCCCCTTCTCTTCTGTGGATGGGCATGATGTCGTGCAAGTTCCACCGGTTCAGGAAGCATACACCTGAATGGAATCCAGTAGAACCAATGTTGCAGCTATAGCATCATATATTTAGTGATGCGGTGATAACAACTATATCATCCTATATTCTTTCATTTGCATGGTTCCCTTCCATTGATGTTATAGCTGGTACTTGCCAGTCTCTATGGAGTATATGTATGAGTGGAGTAAGTGAGAAGAGTACATGATTGTAGGTTGCAACTTGCTAATTTCGCGGTTGTGTTCATGTGTGCGTGTTGTAGTTACCTGAACCATGCGAGAATGGACAGATTTTTCTAGAATATGAAGCTTTTATTATCTAGCATCTCTTTATTTTCATTTAGTTTGCATTACCGGAAGGTGGATCAGGGTGCAGTATTGAAGCTTCTGATTGGCCCGACAGAAATGAGGACACTGCGGCAGCTAACCTTTTGCTTACTAACCTCGTAAAGATTTGAAGTGTAAGTTTCTAACTACAAAAATGATCTCAAAACCTTGCCTGTGACATTGCACCTATGATAAAAAGAGTACAACAATTTTATAAAAATAATATATATAATTTGTGGTAGTATGTGGAAACTAAAATTAGTACTCAATATTTGATTGATATTCCTTATTCTGTATGGAGCAATGTCTATACAACCTTTATATCTACATCAGTTTAACGTCGATACTGGGAAATAGGTATGCTGAGCTTTGCCACTTTCTTAAGTGCGTTGAAATAGGAGTTCCAGTTTCTTGATTTTTGGAAAACTGAAAAGGAGCGTTCGAGGAAAGAGGAGGAGCAAAAGCCCCGAGAAGCAAAGAAGGGGAAAAGGAGAGGGAAACCAAGAGCATGAATTGCTAAAACATAGCGACGATCCCTTGAGTCTATTATAAATACTATTTTAGTTTGATGTATTTTTATTTATTTTGTACGATAATAATTGAGATAAAAAGGAAGCATCGTGGCATATCAAATATTACCATACTACCATACTACCAATTCGCAAAAAAAAAATACCATACTACCAGAAATTTTATTATATTTAGTCATTTCCTTTTTGTGTAGACATGTGTTATGTTTCTTAACAATTTTTATTGATTTGGACATTCAAGTTTGGGACATGGATGTTTGTCCACTCTAATTTGACCATGTGAAGTTTCGATTTGCATATTCATCTCTTCCTCAAGACTTATAATACAAATTCTCTATGAATACATACATTCATCGAGCTAGGTGAAAAACAAAGGGGACATATAACATGTCTAGAAAAAAAGCTACCAAGTTATCACTAGATAGTAGCACCGTATGGTACACATAAATGGATTGATCGTTCATCTTATTTGCACCTCCTTCATGTGTCCATGTGACTTAATTTTGCCTCCACATGAAAAACACTATTGTTAAGCTAAAAAAACATTATTGTTGGTAATAGAACATGAATGGGTGAAAAACTATGTAAATATTGATAACTATTTTGATAATTATTTGATGGCAAGTGAGACGTGCGTTGCACGTGCAAGCTTACTAGTAGAAGAAAAAGACGGGAGGAAGAATTGCTAGTTTTGGATTGTGCGTCGCTGCACGTGCACAGCAGGATCAGGATTGCGATCGGTGGGTGATCTTCTTTTCTGAATATTAATATCCCTGAAAGACATGCGTACATACCTTTTTAAAGGACTCGGGTCTATTATAAAAGTTCACCCAAAATACAAAGCACCACAAAAAATGTAAAAATTGCATTGTTGTTGGACCACCAAACCACCACGGCTGTCGCCGCTTAGTCGTTGACGTGTTGCTGCTTCATTGCGATCATGTGGCACCTATGGAAGCAAAGGAACGCAAGAGTGTTCAATAAGGACGACCAAGTTAGATCGGACGCTAGCCTAGTGCAAAAAAACTTTGAGGAGATCAAACTTTAGAAGATGACGGGAGTTGGTGTTGAGGGATTAGCTAGATTTATGAGAGAGTAGGCTTTTTATTTTTCTTGGAGTCAGAGGTCCCTTGTAGACGTTTGTCGTCACTCACGGTCTCTTGTAATCAATGTTTCTCCCTTTTATAAAAATACGGTACGCCTTTAGCATACTCCTGAAAAAAAACGTGTCGCTGCTCTCATACGAGAATGTGTTGAGTATAATAGCAATCTTTCGATTAATTTAATCCAGAGAATAATCATGAACATGATATTACCAAGGTTAAACACATGTTTGATATTTGATCAGCAAGCACATATTACGCTGATAGCAGATACATTTACATATAACGCTAGTATGTCTAAGACAAAAATAAACAGGAACGGGATAAACGAGATATACCCTCCAGTAAGCCATGACGAAGCAGCAGCATTGGAGGCGGCCTCCTTCTCGGCTTCAGTAGACATGGTGATGACGAAAGCGACATGGACATAGACGATGTAGAGGAAGCAGACGAACGACGGCGAGCAGCCGCGTAGGAGACACTCCACAAAAACCTAATCGCCCCTCTCCCGTACATGATCTGGAGAGGCGGGGTTTCGAAGGCTTGCTCTTCCGTCAACCGTATGCGCGGCGGACGGGATAGGATCACTGGCGGCAACAGCAACAAAAGGAACGACAGTGGGCGCAGAGCAGATGAGATCTGATCTTCGTGGCGGCTAGGGTTGGCCGACGCCTCATATATATAGGAGCAACCGGGTGGAGAGACATGGGCTGGATCCACGTCCGAATCGGTAACAGCCAACGGTCCAACGTCTAAGATCGTGGCTCATCTGTTAATGACTCCCCGTTCCTCTCTGCCAAAAATAAGCGCATGTAACACCCCCTGTGTAATGATGCTACAGTAACCCCTGGGGTTAAGTTAATTGTTTTGCTAAACATGTGCCTGATCATTATTGTCTCATGCTCTTTCACATTCCAGTTGAATTCAAATTCAAATTCTGTGTGAAATTCAAAATGCTCAAACATGAAAACTAAAATGTTCATCATGTGGAAAGTATTCTTCTGGTAATATTGGTGGTGAACCAACATTTTTGCAAAGGGTTTAAGTGGCCTAAACTACTTAAAACAGTGACCTAAGCAATAAATTAAATGTCCTTTTTAATTTATAAAATTGGCAACTATTCCAAAAGCCTCCCCCCCTTTTTTGTGGCAGTGCAATATACTTCTTTGAAATTATTTTGGCCAGTGGCATAATTTTTGCAAAATCTTTATTGGCTAAAAAGAAAAGGCAAATTGCTGCTGGAAATTTTAAAAAAATAAAAACAAAGAAAAGGAAAGCCCCCCTCAATCGGGCCGACCGCCCACCACCATCAGGCCCCCCGGCCTCGCCCACCTCAACCAGCCTGCCCAGCTCCCTCGCATCCGCCTCTTCCCCGTTCTCCCTGCAAGACCACAGGCTCGTCGCCACCGACCACCTGCCCGGCCGCTGGTGGATAAGAGCACCCTCCCTCGACGCCTTGACCTCCTCCCCACCTATCTCCACCCACGCCTGTAACCCTCGCCTCTCCCTCTCCCTCTCCTTCGTTCGAGAGGAGGCCGACGCGATCGCCGCTGTGCCTCGCCTGTCCTCGCGCCACCGGGGCCTGTTCGCCTCGCCGACCTGTCCAAAGAGCTCCACCGCTGCCGACTTCCTCGCCCCGCCCACGAGCGCAAGCCGGGAGCACCGCAGTGCCGGATCGAGCCGCCTCCTTCCGCCTCTGCCCGCGATCCCTTCGACTCCGCGACGTCTCTGCTGCTATTAAACCTCCGAGGGCCACCGTGCGTGCCGCAGTGAGCCCTCTTCCCTTCCTCGCCTCGCCTCCTCGCGCCCCGTAGCCACCGCGTCCGCCATGGCCGAGCTCAGCTCCGCCGGATAGCTCACCGCTGTCGCCGCCGCCACGGGCCTCCTCCGCCTCACCGCCACCATAGGAGGGCGCAGCTCGCTCCGCTGCGTCGGGCGAGCCAGTAACGCCGAGCCGACGCCGCAGCTCCACCTCTCGACCGCCAAAGCCGCCGCCGTCCATACTGCTGCCGCCGACGTTACGCCAAGTCCGCTGCTGTTTCTACCACCATTCGACGCGCATCTTCTCCCGTTCGAACGCACTACCATGCCATTTTGCCGCGGACGGCGACCCGCAAGGTCCGCGCCCCTCCGCCGCTGAACGCCACCGAGCTCCCCAATGCCGACGCCGACGTGGACGTCCGGTCCACTCGCCAGTCATCGCCTGCGGGCCCCAATGGGTCGGCCGGCCTTGTCGACCAAGTCAACGGCCGACCGGGCATCCCCGATCCATCGCCAAGGGTCCCCTCAGGCCCTGTTGACTAGTCAACTAGTCTGTTGACCGCTGATGCAACAATGACGCCATGATGACGTCATATTCCTTTTCTGTTAATATAAATAATTCCAGAATATTGTTTAAACTTTGAAAATTGATAGAAATTAAACCGTAGCTCGGATGAACATGTTTTCTACATGAAAGTTGCTCAGAAAAATCCAACAAATCCGAATACGCGGTCCGTTCATCTGTCACATGCCTCTAGCATGCTGAACATGGAACATTCTCCCTCCGGTCATCCGTCTGACACATGTCCGAACCGAATACATTCCTGCTGAATTCTTCACCTATATCGTAGCCATGCGTTAGGTCACACCCGCGCAGCATATTGCCATGTTATGCTTTGTGATGCTATGTTGCTTTATATTTACTGTTTCTTCTCCCTCTTCTCCCCGGTAGACCCCGAGACCGATGTCGCCGCCTCGTGATCGACTACATCACCGACGACCCCTCCTTGCCGTGAGCAACCAGCAAGCCCCTTTGATCATCCCGATATCACCCTTTCCATTCTCTCATGCTTGCATTAGATTTTGCTATCTGTTATTGTGTGCTCCTATTCTCGCTGCATAGCCTGTTTATTGTAACCTGCTATTGTTACATACCTGCTTATCCTAAACTGCTTAGTATAGGTTGGTTAGAGATCCATCAGTGACCCCCACTTTGTCCCAACTGCCTACCGGATAATCGAAGACCCGATCAACGGATCAAGACCAGGCCCGACACCGCACATCACTTCCCTTAGTTGCTTGACACTATCGGGTTACTATCGAGTACCGAGGGTGAGACCTCATCAACACTTCGATGTTAACCCCGTAGTGTAGTTATTCGGTCGTGGTCATCGAGGGTGATTTCTCTTTAACCACTTCGATACGACTGTCAGGCAACCCTCAAGTGTGGACCTCGAGGGTGAATCCTCTTACGCTCACCTTGATGACTACATCGAGTGGAATTCACCGGGGTGATTCCTCGGCTTTCCCTTGATGTTTAGACACACGCTACTATGATTACTATGACTTTACACCGAGCCATGTTACTAAAGACGGTCGACCTCGAGGGGTACCCGCGCCACCTTAATTGCGAGTGATGTGGAGACGGGTTGACCGGAGGGTGCCCGCGAGATAATTACGAGGCGTGGCGGGCATTCCTAGCCCTTGCCGCAAGTCCTTGAGACGGGCAACGGGTCACATCTTTCGTGAGTCTCGCTTGTTACCGCTGCCCTAATCCACTACGATTTGGATATTTGATCCGAGGGCCTCGGCCCGATAGCACTAACCATCACGTGGGCATAGTATGGGCGCTTCGCGTCGTATACATCAGCCCAAGCTTAATAGACGCGGCCGCCGATCGAGCGGCGCTACCGGTTGGACTGCGTAAGCACCGCCTTGTTGAAGGAGGTAGCTAGGTCTGCTCACCGGCCGCATACGCAACGTGCAGGAGTTCCCGGGGAGATGGCCCATGACCCCTGGGGGCATAGGTTTAGTCCGGCGTGCTGGCCTCTCTATTAAGCCTAGGTCGGGTTGCGGCGTATTGTTTGGCCGAGGCCGGGCATGACCCTGGAAAGTGTGTCCGGCCGGAGTTAAGCGAGCGTGGTGGGTAAGTTGGTGCACCCCTGCAGGGAAGAAAACATATATCGATAGCCTGTCCTACGGTAACGGACACTTGGAGTTGTATCCCGATCGATACAACTAGAACTGGATACTTGTGATGAGAATTGGATGGTGATGAGTAATGGATTGTGATGGTAACTGGATAGTATGGCTCTGGGATTTCTTTCTCGCAGGGAGTCGAGAAAGGATCTCTGGCCGAGGTTGATAACACTACTACTTTACGTTATGCTACTCTACTCCCTCCTGCTTGTCGCAAGATGGTGGTTTCGTAAGATGCTAGTCTTCGATAGGGCTAGGCCTTCTCTCTATTCGCATTTCGCAGCCCACCCTCATATACAGCCTTCCTTTGATAATGTTGCATATGTAGTGTAGATCCTTGCTTGCAGTACTTTGATGAGTACTCACGGTTGCTTTGCTCCCCTTTTCCCCTTTTCTTCTTCTTTCCGGTTGATGCAACCAGATGACGGAGCCCAGAGCCGATGCCACCGCCGATGCTTACTACTACATGGAGGCCGCCGATGATCGGGAGTAGTTAGGAGGCTCCTGCAGGAGGCCTTGCCTTTTCGATCGATGTTGCTTTTGTGCTAGCCTTCTTAAGGCAAACTTGTCTAACTTATGTCTGTGTTCAGATATGGTTGCTTCCACGACTCTTGTGTATTCGAGCTTATGTATTCGAGCCCTCGAGGCCCCGGCTTGTAATATAAAGCTTGTATTATTTTAATTTGTGTCTAGAGTTGTGTTGTGATATCTTCCGTGAGTCCTTGATCTTGATCGTATACATTTGCGTGCATGATTAGTGTACGATTGAATCGAGGGCGTCACAAGTTGGTATCAGAGTCGACTGCCTGTAGGTAGCCCCCTTTCCAACTTCTTGGCCGAAGTTGAGTCTAGTCACCGAAAAACTTTTACTAACATTGGCTGTGTGGCTTACGATCCCACGTCGCCATTGGGTGGTATTGGCATCTTTTACTCCTCGCCTATACTCGACTCGAACTCTCTTCTACTCGGGTTAAATGAATTTACTAACATTAGGATCCCGTGACCACATTCACCCCGGTTGGATAAAGCCATAGTTATTCCTTAGAATAGCTTTTTGAGTAGTGCACACACGTCGTGTTGACTACTTAAATGGTATCCATCGCACTCTTTCCTTATGCATGTTTCATCATGAATGATCCTTGTCTTTGCAAATGCTCAAACTGAACTACCCCCGTTACATGTTAGCAGGATGGTTAGACTCACTGGTCGTGGCCGTGGTGCCAACGATCCACCACCGCCCAATTCTTTGCCGGAATGATGCAACAATTTGAGCTGAACCGCCAGTTCATGGAAGGAATGATGGCTCGCTTTCT
This sequence comes from Aegilops longissima, assembly GCA_021605205.1. Lineage (NCBI taxonomy): Eukaryota > Viridiplantae > Streptophyta > Magnoliopsida > Poales > Poaceae > Aegilops > Aegilops longissima. The sequence continues at coordinate 136,693,165 of CM038676.1, read as the reverse complement.
CGTCCAACATGAATCAACAGCCAACCCCAAGAACTCGCAGGACTTTATGCGCCTCAACCCAACTATCTACCGCAGCTCAACTCAACCCCTTGATGTCGATGACTGCTCCGCGACATCACGTATGAAATGGAGTCTGCTAGTGTGGCCCCCGCCACTATGTCACCTTTGCATCTTTCTTTCAAGGGTCCCGCTGCTCAATGGTGGGACAGCCACAGCGCATTCTACCCGCTGGAACGGTCATTACTTGGCCGGATTTCCAAGCTGCCTTCCGTGCCTGCTTTCATTCCTCGTGGAACCATGGACAGGAAGAAGAGAGAGTTCCGCAACCTCACCCAAGGCAACAAGTCTCAGATGCTTATCAACGGGAATTTCGGACTTGTCACGTTATGTCAAGAAGACATTGCAACCGATGCTCGTAAGCAAGAGAAGTTTCGTGATGGACTTCACCGATATAAAACTAGCATTGCTCGCTCATGACTTTGCCGACTTTTGCCACCTTGGTGAACAAGGCTATTCAGGTTGAGACCGGTCTTCGTGAACACCAGGATCCCTTAGGCGTAGTCGCGACGTTGGCTCATCTTCGGCCCCGTCACAGGTTGCGTCGGATATGGATTCCCACAAGATGTATTGTCCAACCGCACCGCACTCAAGACAGTCCTATGTTGCACCTCGCCCGCCTCCTCCACCGCAGAGGCAGCCCCTCCAGCTGTACCACCCCAAGCTTCGCTCCCAATCCCAATGATGGTCTATGCTTCAAGTGTGGCCTTCCAGTCACCGCCCAGAAATGCCCTCGTAATCGAAATCAGCTGGCTCGCTCTTCAATTAACCGTAATAATCAGCCCCATAACAACAATGCTGGACCTTATGGTCGTGGTCGCTAATCATGTTGATCTGAATGAAGCTCAAGACCAGCTCGCCATCGTGATGGGTACTCTCCTTGTTAATTCAGACCAGCTTCGCTTTTGTTTGATTCAGAGCATCACATTCATTTATGTCGAAAAGGTTTGCATACACACACGACATTCGATGCGAGGCCATGAACACCCCGATAGTAGTACGCACCAAGGGCCGATGTCAAACTACCATGATTGGTCGCGACGCTCCGCTGAGATTGAAGGGCTGGAGTTCCTTGTTTCTCCCATTATTCGAGTCTTCCAATATTGACCTCATTCTCGAATGGAATGGTTGAAAGCGCATACGCCTCTATCGCTTTGCGCCACCAAGGTTGTTCACCTCCTACATCCTTCCAATGAAATAGTAAGCTACCATGCTCACTTTGTTCAGACGTCAAGCACGACTTTATGCTTTGAATGCGTTGAACGCAGCACCTCTTGAGGGAATTGAAAAGATTCCAGTTGTTCGCGATTTCCAAGACGTATTTCCGTAAGAACTTCCAGAATACCCCTGCCCGGGCTGTCGAGTTCGTCATCGACTTGAAACCAGGCACCGTTCCTATTGCAAAACGACCCTACAAGATGCCACCTCATTAACTCCTTGAGCTTAAGGAGGAAATCGACAAATCTCTTCACAAGGGTTTCATTCGTCCAAGTTCCTCCGCTTGGGGAGCACCTTCTCTCTTCACAAGAAGAAGGACGGCACGAACTGCTTGGTCCAAGACTATCGCCCTATCAACCAAGCTACAATTCGTAACAAATATCCCTTCCTCGGATCAATGATCTCGATGATCAACTGGCTGGATCATCGATATTCTCTAAACTCGACTTGAGGTTGGGTTACCACCAGATCCGTGTTCGTGAAGAGGATATTCCAAAGACCACATTCGTCACTCGTTATGGTTCTTATGAGTACACCGTCATGTCATTCGGTTTAACCAATGCTCCAGCTACTTTCTCTCGTCTGATGAACTACATATTCATGGATTACCTCGACAAGTTCGTCATAGTCTATCCGGATGATATATCGGTATATTCAAGAATAAAGAAGAACATGCTGAACATCTTCGCCTTTGTTCGAGAAGCTTCGAGAGCATCAACTTTATGCCAAGTATTCCAAGTGTGAATTCTGGTTACCCGAAGTCACCTACCTTGGTCATGTTATCTCCAAGGATGGTATTGCTGTCAACCCAGAGCGCTGCTCAGCTATTCTTGATCGACCACTCCTAAGACTGTCAAGCAAGTCGAAGTTTTCTCGACTAGCCAGCTATTGTCGCCGCTTTGTTGAGAATTTCTCCAAGATCGCCAAGCCATCGACTAATCTGCTTCACAAAGGCGTTAAGTTCGATCGACAAACAAATGTCGAAAGTTTCCAGCACTCAAGGACAAGCTGACTTCTGCCCAAAGGCTTGCTCCTCCCGATTCTCGCAAGGACTTCGCCATCTATTGTGACGCTTCATGTCAAGGATTAGGCTGTGTTCTAATGCAAGAGCGCAGGTGATTGCTTATGCTTCCCGTCAAGTCGCCCTCATGAGGAAAACTACCGTTCATGACCTTGAGCTTGCAGCGTTATCTTTGCATTGAAGCTATGGCAACAAGACCTTCTCGGTAATCGCTGCAAGATCTTCACCGATCATCGAGTCTGAAGTACCTGCTTACTCAACCAGATCTGAACCTCCGTCAAGAGCGGTGGATGGAAGCTATTATGACTACAATCTGCGGTATATCTTATACCCCGGTAAGGCTAATGTAATGGTGATGCCCTGAGCCGCAAGTCATATTGCAGCAATCACATGGTCTACGAAGCTCAACCCCGCCTTTATGAAGAGCTATGCAAGCTGAACATTCAACTAGTTCCACATGGTTCTCTGAATAACCTTGTCCTGGAACCAACTCTGCTGAAAGCAATTAAGTCTGCTCAAGCCAAAGATGCTCACGTGGATTTAATGAAAAAGGATCTTGCCTTAGATAAATCCAGAGATTTCTCACTTGGTGAAGATGGAACCTTATGAAGGAAATATGCCCTAGAGGCAATAATAAAGTTATTATTTATTTCCTTATTTCATGATAAATGTTTATTATTCATGCTAGAATTGTATTAACCGGAAACATAATACATGTGTGAATACATAGACAAACAGAGTGTCACTAGTATGCCTCTACTAGACTAGCTTGTTAATCAAAGATGGTTAAGTTTCCTAACCATAGACAAAGGAGTTGTCATTTGATTAACAAGGTCACATCATTAGTTGAATGATCTGATTGACATGACCCATTCCATTAGCTTAGCATCCGATCGCTTAGTATGTTGCTATTGCTTTTATCCATGACTTATACATGTTCCTATAACTATGAGATTATGCAACTCCGCTTACGGAGGAACACTTTGGTACTACCAAACGTCAACGAATCGGGTGATTATAAAGGAGTACTACAGTGTCTCCAAAGGCAGATGTTGGGTTGGCGATTTCGAGATTAGGATTTGTCACTCCGATTGCTCGGAGAGGTATCTCTGGCCCTCTCGGTAATGCACATCACTAAGCCTTGAAGCATTACAGCTAATGAGTTAGCTGTGAGATGATGTATTACGGAACGAGTAAAGAGACTTGCCAAGAACGAGATTGAACTAGGTATTGGATACCGACGATCGAATCTCGGGCAAGTAACATACCGATGACAAAGGGAACAACGATGTTGTTATGCGGTTTGACCGATAAAGATCTTCAGAGAATATGTAGGAGCCAATATGGGCATCCAGGTCCCGCTTATTGGTTATTGACCGAGAATAGTTCTAGGTCATGTCTACATAGTTCTCGAACCCGTAGGGTCCGCACGCTTAAGGTTTCGATGACAAGTTATATTATGAGTTTATGAATTTTGATGTACCAAGGAGTTCGAGTCCCGGATGAGATCGGGACATGACGAGGAGTCTCAAATGGTCGACACGTAAAGATCGATATATTGGACGACTATATTCAGAGTTCGGAAAGGTTCCAATGATTCGGTATTTTTCGAGTACCGAGAGTTACGGAATTCGCCGGGAGAAGTATTGGGCCTTATTGGGCCCAAGGAAAGAGAGAGGGCTGCCTAGGGCAGGCCGCGCTTCATGGCCTAGTCCGACTTGACTAGGGGAGGCCGCACCCCTTCCTTCCCTCCCTCTCTCTTCCCTTACTTGTCTCCTACTCCCAATACATGGAAGGACTCCTAGTTGACTAGGAAGGGGAATCCTACTCCCGGTGGGAGTAGGACTCCCATGGCGCGCCTCACTAGGGCCGGCCTCCTCCTCCCTCCCTCCTTTATATACGGGGCAGGGGCACCCTGAACACACAAGTTGATCTACGGATCGCCTTAGCCGTGTGCGGTGCCCCTCCACCATATTCCACTTCGGTCATATCGTCATGAGCTTAGGCGGCCTCGCGCCGGAGAAGTCATATCGTCGCGAGCTTAGGCGGCCTCGCGCCGGTGGAGCATCATCATCGCCACCACGCCGTCAGGTTGACGGAACTCATCCCGACACTTTGCTGGATCGGAGTTCGGGATCGCCATCGAGCTGAACGTGCGCGAGAACTCGGAGGTGCCGTGACGCTCGGTGCTTGGATCGGTCGGATCGTGAAGACGCACGACTACATCAACCGCATTGTTATAACGCTTCGCTTTCGGTCTCACGAGGGTACGTGGACAGACACTTCCCTCTCGCTATGCCATCACCATGGTCTTGCGTGTGCGTAGGAAATTTTTGAAATTACTACGCTCCCCAACAAGGGCATCCGAGCCAGGTTTTATGCGTTGATGTTATATGCACGAGTAGAACACAAGTGAGTTGTGGGCGATATAAGTCATACCGCTTACCAGATGTCATACTTTGGTTCGGCGGTATTGTGAGATGAAGCGCCCGGACCGACATTACGCAGACGCTTACGCGAGACTGGTTTCACCGCCATGCAGCACTCGTTGCTTAAAGGTGATCGGCGGGTGTCTGCCTCTCTCACTTTAGTTGAACTGAGTGTGGCTACGCCCGTCCTTGCGAAGGTTAAAACAGCACCAACTTGACAAACTATCGCTTTGGTTTTGATGCGAGGTAAGAACGGTTCTTGCTCAACCCATAGCAGCCACGTAAAATTTGCAACAACAAAGTAGAGGACGCCTAACTTATTTTTGCAGGGCATGTTGTGATGTGATATGGTCAAGACGTGATGCTATATTTTATTGTATGAGATGATCATGTTTTGTAACCGAAGTTATCGGCAATCGGCAGGAGCCATATGGTTGTCGCTTATTGTATGAAATGCAACGCCATGTAATTGCTTTACTTTATCACTAAGCAAGAGCGATAGTCGAGAAGCAATAGTTGGCGAGACGACAACGATGCTACGATGGAGATCAAGGTGTCGTGCGGTGACGATGGTGATCATGACGGTTGCTTCGAGATGGAGATCACAAGCACAAGATGATGATGACCATATCATATCACTTATATTGATTGCATGTGATGTTTATCCTTTATGCATCTTATCTTGCTTTGATTGACGGTAGCATTATAAGATGATCTCTCACTAAAATTATCAAGAAGTGCTCTCCCGAGTATGCACCGCTGCCAAAGTTCGTCGTGCCTGCACACCACGTGATGATCGGGTGTGATAAGCTCTACGTCCATCTACAACGGGTGCAAGCCAGTTTTGCACACACGAATACTCAGGTTATACTTGACGAGCCTAGCATATGCAGATATGGCCTCGAACACGGAGACCGAAAGGTCGAGCGTGAATCATATAGTAGATATGATCAACATGAGATGTTCACCATTGAAAACTACTCCATCTCACGTGATGATCGGTTATGGTTTAGTTGATTTGGATCACGTGATCACTTAGATGACTAGAGAGATGTCTGCCTAAGTGGGAGTTCTTAAGTAATATGATTAATTGAACTTAAATTTATCATGAACTTAGTCCCGGTAGTTTTTGCAGATTATGTTGTAGATCAATAGCTCGCGTTGTTGCTTCCTGTGTTTTTATATGTGTTCCTAGAGAAAATTGAATTGAAAAATGGTAGTAGCAATATTATGGATTGGATCCGTGATCTGAGGTTTATCCTCATTGCTGCACGTAAGAATTATGTCCTTGATGCACCGCTAGGTGACAGACCTATTGCAGGAGCGTATGCGACGTTATGAACGCTTGGCTAGCTCAATATGATGACTACTTGATAGTTTAGTGCACCATGCTTAAACGGCTTAGAATCGGGACTTCAAAGACGTTTTGAACGCCATGGACCATATGAGATGTTCCAGGAGTTGAAGTTAATATTTCAAGCAAATACCGAGTTGAGAGATATGAAGTCTCCAACAAGTTCTATAGCTAAAAGATGGAGGAGAATCGCTCAACTAGTGAGCATGTTCTCAGATTGTCCGGTACTTCAACCGCTTGAATCAAGTGGGAGTTAATCTTCCAGATAAGATAGTGATTGACAGAATTCTCTAGTCACCATCACTAAGTTACTAGAACTTCGTGATGAACTATAGTATGCAAGGGATGACGAAAACAATTCCCAAGCTCTTCGCGATGCTAAAATCGCGAAGGTAGAAATCAAGAAAACATCAAGTGTTGATGGTTGACAAGACCACTAGTCTCAAGGAAAAGGGCAAAGGGAAGAAGGGAACTTCAAGAAGAACAGCAAGCAAGTTGCTACTCGAGTGAAGAAGCCCAAGTCTGGACCTAAGCCCGAGACTAAGTGCTTTTGCTACAATGGAACTGGTCACTTTGAGCGGAACTACCCCAAGTATTTGGCGGATAAGAAGGATGGCAAAGAGAACAAAGGTATATTTGATATACAGATTATTGATGTGTATTACTAGTGTTCGTAGCAACCCCTCGGTATTTGATACGGGTTCGCTTGCTAAGAGTAGTAACTCAAACAGGAGTTGCGAAATGAATGAAACTAGTTGAAGGGGAAGTGACGATGAGTGTTGGAAATAGTTCCAAGATTGATATGATCATCATCACACACTCCCTATATTTTTGAGATTAGTGTTAAAAGCCAAATAAATGTTATTTAGCGCTTATGCTGAGCATGAATATGATTTGATCATGTTTATTGCGATACGGTTATTCATTTGAAGTTAAAGAATAATTGTTATTCTGCTTACATGAATAAGACCTTCATGGTTATGCACCCAATGAAAATAGTTTGTTGGATCTCGATCGTAATGATACACATATTCATAATATTGATGCCAAAAGATGCAAAGTTAATAATGATAGTGCAACTTATTTGTGGCACTCGCCGCTTAGGTCATATTGGTGTAAAACGATGAAGAAACTCCATGTCGATGGACTTTCGAATCACTTGGTTATGAATCATTTGATGCTTGCGAACCGTGCCGCTTTGGGCAAGATGACTAAAACTCCGCTTCTCCGAACAATGGAACAAGCTACCGACTTATTGGAAATAATACATACCGATGTATGCGATCCAATGAGTGTTGATGCTCGTGGCAAGTATCGTTATTTTCTGACCTTCACAAGATGATTTGAGCAGATATGGGTATATCTACTTGATGAAACATAAGTCTGAAATAGTTGAAAGGTTCAAAGAATTTCAGAGTGAAGTGGAAAATCATCGTAACAAGAAAATAAAGTTTCGCGATCTGATCGTGGAGATGAATATTTGAGTTACGAGTTTTGTCTTCAATGAAAACAATGTGGAATAGTTTCACGTGTCACGCCACCGAACACCACAACGTTATGGTGTGTCCGAACGTCAGAATCAGATTTTATTATGATATGGTGCGATCTATGATGTATCTTACCGATTTACCACTATCGCTTTGGGGTTATGCATTAGAGACAGCTGCATTCACGCTTAATAGGGCACCATCTAAATCCGCTGAGATGACACCGTATGAACTATGGTTTAGCAAAGAAACCTAAGCTGTCGCTTTCTTAAAGTTTGAGTTGTGATGCTTATGTGAAAAAGTTTTCACCGATAAGCTCGAACCCAAATCGGAGAAGTGCGTCTTCATAGAATACCCAAAGGAAATGTTGGGTACACCTTCTATCACAGATCCGAAGGCAAGTTTTTCGTTGTTAAGATGGATCCTTTCTAGAGAAGAAGTTTCTCTCGAAAGAAGTGAGTGGGAGGAAAGTAGAACTTGATGAGGTAATTGTACCTTCTCCTTATTGGAAAGTAGTTCATCACATAAATCAGTTTCATGATTTCTACACCAATTAGTAAGGAAGTTAATGATGATGATCATGAAACTTCAGATCAAGTTGCTACCAAACCTCGTGGGTCTTCCGGAGTAAGATCCGCACTGAGTGGTACGGTAATCCTATTCTAGAAGTCATGTTACTAGACCATGATGAACCTACGAACTATGAGGAAGCGATGATGAGCCCAGATTCCGCGAAATGGTTTGAGACCATGAAATCTGAGATGGGATCCATATATGAGAACAAAGTGTGGACTTTGATGGAGTTGCTTCATGATCGGCAAGCCATATTATATAAATGGATCTTCAAGAGGAAGACCGATATCGATAGTAGTGTTACTATCTACAAAGTTCGACTTGTCGCAAAAGGTTTTCGACAAAGTTCAAGGTGTTGACTACAAATGAGATTTTCTCAATCAGAGCGATTCTTAAGTCTGTCTCAATCATGTTAGCAATTGCCACATTTTATGAAATCTGGCAAATGGATGTCAAAACTACATTCTTTAATGGATTTATTAAAGAAGAGTTGTATATGATGCAACCAGAAGTTTTTGTCAATCCTAAAGGAGCTAACAAAATGTGCAAGCTTCAATGATCCATCAATGGACTGGTGCAAGCATCTCGAGTTGGAATATACGCTTTGATGAGTTGATCAAAGATATGGTTTTATATGCACTTTTGGAGAAGCCTGTATTTACAAGAAAGTGAGTGGGAGCACTACAAGATTTCCGATAAGTATATGTGAATGACATATTGTTGATCGGAAATAATGTAGAATTATTCTGCAAAGCATAAAGGAGTGTTTGAAAGGAGTTTTTCAAAGAAAGACCTCGGTGAAGCTGTTATATATTGAGCATCAAGATCTATAGAGATAGATCAAGACGCTTGATAAGTTTTTCAATGAATACATACCTTGACAAGATTTTGAAGTAGTTCAAAATGGAACAACAAAGAAAGAGTTCTTGCTGTATTGCAAAGGTGTGAAATTGAGTAAGACTCAAATCCGACCACGGCAGAAAATAGAAAAGAGAATGAAAGTCATTCCTATGCATCGCACATAGGTTCTATAAAGTATGTCATGTTGTGTACCAGATCTATTGCATACCCTACCACTAAGCTTGGCAAGGGAGTGCAATAGTGATCTAGGAGTAGATCAATGGACAGCGGTCAAAATTATCCTTAGTATAATAAGGATATGTTTCTCGATTATGGAAGTGAAAAAGGTTCGTCGTAAAGGGTTACGCCGATGCAAGTTTTAACACTAATCTAGATGACTCGAGTCTCAATCTGGATACATATTGAAAGTGGGAGCAATTAGCTAGAGTAGCTCCGCAAGAGCATTGTAGACATAGAAATTTGCAAAATACTTACGGCTCGGATGCGATGCAGACCGCTGACTAAAATTATCTCACAAGCAAAACATGATCACACCTTAGTACTCTTTGGGTGTTAATCACATAGCGATGTGAACTAGATTACTAACTCTAGTAAACCCTTTGGGTGTTGGTCACATGTCGATGTGAACTATGGGTGTTAACCACATATAGATGTGAACTATTGATGTTAAATCACATGGCGATGTGAACTAGATTATTGACTCTAGTGCAAGTGGGAGACTCAAGGAAATATGCCCTAGAGGCAATAATAAAGTTATTATTTATTTCCTTATTTCATGATAAATGTTTATTATTCATGCTAGAATTGTATTAACCGAAACATAATACATGTGTGAATACATAGACAAACAGAGTGTCACTAGTATGCCTCTATTAGACTAGCTTGTTAATCAAAGATGGTTAAGTTTCCTAACCATAGACAAAGGAGTTGTCATTTGATTAACAAGGTCACATCATTAGTTGAATGATCTGATTGACATGACCCATTCCATTAGCTTAGCATCCGATCGCTTAGTATGTTGCTATTGCTTTTATCCATGACTTATACATGTTCCTATAACTATGAGATTATGCAACTCCGCTTACGGAGGAACACTTTGGTACTACCAAACGTCACAACGAATCGGGTGATTATAAAGGAGTACTACAGTGTCTCCAAAGGCGATGTTGGGTTGGCGATTTCGAGATTAGGATTTGTCACTCCGATTGTCGGAGAGGTATCTCTGGGCCCTCTCGGTAATGCACATCACTAAGCCTTGAAGCATTACAGCTAATGAGTTAGCTGTGAGATGATGTATTACGGAACGAGTAAAGAGACTTGCCAAGAACGAGATTGAACTAGGTATTGATACCGACGATCGAATCTCGGCAAGTAACATACCGATGACAAAGGGAACAACGATGTTGTTATGCGGTTTGACCGATAAAGATCTTCGAGAATATGTAGGAGCCAATATGGGCATCCAGGTCCCGCTTATTGGTTATTGACCGAGAATAGTTCTAGGTCATGTCTACATAGTTCTCGAACCCGTAGGGTCCGCACGCTTAAGGTTTCATGACAAGTTATATTATGAGTTTATGAGTTTTGATGTACCAAGGAGTTCGGAGTCCCGGATGAGATCGGGACATGACGAGGAGTCTCGAAATGGTCGAGACGTAAAGATCGATATATTGGACGACTATATTCAGAGTTCGGAAAGGTTCTGAATGATTCGGTATTTTTCGAGTACCGAGAGTTACGGAATTCGCCGGGAGAAGTATTGGGCCTTATTGGGCCTGCTGGAAAGAGAGAGGGCTGCCTAGGGCAGGCCACGCGCCCCATGGCCTAGTCCGAATTGGACTAGGGGAGGCCGCACCCTTCCTTCCCTCCTTCTCTCTTCCCCTTACTTGTCTCCTACTCCCAATACATGGAAGGACTCCTAGTTGGACTAGGAAGGGGAATCCTACTCCCGGTGGGAGTAGGACTCCCATGGCGCGCCTCACTAGGGCCGGCCTCCTCCTCCCTCCCTCCTTTATATACGGGGCAGGGGGCACCCTGCACACAAGTTGATCTACGGATCGTTCCTTAGCCGTGTCGGTGCCCCCTCCACCATATTCCACTTCGGTCATATCGTCATGAGCTTAGGCGAAGCCCTGCGCCGGAGAAGTCATATCGTCGCGAGCTTAGGCGAAGCCCTGCGCCGGTGGAGCATCATCATCGCCACCACGCCGTCGTCGTCGACGGAACTCATCCCCGACACTTTGCTGGATCGGAGTCCGGGATCGCCATCGAGCTGAACGTGTGCGTAACTCGGAGGTGCCGTGACGCTCGGTGCTTGGATCGGTCGGATCGTGAAGACGCACGACTACATCAACCGCGTTGTTATAACGCTTCGCTTTCGGTCTCACGAGGGTACGTGGACAGACACTCTCCCCTCTCGTTGCTATGCCATCACCATGGTCTTGCGTGTGCGTAGGAAATTTTTTGAAATTACTACGTTCCCCAACACCTTATACTTCAGAGATCGCATTGTAGTACCCCGGTTCGAGCTTATGACAGAGAAGGTGATGAAAGAAGCGCATGACACCCCTCTCTATTCATCCGGAAGTACCAAGATGTATCTAGACATCCGTCGGCAATCTGGTGGTCTAAAATGAAGCAAGACATTGCTCGATATATCAAAGAATGTGACGCTTGCCGTCACACAAAGCGTAACATCGTAAACCGGCTGACTTCTACAACCGCTCCGATTCCTGAATGGAAGTGGATAAGATCCAAATGGATTTCGCCACAGGCCTTCCCAAGTCTCGTAAAGGTAACGATGCTATCTTTGTTGTCATCGACCAATTCTCGAAAGTTGCTCACTTTCGCCACCAAGGAGACAATCACTGCTAGTCAATTAGCAAATTTGTATATCTCCAGAATTGTGTCACTCCATGTCATTCCGAAGGAGATCAGTTCAGACCGTGGCAGTTTATTCACTTCAAAGTTCTGGGATAGTTTCCAAGAGGCAATGGGAACTCATATTACCTGGAGCACTGCTTATCATCCCCAATCCCAAGGCCAAGTCGAGCGAGTCAATAAAATTCTTGAATACATGCTTCGAGCTTGTGTTATTTCCTTCGGCAAGAAGTGGGAAGAATCTCTCCTTATGCGAGTTCTCTTATAACAACAGCTATCAAGCCAGCTTGAAGATGACACCTTCGGTGCTCTATGGACGTAAGTGCCGAACCCTCTCGAATTGGTCAAACCGGGAACGGGCACTCATTGGTCCGACATTATTCAACAAGTCAAGAGCAGGTTCGCATTGTCCGGATAATCTCAAAGGCGGCCCACCCCGCCGTAAGAGCAACTATGACCGGAAACACCGGGTTCAACTTATCAACCTGGTGAACAAGCTTATATGCGTGTCACCCTTTGAGAGGCACTCATCGGTTCGAGTCAAGGGCAAGCTAGCTCCGCGCTACATTGGTCCTTTCCGCATTCGCCCGTCGTGGGCTGGTGGCTTATCAACTTGAGTTGCCACCTCGGTTCTCTCATGTTCATGACGCCTTCCACGGTCGCAACTTCGCCGATGCTTCAAGGATCCGGAACGTGAAGTGGATCCGAATTGATTGAAATTCAAGATGATCTCACATACAAGGAGCATCCGATCTGCATTCTTGAAGAAGCTGAACGTCGAACACACCAGAAGGTTACCAAGTTCCTCAAGGTGCAATGGTCAAATCATTCTAAGGATGAAGCCACTTGGGAACGCGAGGATAACCTCCGTGCTGAATACCCCGACATGTTCCCTTCTACCTCTTAATTCTCGGGACGATAATTTCTTTTAGAGGAGGAGAGTTGTAACACCCCGTGTAATGATGCTACAAGAACCCCAGGGTTAAGTTAATTGTTTTGCTAAACATGTGCCTGATCATTATTGTCTCATGCTCTTTCACATTCCAGTTGAATTCAAATTCAAATTCTGTGTGAAATTCAAATTGCTCAAACATGAAAACTAAAATGTTCATCATGTGGAAAGTATTCTTCTGGTAATATTGGTGGTGAACCAACATTTTTGCAAAGGGTTTAAGTGGCCTAAACTACTTAAAACAGTGACCTAAGCAATAAATTAAATGCCCTTTTAATTTATAAAATTGGCAACTATTCCAAAAGCCTCCCCCTTTTTGTGGCGGTATATAATTCTTCAAATTATTTTGGCCAAGAGTATAATTTTGCAAAATCTTTATTGGCTAAATAGAAAAGGCAAATTGCTGCTGGAAATTTTAAAAAATAAAACTAAGAAAATGGAAAAGCCCCCCCCTCAATCGGGCCGACCGCCCACTGCCACCGTGTTCCCAGGCCTCGGCCCACCTCAACCAGCCGCCCAGCTCCCTTGCCGCGCCTTCCTGTTCCCCGTGCAAGCACCACCATAGGCTCGTCGCCGCCCGACCACCTCGCCGGCAGCGCCAGGTGGATAAGAGCACCCTCCCCGACGCCTCGACCTCCTCCCCACCTACCTCCACCCACGCCTGTAACCCCTCACCTCTCCCTATCCCTCTCCTTCGCTCGAGAGGAGGCCGACGCGCCGCCGCTGCCTCGCCTGTCCTCATGGCCACCGGGCCCGCCGCCGCCGACCTGTCCAAAGAGCTCCACCGCCGTTGAATTCCTCGCCCCGCCCACGAGCGCAAGCCGGGAGCACCGCAGCAGCGGATCGAGCCGCCTCCTTCCGCCTATGCTCCGCGATCCCTTCGACTCGGCGACGCTTTTATCGCTATTAAACCTCCGAGGGCCACCGTGCGTGCTGCAGTGAGCCCCTCTTCCCTTCCTCGCCCCCGCCTCTCGGCCTCAGTAGCCACCGCGTCCGCCATGGCCGAGCTCAGCTCCGACGGATAGCTCACCGCCGTCACCGCTGCCACGGGCCTCCTCCGCCTCACCGCCACCATAGGAGGGCGCAGCTCGCCCACTCGCCGGGCGAGCCAGTAACGCCGGAGCCGACGCCGAGCTCCACCTCGCCGACCGCCCAAAGCCGCCGCCGTCCATACTGCTGCCGCCGACGCACGCCAAGTCCGTCCATGCCTCTACCACCATTCGACGCGCATCTTCTCCCGTTCGAACGCACTACCCATGCCATTTTGGCCGCCGGACGGCGACCGGCAAGGTCCGGCGCCCTCCGCGCTGAACGCCACCGAGCTCCCCAATGCCGGGCGCCGACGTGGACATCCGGTCCACTCGCCAGTCATCGCCTCGCGGCCCCAAGGGTTCGGCCGCCTTGTCGACCAAGTCAACGGCCGATCGGGCATCCCCGCCATCGCCAAGGGTCCTCAGGGCCTGTTGACTAGTCAACTAGTCTGCTGACCGCTGATGCAACAATGACGCCATGATGACGCTATATTCTTTTCGTTAATATAAATAATTCCGAATATTGTTTAAACTTTGAAAATTGATAGAAATTAAACCGTAGCTCGGATGAAAATGTTTTCTACATGAAAGTTGCTCAGAAAAATCCAACGAATCCGAACACGCGGTCCGTTCATCTGTCACATGCCTCTAGCATGCTGAACATGGAACATTCTCCCTCCGGTCATCTGTCTGACACATGTCCGGAACCGGGAATACATTCCCGGTTGAATTCCCGCTTCACCTATATCGTGTAGCCATGCGTTAGGTCACACCCGGCGCAGCATATTGCCATGTTTGCTTTGTGATGCTATGTTGCTTTATATTTACTGTTTCTTCTCCCTCTTCTCCCCGGTAGACCCCGAGACCGATGTTGCTGCCCCTGTGATCGACTACGTCACCGACGACCCCTCCTTGCCAGAGCAACCAGGCAAGCCCCCCTTTGATCATCCCGATATCACCCTTTCCATTCTCTCATGCTTGCATTAGATTTTGCTACTGTTATTGTGTGCTCCTATTCTGCTGCATAGCCTGTTTATTGTAACCTGCTATTGTTACATACCTGCTTATCCTAAACTGCTTAGTATAGGTTGGTTAGAGATCCATCAGTGACCCCCACTTTGTCCCGATCGCCTACCGATAATCAAGACCCGATCAACGGGATCAAGACCAGGCCCGACACCGCACATCACTTCCCTTAGTTGCTTGACACTACCGGGTTACTATCGAGTACCGAGGGTGAGACCTCATCAAGACTTCCGATGTTAACCTCAGAGTGTAGTTATTCGGTCGTAGTCATCGAGGGTGATTTCTTTAACCACTTCGACACGACTCTGCGTGCAACCCTCAAGTGTGGACCTCGAGGGTGAATCCTCTTACGCTCACCTTGATGACTACATCGAGTGGAATTCACCGGGGTGATTCCTCGGCTTTCCCTTGATGTTTAGACACACAGTTACTATGATTACTATGACTTTACACTGAGCCATGTTACTAAAGACGGGTCGACCCTGAGGGGTACCCGCGCGAGCTTAATTGCGAGTGATGTGGAGACGGGTTGACCTAGAGGGTGCCCGCGAGATAATTACGAGGCGTGGCCGGGCATTCCTAGCCCTTGCCGCAAGTCCTCGAGACGGGGCAACGGGGTCACATCTTTCGTGAGTCTTTGCTTGTTACCGCACGTTCCTAATCCACTACGATTTGGATATTTGATCCGAGGGGCCTCTGGCCTGATAGCACTAACCATCACGTGGGCATAGTATGGGCGTTCTGCGTCAGATACATCAGCCGGCTTAATAGACGCCAACAACGAAGCTGCGCTGCTACGCGGGTTGGACTGCGTAAGCACCGCCTTGTTGAAGGAGGTAGCTAGGTCTGCTCACCGGCACAGACGTCAACGTCAGGAGTTCCTGGGAGATGGCCCATGACCCCGGGGCATAGGTTTAGTCCGCGGTGGGCCTCTCTATTAAGCCTAGGTCGGGTTGCGGCGTATTGTTTGGCCGAGGCCGGCATGACCACGAAAGTGTGTCCGGCCGGAGTTAAGCGGCGTGGTGGGTAAGTTGGTGCACCCTGCAGGGAAGAAAACATCTATCGATAGCCTGTCCTACGGTAACGGACACTTGGAGTTGTATCCCATCGATACAACTAGAACTGGACACTTGTGATGAGAATTGGATGGTGATGAGTAATGGATTGTGATGGTAACTGGATAGTATGGCTCTGGGATTTCTTTCTCGCAGGGAGTCGAGAAAGGATCTCTGGCCGAGGTTGATAACACTACTACTTTACGTTATGCTACTCTACTCCCTCCTGTTTGCTGCAAGATGGTGGTTTCCAGAAGATGCTAGTCTTCGATAGGGCTAGGCCTTCTCTCCATTCTGGCATTTCTGCAGCCCAGTCCTCATATACAGCCTTCCTTTGATAATGTTGCATATGTAGTGTAGATCCTTGCTTGCGAGTACTTTGATGAGTACTCACGGTTGCTTTGCTCCCCTTTTCCCCTTTTCTTCTTCTTTCCGGTTGATGCAACCAGATGACGAGCCCAGAGCGATGCCACCGCCGATGCTTACTACTACGTGGAGGCCGCCGATGATCAGGAGTAGTTAGGAGGCTCCCAGGCAGGAGGCCTTGCCTTTTCGATCGATGTTGCTTTTGTGCTAGCCTTCTTAAGGCAAACTTGTCTAACTTATGTCTGTGCTCAGATATGGTTGCTTCCGCTGACTCTTGTGTATTCGAGCTTATGTATTCGAGCCCTCGAGGCCCCTGGCTTGTAATATAAAGCTTGTATTATTTTAATTTGTGTCTAGAGTT
The DNA here is from genome assembly GCA_021605205.1 of Aegilops longissima. Lineage (NCBI taxonomy): Eukaryota > Viridiplantae > Streptophyta > Magnoliopsida > Poales > Poaceae > Aegilops > Aegilops longissima. The sequence continues at coordinate 136,676,494 of CM038676.1, read as the reverse complement.
GTGTTGGGATATCTTCCCGTGAGTCCTTGATCTTGATCGTACACATTTGCGTGCATGATTAGTGTACGATTGAATCGAGGGCGTCACAGCGCATAGGTGTGAGCTTGGCTCGGCTCATTCCCGCAACCCGCGGCACATCGTGACGAGGTGAGGCATGGCATGGCAGGTAGCGGAGGAGGAGCGTGCGGAAACCACTTCTCTTCTCAAACTCCAATCGCATGTGGAAGAGAATCCCTTATAAGGAGGTACAACTCCTTTTCCACTAGCGGTATGGGACTAAACTTTTCACCACATCCATTGTCATATAACCCACATGGGCCTTTAGCGATTTCAAAATTGTCATATGGGCCTAGCCCATACTATATATCAAGAATCCCCCGCCAGATCTCGAAGGCTCATTGTGTTGACCTCTATTTCAATCGTTGTTTTGATATACCAGTATTTTCAGTGGAGATCTATTAAGGTTAAACATCCACCTAGAGCAAGTAGCTACACTCTTTCACAACTGAACAATGAACTATGCCTTGAATTATCAGTTTGGCATAAAGAAGTTTCACCAAATGTCTTACCAGTACTAGGCTGCCAAAGGCTAACCCCTCGGGTGGAGCATATAAGTCACACTCCTGGCTATTCATGAGCTTGCTAGAGATCACCTCAATCTCATAGAGTGTGACCAACAGTCAGGCTCATATATGTGTGTTCCTCCAAAGATCACTCTATAGGATAGCATCTTTGCTTATATAAGCTTTGAAACACATTAGGACAATAGTAAACCTACCATATAGTATCCGAGAGTATTGCATCTCCAATGGAGAGGGTTAGTAAAGTACTCTCCTCAGTTAACCACTAGCTTGTTTTCCTAGGTCCTACTTCACGGGATCAGCGATCACATAAGTTGGGTTACCACTATGGTAATTCATGTGGGTCTCATACCCATCTCCCTCGATGCATTTTCTATCACAATACGTGTTAGCCCTTTAGTAAAGGGATCTGCCAGATTCTTAGCCGGTTGGATATAATCCAACGCTATCACTCCGGAGTTTCTTAGACGTCTGACAACTTTTAATCTCATTCTTATGTGTTTATTGGACTGCATGTTGTTCTTTGAACTCTTTAACTTGACAATAAATATCTAATTGTCACATCTCATAAGGATAGTTGGTATTGGTTGTTCAACCACTTGCAAGTCCATTCAAAGATCTTGAAGCCATTCTGGCCCGACACTAGACGAGTCTAATGCTATTAGTTCTGCTTCGGTTGTTGGTCTTGTTAGGATCATTTTCTTGCAAGACTTTCAGGAAATAACGCCACCTCCAAGAGTAAACACATACCCGGTTGTGGCCTTCATCTCATCAACAACGAAGATCCAATTTGCATCACCATACCCTTCAAGTATCAACGGGTATCCAGTATAGTGAAGTCCATAGTTCACAGTACCTTTAAGATAGCGTATAATTCTTTCAACAACATGCCAATGTACATCACCCGGATTAGGAAGAAACCGGCTCAGTTTGCACACAGCAAATATGATGTCAGGCTTCGTAGCGCTCGTTAGGTACATGAGTGAACCAATGATTTGAGAGTATCTCGGTTGATCCTTAGTTTTGCTTGTGCGTTCGAACTTTCGAATCCCCACACTGGGATCATAAGGTGTTGGAGAACTTTTGCAGTCCGAATATCCAAAACAACTCAAAATCGTCTCAACGTAATGGGATTACAGACGTGTAATCCCACCCTCATTATCTCTCAATAGCTTAATGTTTAAATAACATCAGCCACACCAAGATTCTTCATCTCAAAGTTCCGAGATAGAAACTACTTAAACTTCTCAATGACTTTGAGGTTCGTTCCAAATATTAGTATGCCATCAACATACAAGCATAGTATAAGTCCTTTGCCCCCACGATGGTGATAGTATACACATTTATTAGTTTCATTAACAACAAAGCCAATAGATATCAAAATTTATTAATTAAACTTATCATGTCATTGCTTAGGTGCTTGTCTCAGGCCATATAAAGATTCCAGTAACTTACACACCTTTCCTTCCTGGCCATCTATCACAAAGCCATCTGGCTGTTGCATGTAGATTTCCTCATCTAGCTCTCCGTTAAGGAAAGTTGTCTTAACATCCATCTGGTGGACGAGAATACCATGCGAGCCCGCCAACGGGAGTAATACTCGAATGGTGGTCAGTCTGGCCATGAGTGAATAAGAAGAGAAGAAATCTTATTCTTCTTTCTGGGAATAACCCTTGGTCACAAGCCTAGCCTTGTACTTTTCAACGGTACCATTGATGTCGCTTGAAGCTACATCGGTATTTCCCCAAAGAGGAAGGGATGATGCAGCACAATGGCGGTAGGTATTTCTCTTAGATATGAAACCAAGGTTATCGAACCAGTATGAGAACCAAGCAACACAACATAAACAGCCCTTGCACATAGATAACAAATCCTCGCAACCCGACATGTTAAAGGGGTTGTCAATCCCTTCCGGGTACGGCGCCTCAAGATAGGCAAACAGATGTGAGATAAAATTATAGTAGATTTGATAGATCGAACGCCAAATAAAATAAATAAGAATAAATTACAACAAGGTATTTTTGTATTTTTGGTTTAATAGATCTGAAAATAAATGCAAAGGAAAAGTAGATCGCAAAGGCAAATATATGAGAAAGAGACCCGGGGGCTGTAGGTTTCACTAGTGGCTTCTCTCGAGAAAAATAGCAAACGGTGGGTGAACAAATTACTGTTGGGAAATTGATAGAACTTAAAATAATCATGATGATATCCAGGAAATGATCATTAGATAGGCATCACGTCCAAGATTAGTAGACGAATTCCTGCCTGCATCTACTACTATTACTCCAAACATCGACCACTATCCAGCATGCATCTAGTGTATTAAGTTCATGGAAAAACGGAGTAATGCAATAAGAATGATGACATGATGTAGACAAGATCTATCTATGTAGATACAGACCCCATCGTTTTATCCTTAGTAGCAACGACACATACGTGTCGGTTCCCCTTCTGTCACTGTGATCAAGCACTGTAAGATCGAACCTACTACAAAGCACCTCTTCCCATTGCAAGATAAATAGATCAAGTTGGCCAAACAAAACCAAAATATCGGAGAAGAAATACGAGGCTATAAGAAATCATGCATATAAGAGATCAAAGAAACTCAAATAACTTTCATGGATATAAAAAGATAGATCTGATCATAAACTCAAAGTTCATCGATCCCAACAAACACACCGCAAAAAAGAGTTACATCATATGGATCTCCAAGAGACCATTGTATTGAGAATTCAGCGAGAGAGAGGAAGCCATCTAGCTACTAACTACGGACCGAAGGTCTACAAAGAACTACTCACGCATCATCGGAGAGGCACCAATGGAGGTGGTGAACCCCACCCGAGATGGTGTCTAGATTGGATCTGGTGGTTCTGGACTCTGCGGCGGCTGGATCAATATTTCTTCGACTCCCCTAGGGTTTTGGGAATATTGGGGTATTTATAGAGCAAAGAGGCGGTCCGGGGGGCACCCAAGGTGGGCACAACCCACCAGGGCGCGCCTGGGCCTCCCGGTGGGCCCTGGTGGGTTGTGCTCTCCTCGGAGCACCCCCCCAGGCACAGCCAGGGCCCATTATGTTCCTTCTGGTCCAAAAAAATCTCCGTGAAGTTTCGTTGTGTTTGGACTCCGTCTGATATTGATTTCCTGCGATGTAAAAAACATGCAGAAAACAGCAACTGGCACTTGGCACTATGTCAATAGGTTAGTACCAAAAAATAATATAAAATGACTATAAAATGATTATAAAACATCCAAGATTGATAACATAACAACATGGAAAAATCAAAAATTACAGATACGTTGGAGACGTATCAGCATCCCCAAGCTTAACTCCTACTCGTCCTCGAGTAGGTAAGTGATAAAAACAGAATTTTTAATGTGGAATGCTGCCTAACATGACATATCATATTCTTTTTTTATAGCATGGACATTTTGACTTTTATGTGATTCAAAGCAATAGTCTAGTTTCTACATGATAACTTAAATACTCAAGCATATCAACAAGCAACCATGTCTTCCAAAATATCAACGCTAAAACAAGTTATCCCTAGCCCATCATGCTCAACCATTGATCCATTCATGAAACACACTCGCATATTAGCTACACCCAATACTTAAGTACGATCATATTGCCTCCTAGTTGGTGCTTTTGTAAGAGAAGATGGAGACTCAAATTCAAAATAAAAATTGCATAAAGTAAAATAAAGGCCCTTCGCAGAGGGAAGTAGGGATTTGTAGAGGTGCCAGAGCTCAAAGCGAAAAAATTAGAGATAAAAACATTTTGGGAGGTGTATCCATCCCACCAACGAAAATGACTTAGAGTTCCCAACACTTTCCATGCTAGATATATCATAGGCGGTTCCCAAACAGAAAATAAAGGTTATTCCTTTTTCCACCATACTTTCACTTTCCATGGCTAGCCATATCCACGGGTGCCTTCCATACCAACACTTTCCAAGGAATTTATTATTTGACAACATAAAGTAAATTAATTTTTCATTTCGGGATTGGCATCCCTAATACCTTTTCCTTACTCTCGTGCAACGAAAAGTGAATAAACACTCATCGTGAAAATAACACATCTAGCATGTAAAATATTAGCCACCCCTCACCGTTCCGCGAGCGGAAAGAACACACAAAAGAGAAGTTTATTTTGAAAATTAGGGACGGCACATACAAATTTGCTTAGAACGGCAAAAGAATACCTCATATAGGTAGATATAGTGGACTCATGTGGCAAAACTGGTTTAAAGGTTTTTGGATGCACAAGTAGAGATCATACTTAGTGCAAAATGAAAGCTAGCAAAAGATTGAGAAGCGACCAACCAAGAAACGGATAATATCATAAGCAAGCATTAAGCATAGTTAACACCGAATAATGCACCACAAGTATGATATAATTTCATTGCATGACTATTGACTTTCGTACTTGCATAGGGAGTCACAACCTTAACACCAATATTCTTACTAAAGCATAATTACTCATCAACATAACTCACATATCACATCATCATATCTAAAAACTATTACTAAGAATCAAGTTTATTTTGTCCAATGATCTTCATGAAAGTTTTTAATATATCCTTATTGGATATCTATCACTTTGGGACTAATTTTCATGTGTTGCTTTTCATAAGCTCAAACAAATATAAGTGAAGAACATGAGCATAATTTTTTCTGTCTCTCAAAATAATTTAAGTGAAGCAAGAGATAATTTCTTGAAATTTTACTAACTCTCAAATAAATCTAAGTGAAGCAAGAGGGCATTTCTTCAAAAATACTAAGCACACCGTGCTAAAAAAGATATAAATGAAGCACTAGAGCAAGTCCTTACCTCATAAAAATTTAAGTGAAGCATAGAGATAAATTTGTAGTAGATTGATAGATCAAACGCCATATAAAATAAATAAGAATAAATTGCAGCAAGGTATTTTTGTATTTTTGGTTTAATAGATCATAAAATAAATGCAAAGGAAAAGTAGATCGCAAAGGCAAATATATGAGAAAACGACTCGGGGCCGTAGGTTTCACTAATGGCTTCTCTCGAGAAAAATAGCAAACGGTAGGTGAACAAATTACTGTTGGGCAATTGATAGAACTTCAAATAATCATGATGATATATAGGCAATGATCATTATATAGGCATCACGTCCAAGATTAGTAGACCAACTCCTGCCTGCATCTACTACTATTACTCCACACATCGACCGCTATCCAGCATGCATCTAGTGTATTAAGTTCATGGAGAAACGGAGTAATGCAATAAGAACGATGACATGATGTAGACAATATCTATCTATGTAGAGATAGACCCCATCGTTTTATCCTTAGTAGCAACGATACATACATGTCGGTTCCCCTTCTGTCAATGGGATCAAGCACCGTAAGATCGAACCACTACAAAGCAGCTCTTCCCATTGCAAGATAAATAGACAAGTTGGCCAAACAAAACCCAAATATCGAAGAATAAATACGAGGCTATAAGCAATCATGCATATAAGAGATCAAAGAAACTCAAATAACATTCATGGATATAAAAAGATAGATCTGATCATAAACTCAAAGTTCATCGATCCCAACAAACACACCACAAAAAAGAGTTACATCATATGGATCTCCAAGAGACCATTGTATTGAGAATTCAGTGAGAGAGAGAGGAAGCCATCTAGCTACTAACTACGAACCCGAAGGTCTACAAAGAACTACTCACGCATCATCGGAGAGGCACCAATGGAGGTGGTGAACCCCATCTGAGATGGTATCTAGATTGGATCTGGTGGTTCTAGACTCTGCGGCGGATGGATCAATATTTCGTTGACTCCCCTAGGGTTTTGGGAATATTGGGGTATTTATAGAGCAAAGAGGCGGTCCGGGGGGCACAACCCACCAGGGCGCGCCCTGGTGGGTTGTGCTCTCCTCGGAGCACCCCCCCTGGCGCAGCCAGGGCCCATTATGTTCCTTCTAGTCCAAAAAAAATCTCCCTGAAGTTTCTTTGAGTTTGGACTACGCCTGATATTGATTTCCTGCGATGTAAAGAACATGCAAAAAATAGCAACTGGCACTTGGCACTATATCAATAGGTTAGTACCAAAAAATGATATAAATGACTACAAAATGATTATAAAACATCCAAGATTGATAATATAACAGCATGGAACAATCAAAAATTATAGATACGTTGGAGACGTATCAATCACCAGGCCTAAGCTTCTTTTTGAACACCCAGCCATAGGGACGTTCAGTAATTTCCCATGTCCTGTTAGCCATGATCGAATCCATCTCGCTAAGGCCCGCTTCATTCCAATAATCAACATCTGGAGATGCATAAGCTTCTGAAATAGAAGTGGGAGTATCATCCATGAGGTACACCAAGAAATCATCACCAAAAGACTTTGCAGTCCTCTGTCTCTTACCCCTACTAAGGGTTACCTCGACACCCTCCTCAGGATTTTCATTGTGTGTTCGTTCATAATATTCCATAGGAATGGCAGACTCGGGAGTCTCTTCAGCTTCTTGTCTAGAAGTGTTTTGCATATCTCTCATAGGAAAAATATTCTCAAAGAATGTAGCATCTGTAGACTCCATAATCATACCGACCTTCAAATTAGGAACCTCATATTTCACTACTAGAAATCTATGGCCGACGCCATTCTTAGTGTAGCCTAAATTAACGCAGTCCATGTGGTATTTGGTCCAAGCTTATGCTTTTTGGGGATTGTGATGTCTACTACGCAACCTTCTTCTTGTAGACTCGTGTTGGGCCTCCAAGCGCAGAATTTTGTAGGACATTAGTGTAGCGATCCGACCTCAGATGGTCAAATCTCGGTGCATAAGTGTCATCCCTGGATCGGTAATGCTGACACACACACAATACTCGAAGGATTTATAGCAGAGTGCAATCACACACTTATTACATTGAATGTCTCAAAACAAAGCTTATTACAATAATATGGCTTAAGGCCATCTAAATAAGATAACTGCGGAAGCATGGAAGGTAAATGAGTCCATCAACTCCAACGGCATAGCTGAGTGCAAGACAATGACCTAGCGCACTCTTCATCTGAAAAGTCTGCAACATAATTCGTTGCAGCCCGAAACGGGTCAGCACATGGAATATGCTGGCAAAATAACACTGTAGAGCAATGAACAAGATACATGCTACCCTACATGCATATATGGCTGGTGGAGGCTCTATGGTTATCATGTTTTTGTGAAAAGCAATTTTCCCTACAACAAGGAATATATTTTATTTAACTACAAAGTTGGTTGATAAACATTGAGAAGGTTCGTCCAACTCAATCCTAATTAAAAAGTATTAATGACCCAACATATTAATTAAAATGGTGATGAGATCAAATCGATAATTCAAATACCAGATACTCAAGATGCTAACCATGATTAGTTTGTACACTCTGCAGAGGTTTGTGCACTTTTCCCCACAAGACTCGATCTCCTCCGTTGTATTTCTCGCACTGCATGATGTTTGAGAAACGGATGATCGAGACACAGTCTTTCCGAAGAGGTCCCCTTAACTGATAGATAGGCCGGTACACCTACAATCCCCTACATCTGCTAGCCCATCATGGAAAGGTTTCCCACAACTTACTGAACTATGCCAGAGCCCATAATGGCTTGTGGCTGCACACGAAAGTTTCTAGCATGTATAATCTTATGATCCCTTTGAGCCTAGATGGTGAACCATAGGATGATCACACGGGTACTCCAGGATATCCCAGGATAGCGTTGGATTGCTCCAGGTGCCCAGACAACCACTGGGTGCTCCAGGGTGCCTCAACCAATCCACCCAGATGTGTATTAAAGTAGCCACCTTAAGTTAACCATTAATTAACAACTCTCACATCTGTCATGGATACACTCAACCAATCCCCGTCTACGAGCATAGCATAGCAGTATAAGCATAACGTAGAAGTAACTCCCATGGTTTTGATATAAAGGGCAATAGGTTCTACCTCATCAACTACTTCCCAAAACCCACATGTTAATCAGATCCTACTCATTCAATGTTTGAGGATTGTACTAATGCATAAAAACTAGGTAATAAAGGGTATGATCAAAGTGTTACTTGCCTTGCTGACGGTCTACAAACCCTAGAGACGCGTAGTAGCACGCTTCGCACTCCGGAAATTCTATCGCAAACAAACAATAGCATACATAAGCACTCAAGCATAGATGCAAGGGTAAAACTCAGATGAAAATGTCCAAACTGAAAGTTCAACTGAAGTACTTCGATTTGCAAAAAGAATCAATAAAATCGGAGCTACGAAACTCAAACTACGATCAAAAGAAGTTCGAATTCAAATCTGCTTGAAACCAAATTTTAAATTGTCAAAATCATGTTCAAGTTGATTAACTGGAAAGAGGGGTTCGAGACGAAGATTTTGGCGTTGGTTTCACTGGATTTGGACGAACGGTTGAAAAGTTGCGAGGGTTTGAAGATCAAGGGCTAATCTGCGATAAAAATAATCTCGGATAGGTCCCTGGCCGAAAATAAAAAAAGAAAAGACTAATGAATGATCGTTCGTTAGCAGAGACGAATGGAAGAACACATTCGCGAACAGAGGTGTTCGGGCGAACGTTCGCTAAATAGCCGATAAAAAACCGAGAAAACCGAGAAAACCCTAACCCTAAAAATAAAACCGATCTAGATCTAAACCGAAAAAACAACAAACCGCGAACCAAGCGTTTTATACCTGTCAATCAAGGGTCACACAAGGCGGTCATGGGCGAGGTGGGGGGCGGCGGCGCGGCGCAAGACGGGTGGGGGGGCTGGGCGGCAGCAGGGAGGAGGCGGCAGCGAAAGCAAGTCTGCGGCGCAAGGCTGCTTGGTGAGGCGGGCGGCGATGACTTGGAGAGGAGGGGTCGGGGTCGGCCGTATATAAAGGGGCCCCGGGGGGACCGACTTGGGCGAGGGGGCGCTAGGCGGCGGCGATCCGGACTCCTCACGAGTCCAACATGACACAGGCCTTGGCCGAGCCAAGACGCCGGGCCGAGGCTCCTGCTCAAAGAGGCCGACCAGTTCAATGCGACTTTTTTTAAATAAATTCCGTCGAAAAACAAAAATCCTAATAAAATATAAAAAAGTTCTAAAAATGCCAAAAACAATTTTCATCGTCTAAATAAAATATTTAGAACAAAGTGAACATTTTTCTGGCCTAAAAATGAAATTTTGAAAAATGCATATTTTTCTAATTCAAATAAAATCTCGAATAAAATCCAAATAAAATATATATTTGATTTTAAGAATTTTCCTCCAGTATTTCTCTCTTTTTGAAGAAGTCATATTATCTTCTCTCTTTTATTTGAATATTTGAATTACTCGGAGAGAAAAATATTAAAACCAAAATGATCCTATTTTCAAATCTGAGAAAATTCAAATATGAAAATGATGAAATCCCTAACTCTCTCCATTGGTCCTTGAGTTGCTTAAGATTTCTAAGATCGAAACCAAAATGAAAATGAAAATATGATATGCATATGATGACCTATGTATAACATCCAAATTGAAAATTTGGGATGTTACAATTAGCAATTTTCCCTCAAGTGGATGACCTAAGGTTTATCAATCCGTGGGAGGCGTAGGATGAAGATGGTTTCTCTCAAACAACCCTGCAACCAAATAACAAAGAGTCTCTTGTGTCCCCAACACACCCAATACAAGGTAAATTGTATAGGTGCACTAGTTCGGCGAAGAGATGGTGATACAAGCGTAATATGGATAGTAGATATAGGTTTTTGTAATCTGAAAAATATAAAAACAGCAAGGTAACTAATGATAAAAGTGAGCGGAAATGATATTGCAATGCTTGAAAATAAGGCCAAGGGTTCATACTTTCACTAGTGCAAGTTCTCTCAAGTCTCAACAATGATAACATAATTATATCATATGGCAATCCCTCAACGTGCGACAAAAGTCACTCCAAAGTTCCTACCGCGGAGAACATAAGATGAAATTGCTTGTAGGGTACGAAACCAACTCAAAGTTGTTCTTTCCTATCAACCCATTGAGCTATTCCTATAAGTGTCACAAACAGCCCTAGAGTTCATAGTAAAATAACACCATATGACACACATCAATCAAACCTAATGTCACTTAGATACTCCAATGTCACCACAAGTATCAGTGGGTCAATTATATGATAAGCATCAAACAACTTCAGATTCATAATATTCAATCCAACACAAAGAACCTCAAAGAGTGCCCCAAGATTTCTACCGGAGAAATAAGGACACAAACGTGCATCAACCCCTATGCATAGATTACCCCAATGTCACCTTGGGAATCCATGAGTTGAGTGCCCAAACATACATCAAGTGAATCAATAGAACACCCCATTGTCACCACGGGTATCCCAAGCAAGACATACATCAAGTGTTCTCAAATCCATAATAGTATTCAATCCGACAATAGTGAAATCTCAAAGGTAAAACTCAGTTCATCATAAGAAGGTAGAGGGGGGAGAAACACCATATGACCCAACTATAATAACAGAGCTCGCGGTATATCAAGATTGTGCCATATCGAGAACACGAGAGAAAGAGATCAAACACATAGCTACTGGTACATACCCACATCCCCGAGGGTGAACTACTCCCTCCTCGTCATGGAGACCGCCGGGATGATGAAGATGGCCACCGATGATGGTTTCCCCCTCTGGCAGGGTGCCGGAACGGGATCCCGATTAGTTTTTCGTGGCTACAGAGGCTTGCGGCAGTGGAACTCCCGATCTAGGTTTCTTTCTGGGGGTTTCTGGATTTATAGGAATTTCTTACGTCGGTTTCACGTCAGGGGGGGTCCACGAGTCAGCGACAAGGCAGGGGGCGCGCCCTCCACCCTTGTCATTGACTCGGGACTCTTCCGGCCTGACTCTTTTGCTTCGGCGGCTTCTTCTGGTCCATCAAAAAATCACCATAAATTTTCAGGTCATTTGGACTCCGTTTGATATTCCTTTTCTGTAGAACTCAAAAAACAAGGAAAAAACAGAAACTGGCACTGGGCTTTAGGTTAATAGGCTAGTCCCAAAAATCTTATAAAATAGCATAATAATGCATATAAAACATCCAAGATGGATAATATAATCGCATGGAACAATCAAAATTTATAGATACGTTGGAGATGTATCAAGCATCCCCAAGCTTAATTCCTGCTCGTCCTCGAGTAGGTAAATGCTAAAAACAGAATTTTTTATGTGGAATGCTACCTAACATATTTATCAATGTAATCTTCTCTATTGTGGCAAGAATATTCAGATCCATAAGATTAAAAACAAAAGTTTAATATTGACATAAAAACAATAATACTTCAAGCATATTAATAAGGCAATCATGACTTATCAAAATAACATGGCCAAAGAAAGTTATGCCTACAAAATCATATAGTCTGGCTATGCTCCATCTTCATCACACAAAATATTCAAATCATGCACAACCCCGATGACAAGCCAAGCAATTGTTTCGTACTTTTGATGTTCTCAAACCTTTTCAACTTTCACGCAATACATGAGCGTGAGCCATGGACATAGCACTATAGGTGCAATAGAATATGGTGGTTGTGGAGAAGAAAAAGAAGAAGGATATAGTCTCACATCAACTAGGCGTATCAACAAGCTATGGGGATGCCCATCAATAGATATCAATGTGAGTGAGTAAGGATTGCCATTGAATGGATAAAAGTTTATGAAAGCTCAAAAAGAAACTAAGTGGGTGTGCATCCAACTTGCTTGCTCACGAAGACCTAGGGCAATCTGAGGAAGCCCATCGTTGGAATATACAAGCCAAGTTCCATAATGTAAAATTCCCACTAGTATATGAAAGTGATAACATAGGAGACTCTCTATCATGAAGATTATGGTGCTATTTTGAAGCACAAGTGTGGAAAAAGGATAGTAACATTGCCCCTTCTCTCTTTTCTCTCATTTTTTTTATTTTGCCTCCCCTTTTTTTGTTGGCTTCTTTGGCCTCTTTTATTTTTTTCCTCACAAGGGGAAATGCTCTAATAATGAAGATCATCACACTTTTATTTACTTACAACCCAAGAATTACAACTCGATACTTAGAACAAAAATATGAATATATATTAATGCCTCCGGTGGTGTATCGGGATGTGCAATGACTCAAGAGTGACATGTATAAAAATATATGAAAGGTGGCTTTGCCACAAATACTATGTCATCTACATGATCATGCAAAGCAATATGACAATGATGGACGTGTCATAATAAACGGAACGGTGGAAAGTTGCATGGCAATATATCTCGAAATGGCTGTGGAAATGCCATAATAGGTAGGTATGGTGGCTGTTTTCAGGAAGGGTATCTGGTGGGTGTATGGTACCGGCGAAAGTTGCGCGGTACTAGAGAGGCTAGCAATGGTGAAAGGATGAGAGTGCGTATAATCCATGGACTCAACATTAGTCATAAAGAACTCACATACTTATTGCAAAAATCTATTAGTCATTGAAACAAATTACTACGTGCATGCTCCTAGGGGGATAGATTGGTAGGAAAAGACCATCGCTCTTCCCCGACCGCCACTCATAAGGAAGACAATCAATAAATAAATTATGCTCCAACTTCGTTACATAACGGTTCACCATACGTGCATGCTGCGGGAATCACAAACTTTAACACAAGTATTTCTACAATCCACAATTACTCACTAGCATGACTCTAATATCACCATCTTTATATCTCAAAACAATCATAAGGAATCAAACTTCTCATAGTATTCAATGCACTTAATATGAAAGTTTTTATTATATCCCTCTTGGATGCCCATCATATTAGGACTAAATTCATAACCTAAGAAAATTACCATGCTATTTAGAGAGACTCTCAAAACAATATAAGTGAAACATGAGAGTTCAATAGTTTCTTCAAAATAAAACTACCGCCGTGCTCTAAAAAGATATAAGTGAAGCACTAGAGAAAATGACAAACTACTACAAAAGATATAATTGAAGATCAATGAGTATCGAATAATTATGTAACTATGTGAAGACTCTCTAACATTTAAGAATTTTAGATCTTGGGATATTATTTAGACAGCAAGCAAATCCTAATAAAATAAAATGACGCTCCAAGCAAAACACATATCATGTGGTGAATAAAAATATAGCTCCAAGTAAGGTTGCCGATGACGAAGACGAAAGAGGGGATGCCTTCCGGGGTGTCACCAAGCTTAGGCTCTTGATTGTCCTTGAATATTACCTTGGGGTGCCTTGGGCATCACCAAGCCTAGGCTCTTGCCACTCCTTATTCCGTAGTCCATCGAAACTTCACCCAAAACTTGAAAACTTCACAACACAAAACTCAACAGAAAACTCGTAAGCTCCGTTAGTATAATAAAGCAAATCACCACTTAGGTACTGTTGTGAACTCATTCTAAATTTATATTGGTGTTATAAATAGGAGGCATGCTATCATGATAATAAATTTGCTCATCAAAACTTGGGGAACAGAAAATATCATCTTCGTCAAACATAGCATCCTCAAGCTTGTAGCTTTGCATATCATTAGCATCATGGATATTCAAAGAATTCATACTAATAATATTGCAATCATGCTACCATTCAAAGATTTAGTGCCAAACATTTTATAAACTTCTTCTTCTAACACTTTGGCACAATTTTTCGATCCATCATTTTCACGAAAGACATTAAAAAGATGAAGCATATGAGGCAACCTCAATTCCATTTTTTTGTAGTTTTCTTTTATAGACTAGTCAAGATCTAAAGATATACATTCAAGCACTAACCTCCTCGGCAACGGCACCATAAAAGAGCTTGATGTCTACTACGCAACCTTCTTATTGTAGACTCGTGTTGGGCCTGCAAGCGCAGAGTTTTGTAGGACAATAGCAATTTTCCCTCAAGTGGATGACCTAAGGTTTATCAATCCGTGGGAGGCGTAGGATGAAGATGGTCTCTCTCAAACAACCCTGCAACCAAATAACAAAGAGTCTCTTGTGTCCCCAACACACCCAATGCAAGGTAAAGGTGCACTAGTTCGGCAAAGAGGTGGTGATACAAGAGTAATATGGATAGTAGATATAGGTTTTTGTAATTGGAAAATATAAAAACAACAAGGTAACTAATGATAAAAGTGAGCGAAAACGGTATTGCAATGCTTGAAAACAAGGCCTAGGGTTCCTACTTTCACTAGTGCAAGTTCTCTCAAAATGATAACATAATTAGGTCATATGGATATCCCTCAACGTGCGACAAAAGTCACTCCAAAGTTCCTATCCGGAGAACATAAGGTGAAATTGCTTGTAGGGTACGAAACCACCTCAAAGTTATTCTTTTCGATCAATCCATTGAGCTATTCCTATAAGTGTCACAAACAACCCTAGAGTTCGTAGTAAAATAACACCATATGACACACATCAATCAACCCTAATTTCACCTAGATACTTCAATGTCACCACAAGTATCCGAGGGTCAATTATACGATAAGCATCAAACAACTTCATATTCATAATATTCAATCCAACACAAAGAACCTCAAAGAGTGCCCCAAGATTTCTACCGGAGAAACAAGGACGAAAACGTGCATCAACCCCTATGCATAGATTACCCCAATGTCACCTCAGGAATCCACGAGTTGAGTGACAAAACATACATTAAGTGAATCAATAGAACACCCCATTGTCATCACGGGCATCCCACGCAAGACATACATCAAGTGTTCTCAAATCCATAATAGTATTCAATCCGATAATAGCGAAACCTCAAAGGTAAAACTCAATTCATCACAAGAAGGTAGAGGGGGAGAAACACCATATGATCCTAATATAATAACAAAGCTCGCGGTATATCAAAATTGTGCCATATCAAGAACATAAGAGAGAGAGAGAGAGAGATCAAACACATAGCTACTGGTACATACCCTCAGCTCCGAGGGTGAACTACCCCCTCCTCGTCGTGGAGACCGACCGGATGATGAAGATGGCCAGAGGTGATGGTTTTCCCATCCGGCAGGGTGCCGGAACGGGCTCCCGATTGGTTTTTCATGGCTACAGAGGCTTGCGGTGGCGGAACTCCCAATCTAGGTTTCTTTCTGGGGGTTTCTGGATTTATAGGAATTTTTGGTGTCGGTTTCACGTCAGGGGGGTCCACGAGTCAGCGACAAGGCTGGGGGGCGTGCCCTCCACCCTTGTCGTTGACTCGGGACTCTTCTGGCCCAACTCTTTTGCTTCAGGGGCTTTTTCTGGTCCATTAAAAACCACCGTAAATTTTTAGGTCATTTGGACTCCGTTTGATATTCCTTTTCTGTAAAACTCAAAAACAACGAAAAACCAGAAACTGACACTGGGATCTAGGTTAATAGGTTAGTCCCAAAAATCATATAAAATAGTATAATAATGCATATAAAACATCCAAGATGGATAATATAATGGCATGGAAGAATCAAAAATTATAGATACATTGGGAGACGTATCAGATTGGCACATTGACTTTCGCCAAACAGCCCCAAGTGCGTAAGTACGAGAGTGTGGTTCTTCTCTTTTCCCATTGGTCATAGGTTGTGATCTCATTATCTTTTGTCAGAAATTTATCCAGGACATGATATGCCGCCAATATACCCCCCCCCCCCTCCACCATGTGTTGGATAAACCTGATGTATCTAACGTGACGTTAACCAAATCTATTAGAGTACGGTTTTTCCGTTCAGCACCCCATTTGACCGGGGTTAATAGGGAGGTGTCGTCTCGTGAATATTACCGTGTTTCGTAAAAAAGGAATCAAACTCATTCGAGAAGTACTCTCCACCATGATCTGATCAGACCCATTTAGTTTTCTTTTCAAGTTGATTCTCAAATTATGCCTTATACATTTTAAAGTATAGTAGAGCCTCATATTTAGTATTTAATATATATACATAGAAACATCTAGTGGAATTGTCTATCAACGTCATGAAGTATTTCTTTCCACCTTTCACTGGTACAGCAGGTGCTATACACATGGTTTTTAACCCCTTTCCGCGATGGCATTTTGAACCGTCGCCAAGTGACTAACTGCGATAGGGGGTCCTTCCCACACGACCAAGAAACTGTCGGGGATAGGGAGCCATAATGCAGAGGCCTTGCCAAATGTAATCGTATGCAATGCAGCACACACTAAATTCGTTTGCACGTGTGGGATCGGTGATTAAACGTTTCTAATGACACAGTGAAACCAAACGGTGTGTCGTAATGAACCATTTGGGAAACAGTATGTAAGGCACACGGGCCAACATATTAACTGTGTGCGGTATGTGCCCCTTCGCACACGAGTTTTCTGCGGAACTCGTCTGCCATGCAAGACTCCATCGCACACGTTTCCCAACAATTACCGTGTGCGATAATGTTCTATCACAAATGGTTCAGGAGCCCCTTTGCACACATAGAAGTGCCACATACCGTTTGTGACTTGTTGTGTATCACCGAAGGTTACGGTAAGAGTGACGTGTGCTTTTCGTTTGGGATCCCACACGTTTCCTGAAAAATTTATGACTGGGATTGTATTTTACATTGGGCATGGTTTACTCCGAGCTCTCGTGTGCGATAATGTGATATCACAAACGGTTTCGGAGCCTCTACGCACACGTAGTAGTGCTACAAATCATCTGCGATCTGCTGTGTATCACCGACGGTTCCACTACAATTGACGTATGCTTTCCAATGTGGATCGCACACACTCATTTAGTTGAACCATGTGCGGAGCAATTGCCAGGTTAAAACAAAAATATCCCATTTGAATTGGCATGCAAAAAGCAAATTCGTCACAATATTCAATTGAACAAATAGTGTCCACAGGAAGAACATTCATTAGATTTCGCAACAATTGCAATTGAACAAATGGTAGCTAAATTCCAATGATTTTTCGACATATATGCATTACATAATTAATCATAGTGTACGAAATATGAAGACCTCACAGATGGAAAACAATGGACCATGCGTATATGCTAACTCTTACTCAATGTTTCAGGAGAACGCATGCTGAAATCTTCATTATCACCAGTGGGATTGATGTAGTGATTCAGGAAGAAGTCGCTGATAAATCTCCGAACCATCAACAATTCACCAGCAGGGAGCGGTTCAGGGGTCCTCGGTTCTAAGATGAGCGGCAGTATTTTTAAGATCAGAATGTGCCATATGAGTGGAGTAGAAGATATTAATTAAGATAGACTTACTAGTACTAATTCGCGAGCATCTTCACAACTATGAGCAGATTTGCAGATGGAGATCATGTGTCTGCAAACATAGTTTCCACAAAGGTTGGTCCCTGCTTGTTCCTGAGGACACTGAAATTTTTTGTACAAGATTAGTCATGTATTTGTCCTATTAGGAACAACCTAATCGGTGTTAGATGTATTTTTTTTCTTTGGACAAAAATTGAAAGAGGTTTATTTAGAAGCCTGAACATTTTACTAGCGTAAGAAAAGGTATTTGTAGACTATTGGATACATTTTCCGAAAATAACGGACTTCGGTGTGTTACCGGAGAAACGATCTTGTGCTGCAGAGGTAGTTACCTCTTGAACAGGTTCCCTAGTTTAGTTTTCCACAATGCGAGCACACTGCAAATGAAGATGAATTTTGACAACATCAATTATTGAACCAGATATGAATGCAAATTAATTTCAACATCATAGAATTCAATACCTATCCATGAATTGCTAGAGATGCGTCATATCCTCAGCGTTTGTTGACTCTCTTAGAGAATCCATGTAGTAAACTGTGTTCTTGTTTGGAACAATGAATACCAATATGTAGTGACTGCTACATATTGAGAAATCCATGAACTTACGAATTATGTCGAAATCTAAAAGACAATCAGTGTATGCGTGGTTGTTTACTTGACTTATCATTCATGATATGGCCAGAGAAATGATTATGTATGGGATGTCTTTTCGAAGATACGGACGACCGTGTTAATGGCCCACTCCCGTTGATCCTTACCATCTAATGTTGTGCCATTTGCTAATGCAAGATCTATGAAATACACACTCTCCCTTTTTCTTCTCTTCGCGTTCAATCCCCTGAGAGGAATAAAATGCAGTTAGCTGTCTATCATTTACAACCTTGTATGGAGAAGTTGATCAGAGTTTGTTAAATACTTACAAAATCAGGCATCTAACAAGAGTGGCATCAAGCTCGTTGAAGTTGAAGAAGAGATGTAAGTCCTTGAAACTCACACTAATGGAACCAACATCGTGTCAGAAATGATCTTTGTTGTAGTGGACTAGCAGAACATGGTGACCTACTAACATTTGATCCATGCAATATTTATGTAACTCGCGGCAACTGGAGCTACACTCATCAAAGTATTTGCCAACAAGAAATGGCTGGCCATGGACGTAATTATGTGCTTCAAGTATGTGTGCTTTATTTTTAGCAAGCAACAAAGCTATTTCTTCATCATCCATGTCGTCAGAAATAATATTACTTCACAATTCGAACAACTTGCTGTTAATTTGGTTTGGGGCAATGAGTGCTTTAAGTAAGAGGCAATCGTTCCCTTTCCTCTTTGCTCTCGGGGCACGCTTTCTCACGGGTGCAGCCTTTTTGCCCGCTTCCTTCTTGGTACTTGAAGCACTTTTGGTACAAGGTCAGGTTAGCTGAAAGGCAGAATGCCAAGTAGACGGTGAAGCTTCAACGAACTGCTTAGTAGACGGTTTAGCTATGCCAGACGACGGAGCTGGCGGTGCTGCTGTGACGAACTGCTGGTTTGTAGGAGCAGAGGCACCAGACTGTTGACCATGCATTGAAGCTATGTCGGGTTTCGACGCAGGTGGTGCCAACTTGTCGGTGTGCTGAGGAGGCCATGCCAACGCGTTGGTATGCTGAGCAGGAAGTGCTGACACATTGGTATGCTGATCACGCGGCTGCGGACCGATGGACCGATGAGCGCCGGTTCTAGACCTCTGATCGCTTAGCAATTGGTTACGAAGCATCGGGCGCTTAGCATCCGCTCCACCAGTTGGTCTGCTGAGCATGTCTTTGCGGTGGGTCTCCCCGCTGCTTCAACGGCCGGCATCTGAACTGGTGGTGCGTCTTCAGCAGTTGTAGGCCTTGCCACTAGCTGCTCTGGGGCGGACGATGACATGGCCTGTATGGCACAATGTCGGGCCAGCTGGTCATAGGTTGATGCATCAGCCGTTAGATTACGAGTATTAGGTTGTTTGGGGGAAGCACGCAAGAGCTGCTGTGGGAAGGAGAGCGTCACTGGTTGAGGGGCGACATTGGTTGCTCTT
Source organism: Aegilops longissima (assembly GCA_021605205.1). Lineage (NCBI taxonomy): Eukaryota > Viridiplantae > Streptophyta > Magnoliopsida > Poales > Poaceae > Aegilops > Aegilops longissima. The sequence goes on along the minus strand of CM038676.1, from coordinate 136,656,658 downwards.
GGCGGGGCTTTAGGGATCTCATCCATGAACTCTATTTCCTTTCTTGGCCATTGGATGTGATGTAACAATGTTTCTCCCAAGGTCCTTTGCTCATAAAAGTCTCCTAGGACATTCTTCAGGGCAAATTCATTGAATCCAGGCATTACTTCAGTCATGTAGCACTTCACACAACCCGGCTTCAATGGCACATTGTCCAACAAGAGGCCCTCTTCCAAGAAGGGTGGGCAAACCCAGGTTGTTGCACATTTTAATGTACCTTCATAATGTGTAAGCACACCCTTCAGTCTATCTTTCATTCCAGATAGATCAGATATAGCATCATCATGAGCAGCTGCAGTCTCAGTGTCGCGGGGGTCAGCTGATGCACAGCTATACTCTTGTGCGGTGTTGTCGCACAATAACCAACATCCTCCAAGCCCGCCTCCCCTCCCATCTGTTGGCTATCTATCAGTGTTAGAGTCTCTACATCATCATTGTCTCCTCAATATCCTTTCGAACAGCTGGATACATGTCTTTCCTCAACCTTTCATACAATTCATTATGCTTCATTTCACTCCTCGCTTTTTTCATGTTGATCCTCTCTTCTTTGCTGAGTGTGAAAGCCCTCTTGTGCGGGATATTAACACCTATACCCCTTGTACGGCCAGGGGGCTCTCTTGTTTCCAGAGCATCGGACAGAATGTCACATGGCCCTGAGTTCCTATAGAACCTTCCAGGGATCTGGGAAGCCTTTAACATCACGCGATACAATTTTTCGTCATGTGAGTTTTCAAAGTAATAAGTTCTGTCATCACGCCTCCTTGCACGTGCCCGCAAGTAGTCTCTAGCGCATTCGCCCCTGATTTCACTAAAGGCTGGTTTCCCACCCGCAGCTACTGCTTCTTTGTCCTCCTGGTCCCATATCGGTTTCATGTCGTAGTATCCTGCCACACCCATATGATGGGGGTGTGAGTTCCTCTTCTGAAGTTCCGATTGCTTGTCACTCTTCGTAGCAAATTCTGTAGTTGACATGACCCTTTTGAATTCTGCCCAGTCTGCCTTTGCAATTTGGGGGTATGCGGGGTCCTTGCCTTCACTCAAGTACTTCTTGTACAACACGTGCTTCCAGTTTCTCCAAGCATCGCTAGCCTTCTTCAGTGCAGCGTGTTCCACCTGCATTCTCCACTGCTCTGGAACGTTGAAGTGATCCATGATCTCTGGTCCTTTGCCATGTTTCTGTGTCAGCCTTCCGAAATCTCGGCAGATTAATGTTGAGCCTTGCCCTGCCAACAAATCCACACACACACACACACACACACACACACACACACACACACACACACACACACACACACACACACACACACACACACACACACACACCTGAGCCTCGTGTGTGCTTTATCTGGTTTAGTTGGAGCCCGAGACTTTAAATCGATCTTGGTTACTTCATATACACCTTTAGGCTGGTGTGTGGGCTTCCTTGGAGCGTTCCTTCGTGTCCTGACCGGAAGGGTAATTGCTGCAGCTCTATCCTGTTCTAGGTTACTTGATCCCTCACCATCTACCGAGGACCTAGGGTTGTCGGAATCAGACGAAAATACATCGCCTGAAGCATGAGTGTTGTCGCTGCTACTCGGCATCTACAGAGAACACATGCGAAACTCAGGAAAGGAGGATAAGCATAAAGCTAACAACTTGGTATGAAGCTATCTAAACATGTCATGCAATAATTTAGAAAATGTATGGCTTATTTGTTAAGTTTGTGTGACTCGGGCGCCAACAATCTGTAAATCGGCAGTAACTTACTAGAACAAATACAGCTTATATGTACTAGTTATGAAGGTAGATAATGAACATATATACGCTCTCCGTCATTTTTATAGCCAATTTGGGAACATACGAAACGAAATAGGAAGAGGGATTGCAAGGAAATATGCCTCACCGCGATGGAGAGCAGTAACTAACATGTTTCTTAATGCAAACCCGACAGGACCACAAGAGAGGCGAGGGTTATAGGATCGATATGCTCGAGGGTGGATGGCGAGCAAACGAAGATGGTGAGGCACGGGCATCCGTGTGTTGGGAATGACAGTGGAGGTAGGGTTGACGCCGAAGAGCGGGCACATGGCCGGGTTGAGCATGTCGGTGTCAGAGAGGGTTTTGTTGTGGATCTAGGGGAGGGGGGCTGGCAATGGAGATCGGGTGGACTAATTGAGTGAAACGCGGGTAGGCGGTGGGGGGGGGGTGTTGGCGGCCTAGGTGAAAATGGTGAAAAACTATCCCCGGTCGCCGCGTGGAAAGGCCTATGCAAACGGTTGCCTCTAAGCGCACATGTGCACAAACAACATAATTCCGTTTGCAATGAAGACGTCAGTTCAACGTTTCGCCTCTAATATTTTCCCACGGTAAGCAATCGCCATTATACTGATACGTCTCCAACCAATCAATAATTTGTTATTGTTCCATGTTGTTATATTATCAGTCTTGGATGTTTTATAATCATTTTATATCATTTTTTGGTAGTAACCTATTGACATAGAACATAGTGCCAGTTGTTGTTTTCTGCATGTTTTTTTACATCATAGGAAATCAATACCAAATGGAGTCCAAATGCAACGAAACTTCACGGAGAATTTTTTTTGGACCAGAAGACACCTAATGGGCCAAGGCTGCGCCTGGCGGGTGCTCCGAGGAGAGCACAATCCACCAGGGCGCACTAGGAGGCCCAGGCACGCCCTGGTGGGTTGGTCCCACCTTGGGTTCCCCCTGAAGCACCTCTTTGCTCTATAAATACCCAAATATTCCAGAAACCCTAGGGGAGTCGACGAAAATCAATTCCAGCTGCCACAGAGTCCAGAACCACCAGATCCAATCTAGACACCATCACAGAGGGATTCACCACTTCAATTGGTGCCTCTCCGATGATGCGTGAGTAGTTCTTTGTAGACCTTTGGGTCCATAGTTAGTAGCTATATGACTTTTTCTCTCTTGCTGAATTCTCAATACAATGGTCTCTTGGAGATCCATATGATGTAACTCTTTTTGCGGTGTATTTGTTGGGATCCGATGAGCTTTGAGTTTATGATCAGATCAATCTTTTTATATCCATGAAAGTTATTTGAGTTTCTTTGATCTCTTATATGCATGATTGCTTATAGCCTCGTATTTCTTCTCTGATATTTGGGTTTTGTTTGGCCAACTTGATCTATTTATCTTGCAATGGGAAGAGGTGCTTTGTAGTAGGTTCGATCTTACAGTGCTTGATCCTAGTGAAAGAAGGGGAACCGACACATATGTATCGTTGCTACTAAGGATAAAATGACGGGGTCTATCTCTACATAGATAGATCCTGTCTACATCATGTCATCGTTCTTATTGCATTACTCTGTTTTTCCATGAACTTAATACACTAGATGCATGCTGGATAGCGGTCGATGTGTGGAGTAATAGTAGTAGATGCCGGCAGGAGTCGGTCTACTAATCTTGGATGTGATGCCTATATAATGATCATTGCCTGGATATCGTCATGATTATTTGAAGTTCTATTAATTGCCCAACGGTGATTTGTTTACCCACCGTTTGCTATTTTTCTCGAGAGAAGCCACTAGTGAAACCTACGGCCCCCGGGTCTCTTTCTCACATTATTTGCCTTTGCGATATACTTTTCCTTTGCTTTTATTTTAAGATCTATTAAACCAAAAATACAAAAATACCTTTGTAGCGACCTGACCCAAAATCGGTCAAATCTACGTATACATACCATCCCAAGATCATCTTTGGTACTCACAAGTACATTGATGAAATAATCAAAGTTCAATCACACCTGAATTTATTACGATTCTCATATAGAGTCTTTATTACAATAGAATAAATTGACGAAGGCCAACTCATGAGAAATAAACTAAGTAAAGCTGTGGGCGTAGAAGAATAGCGAGTCCATCCGACTCAAAGGGCAATCGCCAAGCGCGGATCGTAGCCTCAACCACGATCGAATACTCCTCTGCAACATAAGGCGTTGCAGCCGTGTAGGTCAGCATTTTGAATATGCTCGCAAGTCATGAAGAGAGAATAACAATAAAAAGTACTAACACTATATGCAATTTGGCTTTGGGGCTCTAAGTTTCATCATTTTGCGAAAGCCAATTTTTCCCTACTACAGTGGACTTGCTTGCAAATACTACAAAATTGTTGGTAGTTATTGAGATGGTTCCGCCAACCAATGTCTCATTCCCAAATTATTAAGTCATAACCCCTCAATTAATTCATTAATTACAATGTTGAGATTTCCGAATACTTCCAGGTTCCAGAGGCTCAAATTGTCCGTAACCGGGGACACGGCTAATCGATTAGATCTTTAACTCTGCAGAGGTCTGCGCACTTTACCCGCAAGAATCATTCCCTCCTTTTAAGTCTTCGCACTTCATGGTGTTTGAAGACGGGATGAATGAAACAGGGTCTTCCGAAGAGTTCTTCTGGCCACTGCCGGTACCCATCCAATCCTACCGTTCTTCTACATCTCGTAGTACCGTCCAGCCAGAGTCACAACTAGGGTTGACCAAGCGAGCCCATAATGGCTTGCGGCTGCAGTAAGCTTCCGGTCAATGGGGCATCCATCCGTCTCTTCGTGGCTGGGTGAAGCTTTCCGCAAGATGTCATGGCACTTCTCCATGCATCCCGCCAACCACTGGGTTCTCCAGGTGCCCGTCAACCGTCCTCCACCCGATGAGTGAATTCGAAGTCCATCTTGATCTTGAAGTTCATGGGGTTGTCATCATCTTGACTCTCACATCTCCCTTATGAATACTCTCAACCAATCCCGTCTCTGAGCATAGCAAAAATTAAACTACTTCGTCCCGGGTCATGGTAACAAGGGGATTGGTTCATCCTACCACATGATACTACTCAAGAACATAACTTCAAAATTTCACCTACTGCATGCATGGTGGGGAGGTATAATTCTAATGCAATAAAATCATAGGTATAGTAAAGAAACATGATCAATGACTTGCCTTGCTGATGATCCTCGTAAGCTAGGGACTCGTAGTAGCAAGCTTCGCACTCCGGAAATTCTACCGAGGCAAACAATAATCACAATAAGCATATAGCATATGATCACTTAACACAATAGCATAGTAACATAACACACCAAAACAAACGAATCAAAACCCAAAGGAAAACTCGAAGAAATCCAACTCAAAGTTTTCCTACTACAAGCAACAACTAAAAATAGTTTTACATAACAAAAATTTTCTTAACATAACCTAACCATGGGTTTATGTTTAATTAACAGAAAAGAATGCATTAAGCAACTAGGAGCAAAAAGAATCACTTAAAATCTATTATGAAACTCCTATTAGGCCTAAAGCAATTTCTATTAATAAAAATAAAATAAAAGTTTTATTTATTATAAATAAAAGTTCATGCTCTAAAGTGACAGAAACTAACCTAGAATAATCAATCACATGTGAAAAATAAATTTATTTGCTAATTAAAAGAATAGGAAAACAGTAGCTAGTTAATTAATTAAGAATAACAAGATTCTGATTAAAACTATTTTTTATTAATCCTAAAATGCCCAAATAAATTCCTACGGTTAGGTAATGTCAAAACAAAGTTGGGACAAAAAGAATAATTAAAAATAATTTTCCTAACTCATTTTATAGCAGATTTACTATTCTGACTAAATCTAAAATAAAGCAATTCTAAGTAATTTTAACATAGCTAATTATATTTTTTACAGAAACTATAAGAAATTTGCAAACCAACAAAAAAGAATCACTTAAAAATATTAAGTAGATTAAAAGATATGAATTTTTCAAATCTGAAACTATTCTGTTAAAACAGAAAACGAAAATAAAAGAAAAACGGGCTAATCGGCTAACTAGCATACATGCGTAATATAACTAAACGGGCCTAGGGTTTAAGCGAATCGGGCCGATTCAAAATAAAAACCCTAACTAAGAATAAACCGGACTAACCGGGGAAAAAAACCCGGTTCACTAACTAACCTAATAAAAACCCATACCCCTTCGGGGGTTCTAATCTAAGCCGTCGAGATTAGATCAGACGGGGGAGGGAAACTCCGGCGACGTACCGGACGTCGACGGCGACGATGGCTCGGTGGCGAGTGCTCCGGCGTCTCTGGTGGTCGGGGGCGTCGGCGGGGAGCTCCGGCAGGTGCGGACAGCCGAGGGGATGCGTCTGGTGGAGTCGACGGGGCTCGGGGGTGACCGGGGCGTCGGCGAGGGGGTTAATGGCGGCGGCGGCGTTCGGCTACTCCGGCGAGTGCGTGCGGAGGGAGGAGAGGGTCGGGCGAGGGGGCGAGGGGGAATGGGGTGAGGGGAGAGTATTTATAGGGGGTGCACGGCTTGGGCGAGGGCAAGCCGTGGCGGATCCTGGCGAATCCGGATCCTTCGGGATCCGTGAGGCGGCGGGCGCGAGGCGTGGCGGGCGAGGGAAGAGGAGGTGGGGTTCCACCTGCCGGCGGGTGAGGGAGCGGGGGTTCGGTCGGTCGACCAACCAAGGGCTTCAGCGCGAGGTGTGGTCGGTGGCTCATTGGGCCTCTCGGTAGTGGCCCCTTTGGTGGCCTTGATTGGGTGGGCTGCCAGTCTTGGGCTGGGCAGTCGGCTGGCTGGTGCCTGGGCATTTTTCTTTTTTCAAATTTATTTTTTTGAAAATAAAAACAGAGATATACTTTATAAAATATAAATATTTTATATAGGACATATATATATATCAAAATGATCGGGAATATTCCTATCATTTGAACATTTTCGAGGCAAAATCCAAACTTTATAAAATTCATTTTTTCAAAATTCAAATAAAACTCAAATTTGAATTCAAACTTTTTGGCATTGTTTTCCTCTGATATTTTTGGAGTGTCATGTTTACTCCTCTCATACTTTTTCTCAAGTATTTATCAGGCATAGTTTTTGAAATGATTTCCACTTGCCAAAATTTGAATTCAAATTCCAAAACTCGAAATCTTCTGAAACTTCAAATGCCACTCAAATTCAAACAGAATGCATAGATGCTTAGCTATAATTGTAAAACATTCCAAATAGGAAATTTGGGATGTTATTCTTGCGGGTAAAGTGCGCAAACCTCTGCAGAGTTAAAGATCTAATCGATTAGCCGTGTCCCCGGTTACGGACAATTTGAGCCTCTGGAACCTGGAAGTATTCGGAAATCTCAACATTGTATTTAATGAATTAATTGAGGGGTTATGACTTAATAATTTGGGAATGAGACATTGGTTGGCGGAACCATCTCAATAACTACCAACAATTTTGTAGTATTTGCAAGCAAGTCCACCGTAGTAGGGAAAAATTGGCTTTATAAAATGATGAAACTTAGAGCCCCACAGCCAAATTGCATATAGTGTTAGTACTTTTTATTGTTATTCTCTCTTCATGACTTGCCAGCATATTCAAAATGCTGACCTACACGGCTGCAACGTCTTATGTTGCAGAGGAGTATTCCGATCAGGGTTGAGGCTACGATCCGCGCTTGGCGATTGCCCTTTGGAGTCGGATGGACTCGCTATTCTTCTACGCTTCCGCAGCTTTACTTAGTTTATTTCTCATGAGTTGGCCTTCGGCCGAATTTATTCTATTGTAATAAAGACTCTATATGAGAATCGTGTAATAAATTCAGGTGTGATTGAACTTTGATTATTTCATCAATGTCTTGTGAGTACCAAAGATGATCTTGGGATGGTACGGATACGTAGATTTGACCGATTTTGGGTCGGTCGCTACTGAGATGGTATCGAGCACACGCTGACCGTAGGGCGTAACCCCTAGGATCGGAAAGCCATAGGAAGAGACTATTTACTTTATATCCTTATCATTCCGTACTTCTCCCTGCTCATTTCGACTTCTCTCCGATTTTCAACATTCTAGATGGCGTCGAGTTCACCCCGCTTTGCTACGGAGTTTTGCCACCAGATGAGACGATGCCCTTGGCGGAAGCTGGTCCAGATGGTGAAGAAGCTGAAGATTGCTCTGCCCTCGATCACCGGAAGCCTACCAACGCACTTTCGACGGATACCGCTCTGTAATTGAAGTGCATATTCCAGGAGAACCTTCGGAGGACATCTGAGCCTATTGACTTTGAGTTTACCGACTTCAACTGGATCCTCGGAAGGGACATGGCGATCTATCGTGCACTTGGACATCTCCGAGAAGAGTACAGGGCCGAGCTCGATCCATCAGACCTCGCCATGGTTTCTCGCAGAGCAAGGAATGGAGATATCATCCGTACCGTAGAGGACGACTCCATTCTCTCGTATGTCCAGGATTTGGAGTGTCTCCTCAGGAAACGGGAGATCCAGACTCGCCGTAACTCGAAGGTACACAGGAGGCTGTTATTCCGTGAACTGGAACTGGAGGAGAAGGCACACGCAGACTTCCTTAACCATGAGGAAGAAATCGCGGACTTCATGGAGAGAGTCGACGACCTGAAGATGAAGGTTGCCGCATTAGAGGAAAAGATGGACTTGGGAGAGGACCTTTTTCCGAGTGGAGATGACGGACCTCTCGTGAGCAATGATCAGGATTATGAAGGGAGTTCCACTGGAGAAAGCCGCAAGAGGAGGCACCGCAATAGAGGACGCCACACCGGAGGACATCACACCAGAGGACGCAAGGATTTTTGATGAAGACATTTAGTAGACCACCATGTTATTTTACCTTTTCGTCGATCAGTTAGGCCGATATTATCGATTAGTCGTGAGCATTTTGTAATCGAGATTGAACCATGTTTGAGTGGAATGAATAAATGATTGGTGTGTTTATGATTGTGCATTCATATGGGTAGTGATATTTTCTCATTAGACCATTGTTCTATTCTAATTTTCTCATCCACTCCAAAACACCAGATGCCTCCGAGACGTGACCCCGGTCTCAACTTCCCGCGGAGCTCACCCAAATGATCCAGCAGCGAGAATGGCCTCATGCAAATGCTCATCCGAACGAACAACAACAACAACAACAATCCACCGCCACCACCCCTGTTGACAACTTGACTCGATTCACGAGGCTGAATCCGCCAGTGTTCTCTAGCAGCACTGAGCCGATTGTGGCCGATGATTGGCTCCGCATGGTCGGAAGAGAGCTAATCACTGTTGGATGCACCGATGCGAGAGAAGGTGCGCTTTGCCAAGCACATCAACTTGATGGACCTGCAGCTTCTTGGTGGGAGAACTACACCGCCACTTATCCCATCGGCACCATCCGTGGGATCAGTTCCAGCAGCCTTCCGCACCGCTCATGTTTCAGCCGGAGCCATGAGTGCAAGAAGCATGAGTTCCGCAACTTACGCCAGGGAACCGTCTTGTGGCGCGATGCGTGGATGAGTTCAGCAAGTTAGCTCGCTATGCCCCGGATGATGTGGCCACAGATGCCGCAAAGCAGGAGAAGTTTCTCGAGGGACTCAATGAGAACTGGGTATGCAGCTTATGGTGGCCACCTTCACCAACTACAAGGAGCTGGTAGACAAGGCCATCATACTTGAAGGCAAGAAACAACAGATTGATAGCCGCAAGCGGAAGTACAGCCAGGGGAAGTACAATTCTGGAGCTCAGCAGAAGCCCCGTTATGCCCCATACTCAGGAGGGCATACCCATCACAACCATGGAGGGCATAACCATGGAGGAAATGGGAACAGCCGCAACCAGGACAACAAGTCAGGCAATGGCAATGGCAATGGACACGGTAATGGCAACCAGCATCGTCCTGCCCCGGCTCCGAAGGATCTGAGCCACATCACCTGTTTCAAGTGCCAGAAGACAGGGCACTATGCCACCGACTGCCCGGAGGCCAAGCAGAGGAATGGAAACGGCAATGGAAGCTCAGCGAAGAAGCCCAATCCTTTCCCTCGTGCTCAGGTGAACCACATTGACGTGGAGGACGTCTATGATTAGCCAGACACTGTGGTTGGTAAGTTTTTATTGAATTCACGTTCAGTATTGGTACTCTTTGATTACGGTGCAACGATTCATTCATATCAAGGGTAGTTGTGGAAAAGTGCGGGTTGCCCACTAAAACCCTTAGAAGCCCCTTCGCGTCGGGCCCGCAGAGGAGAAATGATGGCGAGCTTAGGCTGTCATGCAACCCTTAACATCGGAAATCATAAATTTCCAGCAGACCTCATAGTGTTGGAAACCCGCACCTTGGATGTAATCCTAGGCATGGATTGGTTGACGAAGTTTGAAGGAACATAGATCGTGCCAAGAAGTCTATTCTGCTCACCACCGGGAGCGTAAGAGGATCAAGTATGTATCCGAGGCGTAGCCAAATGAAGAATCGGTGAATTCCCTCACGGGAGTTGTTCAGAGGAAGTGCCGAGGTGCAAGATTTTCCCGATCTGTTTCCGGAGGAATTACCAGGAATGCCACCGGACAGAGACATTGAATTTCTGATTGAGTTATTGCCCGGCACAGCCCCGATATCCAAGAGACCCTATCGGATGCCCCCGAACGATTTGAAGGAGACCAAGAATCAAATTAATGAGCTATTGGAGAAAGGATATATTCGGCCAAGCTCATCACCTTGGGGAGCCCCGGTTCTTTTGGTAGAGAAGAAGGATGGAACCTTGAGAATGGTTGTGGTTTATCGTTCGCTAAACGAGGTGACCATCAAGAACAAGTACCCTCTGCCGATGATTAATGATCTGTTTGATCAGCTAGTTGGAGCCAAGGTATTCTCCAAGATCGACCTTCGATCAGGGTATCATCAGTTGAAGATCCGTGAAAAGGATATACCCAAAACGGCATTCACTACCAGGTATGGTTTATATGAGTATACCGTCATGTCATTTGGATTGACTAATGCTCCCGCATACTTCATGAATTTGATGAACAAGGTATTTATGGAATATCTGGACAAGTTTGTCGTGGTGTTCATCGATGATATATTGATTTTCTCAAGAGCGAGGAAGAGCATAAGGAACATTTGCGTCTAGTTCTAGAGAAACTTGAGAACATCGCTTGTATGCCAAGTTCAAGAAATGTGAATTTTGGCTGAAAGAAGTCGGATTCCTCGGACATGTTATTTCAGGAAAAGGAATAGCAGATTGACCCCGCCAAGGTTGAATCACCACCGATTGGCGCCACCCACCTCGATTAAGGAGATCCGCAGTTTTCTGGACTCGCAGGATATTATCGGAGGTTTATTGAGAACTTCTTGAAGATTGCCAAGCCCATGACTGAGCTGTTGAAGAAGGAAGCCAAGTACATTTGGACCGAGGATTGTGAAGCCAGTTTTCAGGAATTGAAGAAACGTTTGGTCACAGCCCGAAGATCGATTCTGCGGACATACACAAGGATTACGGTATATTGTGGCGCTTCTCGTCGGGACTCGGAGGAGTACTCATGCAGGAAGGAAAAGTTGTAGCTTATACCTCCATACAGCTACGACCTCACGAGATGAATTATGCCACACATGATTTGGAGTTAGCAGCCGTAGTGCATGCACTCAAGACTGAGACATTTCCTCATCGGAAACCGTTGTGATGTTTACACAGATCACAAGAGTTTGAAGTATATTTTCACGCAGAAAGAGTTGAACCTCAGGCAGAGGAGATGGCTAGAGTTAATCAAGGACTATGACATGAGATTGCATTACCACCCAGGTAAGGCTAATGTTGCAGCAGATGCGTTGAGCCGTAAGAGTTATGTGAATACTCTTATAGCGGGAGGATTAACTCAGAGTTAGTCGATGACCTCGAGATCTCCGATGGAGATAGTTCCGAGAGGATATGTTGCAACTCGGAAGTTCAGTCCACTTTGGCGAAAGGATTCGTGAAGCCCGAAGTCGGACAAGGAAATTGATGAGATAAAGAAAAGATGAATGAAGGAAAAGCTAAAGGATTTCGTAAGGATGAACACGGAGTTATATGGTTCGAGGATCGTATTTATGTGCCAAATGATCCCGAACTCAGGAAGCTAATTCTTCAGAGGCTCATGATTCATCAGATTCGATTCACCCGGTAACACCAAGATGTACCGGATTTGAAGGAAAATTTCTGGTGGGCGGTATGAAGAAGGATATTGCCGAGAACGTAGCGATGCGATGTTTGTCAACGAGTAAAGGCGAACATCGAAGCCAGCAGGGTTACTTCAACCTTTGCCGATTCCCGATTGGAAATGGGAGAAACTTGGAATGGATTTTATCACAGGATTACCCAGGACCCGTTCAGGTTATGATTCCATCTGGGTAGTGGTTGATCGTTTGACCAAGGTAGCTCACTTCATTCCCGTGAAGACTACCTATACCAGTGCTAAGTTAGCCAAGATATACATAACCAGGATCGTATGTCTGCATGGAGTTCCAAGGAGTATCGTGTCAGATAGAGGAACACAATTTACCTCAAAGTTTTGGAATCAGTTGCATGAAACTTTGGGTACGAGGCTGGAGTTCAAGATGCTTTTCATCCGCATGATGGATGACCGAGAGAGTCAACCAGATTCGGAGGACATGTTGAGAGCTTGTGTGCTAGACTATGGATCTAGCTGGGATGATAATTTGCCATACGCAGAGTTCTCATACAACAACAGTTATCAATCCATCAAGATGGCCCCTTCAAGCTCTATACGGAAGGAGGTGCGAAACACCATTGTTTGTGGGATGGTGTTGGAGATCGATCACTTTTCGGTTCCGATCTTATCAGAGATTCCGAAGAGAAAGTCAAGCTGATTCGAGATAGGCTCAAGATAGCTCAGTCGAGGCAGAAGAGCTATGCCGACAGTAAACGCAAGGAAGTAACTTACGAAGCGGGAGATTGAGCATATCTTCGTGTGTCTCCACTTCGTGGAATCAAGAGGTTTGGTGTCAAAGGAAAGTTAGCACCCCGATTCATTGGCCCCTACAAAATCCTCGAACGTCGTGGAGAAGTTGCTTACAAGTTGGAATTGCCGGAAGGATTGTCCGGATGTCTTCCATGTTTCTCAGCTGAAGAAGTGTCATGCCGACATGGCCGATATTCCGTTGAGAGACACGGTGCCCCTAGAGGCCATACAGCTCGACAGTGATCTGACTTATAAGGAGAAACCCGTCCGAATTCTCGAGACTGCGAACAGAGTCACCCGCAGCAAGATCATCAAGTTTTGCAAGGTGTTGTGGAGTCATCACTCCAAGAGGAAGCCACACAGGGCGCGAAGAAGACCTCCTTCGAGACCACCGCACCTATTTGCTAGCCAACCCGAATCTCGAGGCTAGATTCATCTTAAGGTGGGTAGGTTTGTAACATCCCAAATTTCCTATTTGGAATGTTTTACAATTATAGCTAAACATCTATGCATTCTGTTTGAATTTGAGTGGCATTTGAAGTTTGAAAGATTTGAGTTTTGGAATTTGAATTCAAATTTTGGCAAGTGGAAATCATTTCAAAAACTATGCCCGATAAATACTTGAGAAAAAGTATGAGAGGAGTAAACATGACACTCCAAAATATCAGAGGAAAACAATGCCAAAAGTTTGAATTCAAATTTGAGTTTTATTTGAATTTTGAAAAAATGAATTGTTATAAAGTTTGGATTTTGCCTGGAAAATGTTCAAATGATAGGAATATTCCCGATCATTTTGATATATATATATGTCCTATATAAAATATTTATATTTTATAAAGTATATCTCTGTTTTTATTTTCAAAAAATAAATTTGAAAAAATAAAAAATGCCCAGCACCACCAGCCGACCGGCCCAGCCAAGACTGGCAGCCCACCCAATCACAGCCACCAAAGGGCCACCACTACCGAGAGGCCCAATGAGCCACCGACCGCACCCCTCGCGCCGAAACCCTTCGGTTCGGTCGACCGACCGAACCCCCGCTCCCTCACCCGCCGGCAGGTGGACCCCACCTCCTCTTCCCTCGCCCACGCCACTCGCCCGCGCCGCCTCTCCGGATCCCGAAGGATCCGGATTCGCCAGTGATCCGCCACGGCTTGCCCCTCGCCAAGCCGCACCCCCTATAAATACTCTCCCCTCACCCCATTCCCCCCTCGCCCCTCGCCCGACCCTCTCCTCCTCCGCGCTTTTCGCCGGAGTAGCCGAACGCCGCCGCCGCCATTAACCCCTTGCCGCGCCCGGTCACCCCGAGCCCGTCGACTCCACCAGACGATCCTCGGCCGTCCGCACCGCCGGAGCTCCCCGCCGACGCCCCCGACCACCGGAGACGCCGGAGCACTCGCCACCGAGCCGTCGTCGCCGTCGACGTCCGGTACGTCGCCGGAGTTTCCCTCCCCCGTCCGATCTAATCTCGACGGCTTAGATTAGAACCCCCGAAGGGGTATGGGTTTTTATTAGGTTAGTTAGTGAATCGGGTTTTTTCCCCGGTTAGTCCGGTTTATTCTTAGTTAGGGTTTTTATTTTGAATCGGCCCGATTCGTTTAAACCCTAGGCCCGTTTAGTTATATTACGCATGTATGCTTAGTTAGCCCATTAGCCCGTTTTTCTTTTATTTTCGTCTTCTGTTTTAACAGAATAGTTTCAGATTTGAAAAATTCATATCTTTTAATCTATTTAATATTTTAAGTGATTCTTTTTTTGTTGGTTTGCAAATTTCTTATAGTTTCTGTAGAAAATATAATTAGCTATGTTAAAATTATTTAGAATTGCTTTATTTTAGATTTAGTCAGAATAGTAAATCTGCTATAAAATGAGTTAGGAAAATTATTTTTAATTATTCTTTTTGTCCCAACTTTGTTTTGACATTACCTAACCGTAGGAATTTATTTGGGCATTTTAGGATTAATAAAAAAATAGTTTTAATGAGAATCTTGTTATTCTTAATTAATTAACTAGCTATTGTTTTCCTATTCTTTTAATTAGCAAATAAATTTATTTTTCACATGTGATTGATTATTCTAGGTTAGTTTCTGTCACTTTAGAGCATGAACTTTTATTTATAATAAATAAAACTTTTATTTTATTTTTCTTAATAGAAATTGCTTTAGGCCTAATAGGAGTTTCATAATAGATTTTTAAGTGATTCTTTTTGCTCCTAGTTGCTTAATGCATTCTTTTCTGTTAAGTAAACATAAACCCATGGTTAGGTTATGTTAAGAAAAATTTTGTTATGTAAAACTATTTTTAGTTGTTGCTTGTAGTAGGAAAACTTTGAGTTGGATTTCTTCGAGTTTTCCTTTGGGTTTTGATTCGTTTGTTTTGGTGTGTTATGTTACTATGCTATTGTGTTAAGTGATCATATGCTATATGCTTATTGTGATTATTGTTTGCCTCGGTAGAATTTCCGGAGTGCGAAGCTTGCTACTACGAGTCCCTAGCTTACGAGGATCGTCAGCAAGGCAAGTCATTGATCATGTTTCTTTACTATACCTATGATTTTATTGCATTAGAATTATACCTCCCCACCATGCATGCAGTAGGTGAAATTTTGAAGTTATGTTCTTGAGTAGTATCATGTGGTAGGATGAACCAATCCTCCCTTGTTACCATGACCCGGGACGAAGTAGTTTAATTTTTGCTATGCTCGTAGACGGGATTGGTTGAGAGTATTCATAAGGGAGATGTGAGAGTCAAGATGATGACAACCCCATGAACTTCAAGATCAAGATGGACTTCGGAATTCACTACTGGGTGGAGGACGGTTGACGGGCACCCTGGAGAACCCAGTGGTTGGCCGGGATGCATGGAGAAGTGCCATGACATCTTGCGGAAAGCTTCACCCAGCCACGAAGAGACGGATGGATGCCCCATTGACCGGAAGCTTACCTGTGCAGCCGCAAGCCATTATGGGCTCTGGCTTGGTCAACCCTAGTTGTGACTCTGGCTGGACGGTACTACGAGATGTAGAAGAACGGTAGGATTGGATGGGTACCGGCGGTGGCGTAAGAACTCTTCGAAGACCTGTTTCATTCATCCGTCTTCAAACACCATGAAGTGCGAAGACTTAAAAGGAGGAATGTTTCTTGCGGGTAAAGTCGCAAACCTCTGCAGAGTTAAAGATCTAATCGATTAGCCGTGTCCCCGGTTACGGACAATTTGAGCCTCTGGAACCTGGAAGTATTCGGAAATCTCAACATTGTAATTAATGAATTAATTGAGGGGTTATGACTTAATAATTTGGGAATGAGACATTGGTTGGCGGAACCATCTCAATAACTACCAACAATTTTGTAGTATTTGCAAGCAAGTCCACTGTAGTAGGGAAAAATTGGCTTTCGCAAAATGATGAAACTTAGAGCCCCAAAGCCAAATTGCATATAGTGTTAGTACTTTTTATTGTTATTCTCTCTTCATGACTTGCCAGCATATTCAAAATGCTGACCTACACGGCTGCAACGTCTTATGTTGCAGAGGAGTATTCCGATCAGGGTTGAGGCTACGATCCGCGCTTGGCGATTGCCCTTTGGAGTCGGATGGACTCGCTATTCTTCTACGCTTCCGCAGCTTTACTTAGTTTATTTCTCATGAGTTGGCCTTCGGCCGAATTTATTCTATTGTAATAAAGACTCTATATGAGAATCGTGTAATAAATTCAGGTGTGATTGAACTTTGATTATTTCATCAATGTACTGTGAGTACCAGCATGATCTTGGGATGGTACAGACACAGAGATTTGACCGATTTTGGGTCAGGTCGCTACAACCTTGTTGTGTTTTATTCTTATTTATTTTTTTTGGCATTCGATCTATCAATCTACTACAATTTTATTCACGTTCGTTTGCCTATTTTGAGGCGCCGCTACCCGAAAGGGATTGACAACCCCTTTTGTGTGCAGGGGATGTTTACGTTATGTTGCTTGGTTCTCCTACTGGTTCGATAACCTTGTTTTCATCACTGAGGGAAATACCTACCGCTGCTATGCTGCATCATCCCTTCCTCTTTGGGGAAATACCAACGTAGCTTCTAGCCGCCATCAAAAGGAATTTCTGGCGTCGTTGCCGGGGAGGATCTTCAACACCTACCAGGTTCCTAATCATAAATCTCATCTCCTCGCAATTTACATTATTTGCCATTTGCCTCTCATTTTCCTCTTCCTCACTTCACAAAAATTTGCCTCTTTATTCACCCTCTTTTTCGTTCGCCGTTTTCTCATCAGATCTTTTGTTTGTTTGTGTTGCCATGTGCCTCTATATGCTTGCATCTTCGCTTGCTAAAAATCTATTGATATGGATCCCCATCCACTTGCTAATCTTTTTAAAAGAGCCAATCATGATGAACCAATTGCTAGTGAGTTGAGTGCACTAGATTATGTTTATGAAGTTTTGCTTGAGATTCGTGAATCTGAAAATTGTGATGAAGAAATTTATGAAGTGATTCATGATAGATCCTTGAATGAAAAACATGATTGCAATGATGTTATTGTAAATTCTATTAATGTCAATTGCGCTAATAATATGCAAAACCCCAAGCTTGGGGATGCTTGTTTTGTTATGTCCGCTACTTATTGCAGTTATCATGATTGGGGTGATAATGTTTCTTATGATCTTGAAAATTTTTTTAAGCCTCATGA
This sequence comes from Aegilops longissima, assembly GCA_021605205.1. Taxonomy (NCBI): domain Eukaryota; kingdom Viridiplantae; phylum Streptophyta; class Magnoliopsida; order Poales; family Poaceae; genus Aegilops; species Aegilops longissima. Next base: position 136,639,199 of record CM038676.1, on the reverse strand, counting down.
TGAATATGTTTGCGATAATATTGAAAGTGGGTTTGGAAGAGTGTTAACTTTAGCTAAAAATAATCGCACATATTTGGGGAGTGTTCAATCTTATGAATTTTTTGATAAAAGTGGGCTTGGAGAGGTCGTGACTTTATTTGATGATAATCCCACTATTTTGGAAGAGAGTCAACTTTGTATGCATGTGGATCATGAAGAGAATATTTTATGTGATAAATATATTGTTGAATTTGATTATGATCCCACATGTAATTATTATGAGAGAGGGAAATATGGTTGTATAAATTTTCATGTTACTAAATTTCCTCTCGTTGTGTTGAGATTGTCAATGTTTTATTCCTCTCCTTTGAATATGTTAGATATTTCTTGTCATCTAATTTGTTTGCTTATAAAATTCCTATGCATAGGAAGTATGTTAGACTTAAATGTGTTTGTCATATGCTACGTGATGCTCTCTTTGTGTTTCAATTATTATCTTTTATGTGAGCATCATCAAAATTATTTATGCCTAAGGGTGTAAAACTATAGCGCTTGTTTGGAGGTAACCCAATGAATAAAATTTATTTTTGCTTTTTATTTATGTTCTTGAGTGTTTGCACAATTATTCTACTATTATGATTGTGTTTTTTGTGTTTTAATTAGTAATTGTTCCAAGTAGAACCTATACGATCTTCTTGGGTGATAGTTGTTTGATCTTGCTGAAAAAACTGAAACTTTTGCACTCACGGAAACAATTCTTATTTTTTACCAGAGCGTGATAAAATACAATTCTTTTGCAGCAGATTTATATACAAATTGCTCAGGTCGTCCTATTTTTTCAGAATTTTTGGAGTTTCAGAAGTATTCAAACAATTTAGATTACTACAGACTGTTCTGTTTTTGATAGATTCTATTTTCTTTGCGTTGTGTTCTTGTTTTGATGGCTCTATGGTTTTCTTTGATGAGCTTTTGCCATAGAAAATTGGGAATACAGTAGATATAATGCAAAAACAAAATATGAATAGGTTGCAACAGTACTTATAGTAGTGATTTATTTTCTTATACTAACAGATCTTACAGAGGTTTTGTTGAGTTTTGTGTGATTGAAGTTTTCAAGTTTTGGGTATCTTACGATGGATGAAGGAATAAGGAGTAAGAAGAGCCTAAGCTTCGGGATGCCCCGAGTGGCATCCCCTCTTTCTTCTAACGACCATCAGTATTTTACTCGAAGCTATATTTTTATTCCTCACATACTATGTGTTTTGCTTGGAGCGTCTTGTATGATATGAGTCTTTGCTTGCTTTATTTTGTGTTTTAAGTCTTGAATCCTTGTTGGATACACCTATTTGAGAGAGCCAAAATTACTTCATGACTTGTTAGAATTGCTCTCTATGCTTCACTTAAATCTGTTATGAGCTACGGACTTGCTCTAGTGCTTCACTTATATCTTTTTGAGCACGGTGTGCTTTAATATTTTTGAAGAAATGATCTCTTGCTTCACTTAAATTAATATGAGAGGAAGAAATTGTATGCTCATGATCTTTACTTATATTTGTTTGAGCTTATGAAAAGCAACATATGAAAATTAGTTCCAAAGTGATAGATATCCAAGAACGATATAATAAAAACTTTCATGAAGATCATTGGACAAAATAAACTTGATTCTTAGTAATAGTTTTGAGATATGATGATGTGATATGTGATTTATGTTGATGAGTAATTATGCTTTAGTAAGAATATTTGTGTTAAGGTTTGTGATTCCCTATGCAAGCACGATAGTCAATAATTATGCAATGAAATTATATCCTACTTGTGATCCATTATTCGGTGTTAATTATGCTTAAAGCTCGCTTATGAGATTATTCGTTTCTTGGTTGGTCGCTTCTCAATCTTTTGCTATCCTTCATTTTGCACTAAGTATGATCACTACTTGTGCATCCAAAAACCTTTAAACCAGTTTTGCCACATGAGTCCACTTTACCTACCTATATGCGGTATTCTTTTGCCGTTCTAAGCAAATTTGTATGTACCATCTCTAATTTTCAAAATAAACTTCTTTTTTTTGTGTTCTTATTTCTCGCATAGCGGTGAGGGGTGGCTAATATTTTCCATGCTAGATCTGTTATTCTCATGATGAGAGTTTATTCACTTGTCATTGCATGAGAGTAAGGCAAAGGTATTAGGGATGCCCAGTCCCGAAATGAAAAATGAATTTACTTTATGTTGTCAAATAATAAATTCCTTGGAAAGTGTTGGTATGGAAGGCAACCGTGGATACGGCTAGCCATGGAAAGTGAAAGTATGGTGGAAAAAGGAATAAACTTTATTTCTATTTGGGAACCGCCTATGATATATCTAGTATGGAAAGTGTTGGGAACTCTAAGTCGTTGTCATTGGTGGGAAAGACACACCTCCCAAAATGTTTTTATCTCTAAGTTTTTCGCTTTGAGCTCTGGCACCTCTACAAATCCCTACTTCCCTCTGCGAAGGGCCTTTCTTTTACTTTATGCAATTTTTCATTTTTGAGTCTCCATCTTCTCTTATAAAAGCACCAAGTAGGAGGCAATATGATCGTACTTGAGTATTGGGTGTAGTTAATATGCGAGTGTGTTTCATGAATGGATCAATGATTGAGCATGATGGGCTAGGGATAGCTTATTTTAGCGTTGATATTTTCAAAGACATGGTTGCTTGTTGATATGCTTGAGTATTTAAATTATCATGTCAAAACTAGACTATTGCTTTGAATCACATAAAAGTCCAAATAATATGATATGACATGTTAGGCAGCATTTCACATCAAAAATTCTGTTTTTATCACTTACCTAATCGAGGACGAGTAGGAGTTAAGCTTGGGGATGCTGATACGTCTCCGACGTATCTATAATTTTTAATTGTTCCATGCTGTTATATTATCAATCTTGGATGTTTTATAATCATTTTATAGTCATTTTATATCATTTTTTGGTACTAACCTATTGACACAGTGCCAAGTGCGAGTTGTTGTTTTCTGCATGTTTTTTACATTGCGAAATCAATACCAAACGGAGTCCAAATGCAACGAAACTTCACTGTTGGGGGAAACGACACCTATCGGATCCCGGGGAATCCCTTCTACGGTTGGCGGGGCATGGGCCTGCACAAAGAGCAGGTCTATCGATCAATGCGAGGTTTTTTTTTACCCATGTTTGGGCCGCAGACAATGCGTAATACCCTAGTCCTGCTTGTCTGTATATTTGGTGTTCTTGAGCTCTTGAACTTGCTGCAGTGCATGCCCAGTCCAAAAAGTCCGAATCCTTCCTCAGTACGCCTCGGGCCTCCTTTTATATGTCAAAGGGGTCGCCACAGTGGCACACAGGAGGTGGAAAGTTTCTATAGTGTACAAGTCTATCGCCTAGCACCATAGGACAAACGCATTTAATGCGCCACCTACATGCCCTCTTTGCTTTATCAGGGACGGCAACAAGGCTCGTCTCGTCCGTCGCCACCTCATCATGCTCCGATGCGCGTCCAAGCTGACAAGGCATGCAGCGCAACGCTAGCTGGCTGGTCGCTGTGCTGGTGCGGTGATAGGGTCTTCACGAAGATCTGCATGTCACCACGCTGGTGCTTGACTAGTTGGCCTAGAAGTTGCATGCTGCCACGCAAGCGTTTGACTAGTTGGCGGGCTGGTTGCCGCGTTGGAACGGCCACGGGGCAGTGCAACGTTGGCGGGTGCGGGCCTAGCCTTGGCCCCGCAGACGCCCCCGGCAAGGGTCTTGTCGGGGTCTCGTGGGCGTACTCGACAAGGGTCTTGTCGGGGGCTTCGGTCATCCCCTGCAAGGATCTTGCCAGGGGGTCTCTGGCCGTCCTCGGCAAGGATCTTGCCGGGGGGGCTTCTTCTTGTGATTCTCATCTAGATTCGCAGGCCTTTGGTCTTCACAAAGATCTGCATGCCACCACGCAGGCGCCCCGGAGCCTTGGTCTTGATGTTCTCGATGGTGTCAGGACTCTCAGGCTCAAGGGTGGCGGTCTTGTTGGTGTTGGGCAAGTCGCCCCAGCAAGGGCCTTGCCGGGGGAAATCGATCTTGACCCTTCGCTCTTCATGCCTCTGGCTTGAGTGTTGCCTTGGTAGTCTCGTACCTTTCCTTCCTCTACCCCGCCAAGCATGGCCGCGGGTGTGGCTATGACTGCCCGTGCACAAGTAAAGGGGTACAGAAAGGCCCCTACTTTTGCACACCGACATTCACGGAGAAATTTTTTTTGGACCAGAAGACACCTAATGAACCAAGGCTGCGCCTAGGGGGTGCTCCGAGGAGAGCACAACCCACCAGGGCACGCCAGGAGGCCCAGGCACGTGATACGTCTCCAAATTTATATGGTTTTGGTATGATTTGCATGGAACTAACCCAGACTGACGTTGTTTTCAGCAGAACTACCGTGGTGTTGTTTTTTGTGCAGAAATGAAAGTTCTCCAAATGAGCTGAAACTTTTTGACAACTTTTTTTGGAACAAAAGAGACCCCTGAAGCTACGTGGGAGGGCCAAAAGAGACACGAGGAGGGTACAACCCACCAGGGCGCGCCTGGTGGGCCTGGCTTGCCCCGGTGGGTTGTGCTTACCACGAGGCCCATCTTAGCGTGAAACAATGCCGAAAATCCTATAAATAGAGAAACGATCAGGGTTAACCTAGATCAGAAGTTCCGCCGCAGCAGGCCTCTGTAGCCATCGAAAACCTAGCTAGACCCCGTTCCGGCATCCTGCCCGAGGGGGGAATCATCACCGGTGGCCATCTTCATCATCCCGGTGGCCACCATGATGAGGAGGGAGTAGTCCACCCTCGGGGCTGAGGGTTTGTACCAGTAGCTATGTCTTTAGTCTCTCTCTCTCTCTCTCTCGTGTTCTTGAGATGTCACGATCTTGATGTATCACGGGCATTGTTAATATAGTCGGATCATATGGTGTTTTCCCCTCTCTATCTTGTTGTGATGAATTGAGTTTTCCCTTTGAGATTTCGTTGTTATAGGATAGAATACTTTTATGGATTTGAGAACACTTGATATATGTCTTGCAATTGAATACTCGTGGTGACAATGGGGTATCGTATTGATTCACTTGATATATGTTTTGGCACTCAACACGCGGACTCCCGTGGTGACATTGGGGTAATCTATGCATAGGGGTTGATGCAGGTTCTTGTCTTTGTTTCTCCCGTAGAAATATTGGGGCACTCTTTGAAGTTCTTTGTGTTGGATTGAGTACTCTGAATATGAATTTGCTTTGGTGTTATTTTTGTACAAACTCTAGGATAGATTGAACGGAAAGAATAGCTTTGTGTTATTTTAGTATGAACTCTTGAATAGATCGAACGGAGAGAATAGCTTTGAGGTGGTTCCGTACCCTACCAACAATTTATTCTTATGTTCTCCGCTAGATAGGAACTTTGGAGTGACTCTTTATCGCACGTTGAGGGGTGGTTATATGATCCAATTATATTAGCACTATTGAGAGATTGCACTAGCGAAAGTACGGACCCTAGGCCTCATTTTCAAGCATTGCAATACCGTTTTTGTGCCCATTTACTATTTTTTACCTTGCTGTTTTTATTTATTCAGATTATAAAAATATTTTTCTACCATCAATATTACACTTTTATCACCATCTCTTCGCCGAACTAGTGCACCTATGCAATTTGCCATTGTATTGGGTGTGTTGGGGACACAATAGATTTCTTGTATTTGGTTGCAGGGTCGTTTGAGAGAGACCATCTTCATCCTACACCTCTCACGGATTGATAAACCTTAGGTCATCCACTTGAGGGAAAATTGCTACTGTCCTACAAAACTCTGCACTTGGAGGCCCAACACGTGTCTACAAGAATAAAGTTGCGTAGTAGACATCAAGCTCTTTTCTGGCGCCGTTGCCAGGGAGGTGAGTGCTTGAACGTATATCTTTAGTTCTTGCAATCGAATCTTTTAGTTTCTTGTTTAATCACTAGTTTGGTTTATAAAAGAAAACTACATAAAAATGGAATTAGGGTTGCATCATATTATTGATCATCTTTGTAATATCTTTTTTGAAAATGATGGTTCGGAAAATTGTGCTCAATAGTTAGAAGAAGAATTCAATAAAATGTTTGGCACAAAATATTTGAATGATGAGCATGATTGCAATGTTGTTAGTATGAATTCTTTGAACATCCATTGATGCTAATGATATGAAAAGCCATAAGCTTGGGGATGCTATATTTGATGAATATGATATTTTTAGTCCCCCAAGTTTTGACGAGAAAATTTATTATGATGATTGCATGCCTCCTATTTATGATGATTATATTGACGAAAGTGGATTTGGAGAGGTCGTGACTTTATTTCATGATGAATCCACTATTTTGGAGGAGGTTGCAATTGATTATGACAACAAAGTTCCTAACGATGATTATGGTGATGACATGTATGCTATATTGAATAATGATAACCATGAAACTTGTCATCATGATTTTAATTTTCAATCACATGATAGTTATTTTGTTGAGTTTGCTCCCACCACTATGAATGAGAATAAATTTGATTGTGTGGAGAGTAATAAATTTTCTATGCTTGTGGATCATGAAAAGAATGCTTTATGTGATGGTTATATTGTTGAATTTCTTCATGATGCTACTGAAAATTATTATGAGGGAGGAACTTATGCTTGTAGGAAATGCAATAATATCAAGTTTCCTCTCTATGTGTTGAAAGTTTTGAAGTTATGCTTGTTTTGCCTTCCTATGCTAGTTGATTATTGTTCTCATAAGTTGTTTGCTCACAAAATCCCTATGCATAGGAAGTATGTTAGGCTTAAATGTGCTGGCCATTTGATTCATGGTGCTCTCTTTGTGTTTCAATTCTTTTCTTTTATTTAAGCATCATTGAAATCATCATGCCTAGCTAAAAGGCATAAAAGAAAAGCGCTTGTTGGGAGACAACCCAACACTTTTACATACTGTTTTTTTGTGTTCACATGATTATGCTACTATAGTAATCATGTTTTATTGCTTTTGTTTCAATAAAGTGCCAAGTAAAGCCTTTGGGATCTTGTTGGGTTATAGTTGATTTGATCTTGCTGAAAAACAGAAACTTTTGCGCTCACAAAAATAATTCTTATTTTTAACAAAAGAGCTATTTTGAGTTTATTCTTTTTGAAGAAGATTAATATAAAAATTTCTCATGTTTTCCTAATTTTTTCATGATTTTTGGAGTAGCTGAAGTATGGTTTGGGTACAGATTAATACAGACTGTTCTGTTTTGACAGATTCTGTTTTCAATGCTTAGTTTCTTGTTTTCTAGTTTCTATGGCTTATATTGCTAATTATAAATTGTGTAAATGATATGATACAGTAGGCATTGTGTGGAAACAATTATGAATCTTGTCTTTGACAGTACCAAAGTGAAATGGTTGCTCTTTATCATACTAACCTATCTCACGAAGTTCCGCTAAATTTTGTGTGATTGAAGTTTTCAAGTTTTGGGTGAGATGTCGATATGAGGAGAATAAGGAGTGACAAGACCCTAAGCTTGGGGATGCCCAAGGCACACCAAGGTGATATTCAAGTAAGATCCAAGCAACTAAGCTTGGGGATGCCTCGGAAGGCATCCCCTCTTTCGTCTCCAATATTATCGGTAACCTCACTTGGAGCTATGTTTTCATGCGTCACATGATATGTGTTTTGCTTGGAGCATCATTTTATTTTGTTAGTATTTGCTTGTTGTTTTTTATAATAATGTTTTGCATCTTTTATTTCAATAAAAGTGGCAATGATAGCCTTTACTATGCTTATTTTGCAAGTCTACATGTTGCTGTTTCAAAACAGAAAAGTTTACCGATGTTGCAAATATTCCCTGGAAAAGTCAGAATGTGATAAAATGTTGAAACTTTTTGAAAAATAAGCTATAATAAATTTTCTACAGGGTGGCAAATTTTCATAACTTTTGGAATTGAATAAGTATTGATACTCTTGCATTCTTTACAAACTGTACTTTTTGACAGATTGTTGTTATGTTTGCATTGTTTGCATATGTTTGCTTGTTTAATGATCTTATTTGTGGGTAGGAGTATTAAATATGCAGTGAAATTTAGTATGCAATGTTGAATAATAATTTAAGTGATTTTCTACAATATAAAATGATAAGGTTTTTTGCATTGGTTTATACTAACTTATCTCACGTGTTCTTGTTGAGTTTTGTGTGGATGAAGTTTTTAAGATTTAGGGAAACCGTGATCTAAAAGTAATTAAGGAGACAAAAAAGCTCAAGCTTGGGGATTCCCAAGGCATCCCAAGATAATATTTAAAAAGTCTCAAGCATCTAAGCTTGGGGATGCCCCGTTAGGCATCCCACCTTTCTTCATCAACAATTATCGGTCAGTATCGGTTAATCCTAAGTTTTTGCTTCTTCACATGAGTTGTCCTATCCTTGAAATGTCATTTTATTTTCATTTTGCTTGCTGTTTTAATAAAATACTTAGATCTAAAAGTTTTTAAATAAAATAAAGTCCTCATATAGTTGCATGAGAGGCTAGGTAAGCGGCACTCACATCCCGTCAACGAAGCTCTTTTCTATGGAATTGCTCTAGTGCTTCACTTATATATTTTTGAGCATGGTGTGATTTAGTATTTTTGAAGAGATTATCTCTTGCTTCACTTAAATTAATTTGTGAGAAATAAATATTATGCTCATGATCTTCACTTATATTTGTTTGAGCTTATCAAAAGCAACAAATGAAAATTAGTTCCAAAGTGATAGATATCCAAGAAGGATATAATAAAAACTTTCATGAAGATCATTGGACAAAATAAACTTGATTCCTCGTAATAGTTTTGAGATATGATGATGTGATATGCGAGTCATGTTGATGAGTAATTATGCTTTAGTAAGAATATTGGTGTTAAGGTTTGTGATTCCCTATGCAAGCATGAAAGTCAATACTTGTGCAATGAAATTACATCCTACTTGTGGTGCATTATTCGGTGTTAATTATGCTCAATCCTCGCTTATGAGATTATTCATTTCTTGGTTGGTCACTTCTCAATCTTTTGCTAGCATTCATTTTGCACTAAGTATGATCACTACCTGTGCGTCCAAAATCCTTTAAACCAGTTTTCCCACATGAGTCCACCATACCTACCTATATGCGGTATTCTTTTGTCGTTCTAAGAAAAATTGTATGTGCCATCTCTAATTTTCAAAATAAATTTCTCTTTTGTGTGCTCGTACCGCTCGCGAGGCGGTGAGGGGTGGCTAATATTTTCCATGCTAGATGTGTTATTCTCACGATGAGTGTTTATTCACTTGTCATTGCATGAGAGTAAGGCAAAGGTATTAGGGATGCCCAGTCCCAAAATGAAAAATGAATTTACTTTATGTTGTCAAATAATAAATTCCTGGAAAGTGTTGGTATGGAGGGCACCCGTGGATACGGGTAGCCATGGAAAGTGAAAGCATGGTGGAAAAAGGAATAAACTTTATTTTCTATTTGGGCACCACCTATGATATATCTAGCATGGAAAGTGTTGGGAGCTCTAAGTCGTTTTCGTTGGTGGGAAAAGTACGCCTCTCAAAATGTTTTTCATCTCTCAATTTTCGCTTTGAGCTCTGGCACCTCTACAAATCCCTACTTCCCTCTGCGAAGGGCCTTTCTTTTACTTTATGCAATTTTTATTTTTAATTTGAGTCTCCATATTCTCTTATAAAGAACCAACTAGGAGGCACTATGATCGTACTTGAGCATTGGGTGTAGCTAATATGAGAGTGTGTTTCATGAATGGATCAATGATTGAGCATGATGGGCTAGGGATAACTTATTTTAGCATTGACATTTTGAAAGACATGGTTGCTTGTTGGTATGCTTGAGTATCAAAGTCCTCATGTCAAAACTAGAATATTGCTTTGAACCATATAAAAGTCCAAATCTCCATGCTACAAAAGAAGAGTTTATGATGAATATGATAGGTAGCATTCCACAACAAAAATTCCATTTTCAATTGCTACTTTATCATGATAAGTTTTATGAGAAAGAGTTGTTGTTATGATGGTAGGAAAAGTGATTGAAATATATCATTGAGCAAACTTATGCACTTTGCTAGCATTCACAGTTCATAAATTATTTATTTTATCATTTACCTACTCGGGGATGAGTAGGAATTAAGCTTGGGGATGCTGATACGTCTCCAATGTATCTATAATTTGTGAAGTATTCATGCCATGTTTACAACAATTTTATATGGTTTTGGTATGATTTGCATGGAACTAACCCGGACTGACGCTGTTTTCAGCAGAACTACCGTGGTGTACTTTTTTGTGGAGAAATGAAAGTTCTCCAAATGAGCTGAAACTTTCTGATGATTTTTTTGGAACAAAAGAGACCCCCGAAGCTTCGTGGGAGGGCCAGAAGAGCCACGAGGAGGGCACAACCCACCAGGGCACGCCTGGTGGGCCTGGCTTGCCCCGGTGGGTTGTGCTCACCTCGAGGCCCATCTTAGCGTGAAACCAATGCCAAGAAATCCTATAAATAGACAAACCATCAGGGGTTAACCTAGATCAGAATTTTCGTTGCCGCAGGCCTCTGTAGCCACCGAAAACTAATCTAGACCCCATTTCGGCATCCTGCCAGAGGGGGGAATCATCACCAGGGGCCATCTTCATCATCCCGGCGGCCACCACGATGAGGAGGGAGTAGTCCACCCTCGGGGCTGAGGGTTTGTACCAGTAGCTATGTGTTTAATCTCTCTCTCCCTCTCTCGTGTTCTTGAGATGCCATGATCTTGATGTATCGCGGGCTTTGTTAATATAGTCGGATCATATGGTGTTTTCCCCTCTCTATCTTATTGTGATGAATTGAGTTTTCCCTTTGAGATTTCGTTGTTATCGGATTGAATACTTGTATGGATTTGAGAACACTTGATATATATCTTGCAATTGAATACTCATTGTGACAATGGGGTATCGTATTGATTCACTTGATATATGTTTTGGCACTCAACTCGTAGACTCCCGAGGTGACATTGGGGTAATCTATGCATAGGGGTTGATGCACGTTCTTGTCTTTGTTTGTCCGGTAGAAATATTGGGGCACTCTTTGAAGTTCTTTGTGTTGGATTGAGTACTATGAATATGAATTTGCTTTGGTGTTTTTTGTACGAACTCTAGGATAGATTGAACGGAAAGAATAGCTTTGTGTTATTTTAGTACAAACTCTTGAATAGATCGAACGGAAAGAATAGCTTTGAGGTGGTTTCTTACCCTACAAACAATTTATTCTTATGTTCTCCGCTAGATAGAACTTTGGAGTGACTCTTTATCGCACATTGAGGGGTCGTTATATGATCCAATTATATTAGCACTGTTGATAGAGATTGCACTAGCGAAAGACGGACCATAGGCCTCATTTTCAAGCATTGCGATACCATTTTTGAGCCTGTTTACTATTTTCTACCTTGCTGTTTTATTTATTCAGATTATAAAAATATATTTCTACCATCAATATTACACTTTTATCACCATCTCTTCGCCGAACTAGTTCACCTATGCAATTTGCCATTGTATTGGGTGTGTTGGGGACACAAGAGATTTCTTGTATTTAGTTGCAGGGTCGTTTGAGAGAGACCATCTTCATCCTAAACCTCTCACGGATTGATAAACCTTAGGTCATCCACTTGCTACTCTCCTACAAACCTCGGCGTTTGGAGGCCCAACACGTGTCTACAAGAATAAAGTTGCGTACTAGACATCAACGCGCCTTGGTGGGTTGTGCTCACCTCGGATGCCCCCTGAACCGCCTCTTTGCTCTATAAATACCCAAATATAACAGAAACCCTAGGGGAGTTGACGAAAATCAATTCCAGCCGCCGCAGAGTCCAGAACCACCAGATCCAGTGTAGACACCATCACGGAGGGGTTCACCACTTCCATTGGTGCCTCTTCGATGATGCGTGAGTAGTTCTTTGAAGACCTTCGGGTCCATAGTTAGTAGAAGATGGTTTTGTCTCTCTCTCTCTCTCTCGCTGAATTCTCAATACAATGGTCTCTTGGAGATCCATATGATGTAACTCTTTTTGCGGTGTGTTTGTTGGGATCCGATGAACTTTGAGTTTATGACCAGATCTATCTTTTTATATCCACGAAAGTTATTTGAGTTTCTTTGGTCTCTTATATGCATGATTGCTTATAGCCTCGTATTTCTTCTCCGATATTTGGGTTTTGTTTGGCCAACTTGATCTATTTATCTTGCAATGGGAAGAGGTGCTTTGTAGTGTGTTCGATCTTACGGTGCTTGATCCCAGTGATAGAAGGGGAATCGACACGTATGTATCATTGCTACTAAGGTAAAACGATGGGGTCTATCTCTACATAGATATATCTTGCCTACATCATGTCATCGTTCTTATTGCATTACTCCATTTTTCCATGAACTTAATACACTAGATGCATGTTGGATAGCGGTTGATGTGTGGAGTACTTGTAGTAGATGCAGGCATGAGTCGGTCTACTAATCTTGGACGTGATTCCTATATAATGATCATTGCCTGGATATCGTCCTGATTATTTGAAGTTCTATCAATTGCCCAACAGTAATTTGTTTACCCACCGTTTGCTATTTTCCTAGAGAGAAGCCACTAGTGAAACCTATGGCCCTCGGGTCTCCTTCTCATATTATTTGCCTTTGCGATCTACATTTCCTTTGCTTTTATTTCAGATCTATTAAACCAAAAATACAAAAATACCTTGCTGCATTTTATTCTTATTTATTTTATTTGGCGTTCGATCTATCAATGTACTACATTTTTTTCACATCCCTTTGCCTATCTTGAGGCGCCGCTACCCGAAACGGGTTGACAACCGCTTTTACACGTCGGGTTGCGGGTAGTTGTTATTTGTGTGCAGGGGCTGTTTACATTGTGTTGCTTGGTTCTCCTACTGGTTCGATAACCTTGGTTTCATCACTGAGGGAAATACCTACCACTGCTATGCCGCATCATCCTTTCCTCTTTGGGGAAATACAGACATAGCTTCTAGCCGCCATCATATACCATAGGTTTGATTTGCTGGCGCATTTCAGGTGTCGTGTGCTATATTTAAGACATTTTTTGGCATTTACCATGCATTTTGGCATTTAAATCAAATCGTAGTCGGAACTGTATGTGCTGACGAAAGGGATGAGGATTATCGTTCGATCTGGGAGCATTCAAGGATGCAGACGTATGATCCGTGAGGTTTGGGTTCTGGCCAATCAGAATGCATGACTCAGATCGCGTGTGCAGCAGGGGGTGGGGGGGCATCGGCCACGGTTTGGTAGGCACACGGCTTTCGTGAGTGAACTGTGTGCTATTTGAAAACATTTACATGAACTAACAGAATATTTTCGTTTGGATGAAAACATGAGTTCATCGTTTCGCCTCCAAATTTTTTTCCACAGTAAGAAATCACCATTATACCCTATGGTTCGATTTTCTGGTGCATTTGAGGTATCGTTTGCTATATATGAGTTGTTTGCTATAGTTGCAACTACATGTGGGTGCTAGCAAGATCATTTGTGTGTCGCTTTGGGAGTTTTCATTCATTGTTCGAGAAACCGGAAAAAATCAAACAGTTCGGCCGCAGGGTGTGGCCAGAGGCGCAGGCCTTGTCGGTATTTTAATTATAGGAAATGCATATAGAGTTCAGAAATAACGAAAGTCGATGTGTCACTGTGGCGTGCTCTTAGGATCCCATGATTTTTTTTGGTAAAGTTTGGCACAAGCTCACACCTTCCAAATCGGAGCATATCACAAGAAGGATAATAGTTTCCAAAAGGAGACGCGACAATTTCGGACCAATCGTCGGTGACTACATCATTCTGCCTTGAATTGTTTTCACGGTAAACAATCACGTATATACCCTAGGTTTGATTTTCTGGCCCATTTCAGGTCTTGTCTGCTATATTTAAGTCATTTTTTGCATTTACCTAGCATTTAGTGCTTATAAAATCAAAATCGTACTACAACTACATCTGGGTGTTAGTTAGCAAAGAAGGTGTACAAATCATTTGTGTGTCGCTCTGCAAGTTTTCATCCATTGTTTGAGAAACGGGGAGAAGTTTCAAACATTTTGGCCGCGAGGTGCGGCCACCTGCATAGGCCTAGTTGGTATTTTAATTACAGGAAATTCAGATGGAGTCCAGACATCATCAAAATTGATGTGTGCCCGTGGCGTGCTCTCTCATGACCCCGTGGAAAAAAATGGTGAAGTTTGGCACAAGTTTTGATGATCGCTCCTTCCAAACCGGAGCATCTCACAAGAAGGATCAAGGTTTCCAAAAGGAGAAGCGACACTTCAGACTCCAAATCGTGGATGACTACATCATTCTGTGTCGAAAAAAATCACAGTAAACAATCACGGATATACCCTTGGTTTGATTTTCTGGCCCATTTCAGGTCTCGTATGGTATATTTAAGTCATTATTTGCACTTACCTTGCATTTAGTGCATATAAAGTCAAAACCCTACTACAACTACATGTGGGTGTTAGTTAGACTAGTCACAATGGGTAGTAACTTAGACTAGTAACATGCATATGTTACTAGTCTCTGTTACTACCTCTATATTGGGGAGTAACATATGTGTGGTGTCATGCAACACTTCATTTATTAGGTTGTAGACTCATATTGTCTTGGTACGTGTGATGTTACAGTAACTAGCTATGTTACCACATGCCCCTATTTCCTCGTTAATTACTCGCCACATCATCTGTTTTGCCTACAGATGTGTGATGTTACCACCTATGTTACTCCCACTGTGGGTAGTCTTAGCAAAGAAGGTGTACAAATCATTTGTGCATCGCTTTGAGAGTTTTCATCCATTTGTCCGAGAAGCGGGGATAAGTTTCAAACGTTTCGGCCACGAGGTGCGGCCGTCGGCGTAGACCTAGTTGGTATTTTAATTACAGGAAATTCAGATGAAGTCCAGACATCATCAAAATGGATGTGTGCCCATAGCATGCTCTCACGACCCCATGGAATTTTTTTGGTAAAGTTTGGCACAAGTTTTGATGATCGCTCCTTCCAAACCGAAGCATCTCACAAGAAGAAGGATCATGGTTTCCAAAAGGAGACGTGTCAATTCAAACTCCAGTGGCTGGTGACTTCATCGTTTGGCCCCATAAAAATTTCCACGGTACGCAATCACCATTATACCACGGGTTTGATTTTCTGGCGCATTTTAGGCATTGCTAGCTATATTTAAGACATTTTTTGAGTTCAACATGCATTTTGTGCATATAAATAAAACTACAACCGGAACTGCATTTGCTGTCGTAAGGGATGAGGATTGTTGTTCGATCTAGGAGCATCCAACGGTGTAGACGTACGATCCGTGGGGTTCGGGTTCTGGCCAATCCGAATGCACGACTCAGGTCGCGCGCACGATTTGGTCGGCACATGGCTTTCATGAACGAACCGTGTGCTATTTGCAAACCAGATTGCATATCTTCTGTTCATACATACTGGAGTGAGATCAGTTGAGTGTGCTACCTCTATGGTATAATAATAATAATAATAATAATAATAATAATAATAATAATAATAATAATAATAACAACAACAACAATAATAATAATAATAATAATAATAATAATAATAATAATAATAATAATAATAAACAGTTCGTATTCATTGCCTGATCTGACAACATATCAAGGTCAACATATTAACGGTTCTTACATCAACAGAAAACCGGGCATAACTCACAAATTCAGTACATGTGACAGTTCTAAATTGAACGGATTAAGTTGCAGGGTAGGCATAAAAACTAGTCTTATGGCTTAATTCCCATGTACATGGGGGAACTGGGATCATTACGTTGACCCCCGAATGAACTTAGGTTTTCTGATGATTTTACGCTTCTCTGTTAGAGGGGTGCGTGATCCATTGGCTGGTAACTCGGCAAATTCATCGTACTCGTCCTCATCGGCAACATCCTCGACACCCAGTACCCTCCTCTTCCCATGCATCACTACATGGCAGTTCTTATGCAAGGGGTCTTCCGCATAGAAAATCTGGATAGCATCGCTGGCAAGAATGAACGGGTCTGCGTGATATGCCATAGTTGTCCTGTTAACACAGGTCTTCCTGTAATCATCACCTTTACCTGAATAAGATGGATCCATGTGCACCTGAATAATTCCACCTTAACTTTCACATAGTTAAGCTCCCAAATCTCTTTGATGGTTTCATAGTATACCCATTTATCAGCTTCATCTACAGTCATGCATTCTATTCGAACCGAGCTATTCTGATATGACGTCTTATCATCATGTCCTCAGTGTAGAACGTGTAGCCATTTAGGTCACATGCTTGGTACGTCAACACCATAGGTGATGGCTTTTGTGCCAACCACGTAGCAATGTCATCTATGGATCCTTGTGCCAAACGATTCTTCAGCCATTCAACGTAGTTCTTAGTGTGCTCCTTCATCTCTGTATCTAATGGATACACCATTGGTAAGAAGCTTTGGCGTATCTCCGCCAAGTATTCTTCGGCATAAGCGCTGAGAACTGGGTTGTTAAGTAGTACCGTCAAATGGGCTTTCTCTACCTATTCTCCGGGTGCTGCCTTTTGCGTGCCTGCAAAGACCGGCTTACCTTTCAACCTTCCCTCGTGGCGAGAGAGGGGCAAACCTATAGATCTTTGTTTCATGTATTCAGTGCAAAACTCAACTACCTCCTCCATGGTATAACCTTGTAGGATGCTTGCCTCTGGATGGTTCTGGTCACGACAATAACGCTTTAGTATTCCCATGAACCGCTCAAAGGGATACATGTTGCGAAGAAACACAGGACCACAATACTTTATCTCGTCGACAAGGTGCATAGTGAGATGGACCATGACATCAAAGAATGACGATGGTAAAAACATCTCTAGGTTGGAAAATATTCTTGCATATGATCCAACCCTTCAAGATCTACAACTTTCTGCCATAGTTGGTTGAAGAAATCACAGAGCTCAATGATGTGTTTCTTATATATTTGTCCATCAGATTCCTGATGGCCACCGGGAGGATTTGTGTCACCATTACGTGGAAATCATGTGACTTCATGTGTCCCAACTTCATTTTACCCGAGCTCACATCCACGAGACTTCTGGTGTTTGCGGAGTAGGAAGAGGGTGTCTTAACTGACAACAAATAGGTGAGAACTCTATTGCTTATTTTGTACTAAAATTGTAACTCTGGCGAGCGTTGATGAGTTTGTTATCGTCTTCTGCTTCACTCTTGTGTTTTGATTGATCAGAAAGCATATTGAGCCATGCACCGTCACCATCATTTGTTTTACCTTTAATCTTGAGCAGAGTACCAAGGATGCTTTCACATGTGTTCTTCTCCACGTGCATGACATCGCTGCAGTGACGTACACGTAGAATCTCCCAGTAACATAATTTCTAGAACACCTATTTCTTCTTAAACACTTGACCCTTGGGCGTTTGTTTCACTGTCAAAGCGTGTTTCATGCCAAGCACAACATTAATCTGTTTAGCCATGTTGTGGACCACCTCCCCAGCATAGGGTCTTGGGCCCCCATCTACCTCTGTCGTACCATCAAATTCAGCTTTCATCTTTCAGTATGGGTGATTTCTCCGTAAGAACCTATGAGTACGACAACGCAAATACATGGTTTTGCGTGAGTCGAGGGAAGAAATCTGCTAGCTGTCCTGTCCATGCATGTGACACATCCTACATCTCCCTTTGTTTTCTGCCCCGATGTGTTGCCTAATGACGACGTATCTATTGAATGGTGTGCAGCAGCATCGCATGTAGATCAAAAATCTCCTTTTTGTAAGCATCATAACATTTTACAGCAGGCGCATCTATCCACACTGCCAGCAGTTCTTGTACCAGTAGATGAAAGTAAATGTCGATGTCATTTCTAGGTTGCTTTGGGCCTTGGATAATCATTGACATCATAATGTATTTTTTCTTCATACACAACCAAGGTTATATATGCATAGAAGCACCAGCCAATGTGTTGTGATTGGTGCTCATATCGCTAAAAGGATTCATCCCATCAGTAAACTCCTCGATCCTTATACTTCTAGGATCCTTGGCAAAGTCTTCAAACTTGTTGTCGATTGATTGCCACTGAGCCCCATCTTTCGGGTGCCTCATATATTTATCCGCAATTCGATCATCATGCTGCCACCGCAACCTCTTTGCCTCTCTAGGGTTTGCAAACAAACGCCTCAACCTTGGAATTAAAGGCAAGTACCAAATAACCTTGAAGGGATTCCTGTCTTGATCTCGCCGTCCAATTTGTACTTGTCCTTTGCTCTCCTGCGCTTGTATCTTGCATGCTTGCGTATGGGACATGCACACAAATCTTTGTACTCACCACGGTACAATATACAATCATTCCCACAAGCGTGTGTTGTACTTCAAGTTCCAATGGGCAAACAATTTTCTTCGCTTCGTTCGTGCTTCTGGGGAGCACATTATCTTCCGGAAGAATTTCTTTGAAAAGACCTAACATCCCTGTGAAGCCCTTGTTTGATAGACCATTTGCTGCTTTAAATCTGAGAAGCACCAGGGTGGCACTCAACTTGGAATATTTCTTTTTGCAACCTGGATACAATTCTTTCTTGGAGTCCACATCGACGGTTGCTAGGTTCTTGTACCCAATCATATCCTTTTTTGGGCCCTTGAAATCTGCAATCATAGCAGCAAAATCTAGCATATCAAGATCGTCGTCGTCTGCGTCACCGTCTTGGTTTTCCAATGGGCGTTTCGGCTTTCCATGTTCCATTGGTAGCTTGACGCCTCTGCCCTGATGTTAGATTCAACATCCATGTGACACTGACCGGGGTTTGGCATCTCGCGGCCTTGGGTATATTCATCATTGACTTGCTCTTCATCGTGTCTGGTCCAGTGTGTATATCCATCCATGAATCCCCAAGAGAGTAAGTGTCACTCGACATCTGCAACTTGACGTGACTCTGTGGTGGCACAATGAGTACATGGACACATGATGTAATCCGCATCACCAACTCTCTTCTTTGTACTTTCAGCCAAATTCATGAACTCCATCAGGCCACTTATAAAATATGAGCTTCTTCGATTCATCATCCAATCAGATCATTCCATCTGCACCAGACGGAAGGTAATTAAAAACAAAACAACAACATTAATACAGAGATTAACTGATGCCCAAAGATGTGTGCATAAATCACAAGGTTTTTTTTCATAATTACTGAGGGCGCTCCATAGTGTTATCCAGACGTGCAATGACAAAAATTAATGGCTAGTCAAATTACACGCGGAGTACTACAGCACTACCCTTAGGAATTGAATACCTTAATTAAGACACTCACGAAAAGAATACCTTAATTAATTAGCCGTGTGGTGACCTCCACCCAGCAGACAGAGAAGGACGATGCGGCGGCACTCCGAGACAGCAGGGTCGAGGAGCAAAGCTTAGTGCGGCGCCGCCTAAAGTTTGAGCTCCACTATCCCGCCATCGACCGCGATGGATGTGCTCCAATCACGCCGCCGCCGACCTCGATGGTTGAGCTCCTCCTATCTCCCACCGCAGACCGAGGATTGACCTCCTTTGACGCTGCCACCGCCCACCGATAGAGGGTTGACCTCTTATCCGGTAGCCGCTGCCTAGGCCACCGCCGCCGCCGCCATCTCTATCTGCGGAGCGACTGTTTTATTTTTCGATAGATATCTATAGAGCGACTGTTTACATGGTACCACTGTAACTCAATTATATGTACAGGGGAGTACATCACATACGGTTATGTCACGGTAACCGTGTCTCACCTATATTGTCTTGTCACACGGTTTGGTGCGGAAATCATGTGTGAAGTTGTAATACCTAATACAAACGACATGTATAAACAGTGTGTTGTATACAACATATAGTGCCATAAGTAGTTCCCGACCGTTAGCTTATCCCCACAGTTTCCCCTTTTCCCCCAAATCCCTAGATAGCCTCCAAATTCCCTCACGTGGCGCTGACATTGGGGGAATGCAGACGAGTGGTGCTGATGGTTTCGGTGCGGCTGCTCCTGCTTGTATCGCTGCTCGCAGCAGCGCCTCCACGACGGCGGTCGCCGCCGAGCACTTGCCTAAGGTCATCAAAAGGCAGGTGTACTACGGATCCGAATCGTCCTGTCAGGTTCCAATCTATCCCGATTTTTTTTATCATGTCCAAAGTAGCTCTTTGCTAAATCCGTCCTGAATGACCCCCCCCCCCCAGGAAAGTGATATGCCGCTGGATCCTGAGCATGACTCCAGACTCCTGCAACACGAGTTTGACTCCGAGTTTTGCGCCACCGAGAAGTACCAAAAGCTGGGTTGTGTGCACGGGCACACTCCTACTCGACATGTATGAATGGAGGGATTCGACATTGGCACGCGGTTTCTCAGTTGCCCCATAGAGGTTAGTGCTAAGTTCATCATTTTACCTGATTTAATGCCACCACTCATCCTGAATACTATCTAACATTGGCAGGGATATGAGGCTTGTGCTTTTGTTAACTGGCTGGATGAAGAATGGCATGGCAGGGCTCGGAGTGTTATCACTAAGCTCGCAGCAGATAGCATAAAGCTGAAGAAGAAACTGGCTGATCTGGAATGTACAATTAGTACGATGAAGCAAGAAAGAATCACTCACATGCAACAAATGAAAGCAAGAGACAAGAAGGAACTAGCATGTGTAGTTGTGGTTGTCGCACTAGCCATGTTCTATGCGTTGTTTGCAATGATGATTAGGGGTTTCGTTTGACAGTATTGCTAAAGCACATCTAGATGTGCTCTAAGTAATGCACATCTAGGTCCTATGTCATTGATGTTACGCGAAGATTCGTGCATATATTTTCCTTTGTCTTTTTTTTCTTTTCCTTTGTAGTTTGATTATCACTAGCTTCATCAATAAGAAGAGCTCAATGTATTGCTTGCCAACTGCCCTACTCCATTCGTACCGGTATCGGTGCGGAATCCCAAAACTTGTTCCTTGTTTTTGTCCTGGAAAAATAAATCAGCCAATAGGAGTCCTGCGGCTAGTTTGCATTCAATGACTCCAGACTACTCAGCATAACATGCATGCAATGCTCAATTCTCTGCACGCAATGGTATTGATTACCAAATACTTGTGTTTTTCCCCCACCTTGGTCGCCGGTATGGAGGGAGTAGAAGTACTATGAAAAATGCTTGTTTCATATTTGGACGCTCCAACGTGTGTGCGTAATTAATTATCACATGGAGAATTGCGCAACCCCAGGAATTTGGAGCGACCAGGTACAAATAATTGCGGTTGATTATATCAGCGGTTAGATAATACATCAACCCCCTCTTCCATTAGCATTCCTCTTCTCTGCATACCCCACTTAAGTGTACACCATCTTCATCGTCCCCGGCATGCTGCACTACACACTTGCACACACTCTGCAATCTCGCTTTCTCGCGGTTTTTATACGACCGCAGCCATGTCTAGCGACTGCGAGGACGACAGTTCGCCAGCAGTATGGCGCCCGATGATAGGTCAACATCGGAATCATCCCGCTCGTCTTCCATGAGTCCGGCGTCGAGCCCAGACCTCGATTATATCTAGATGATGGAAGGGCTGCCGCCTCCAGAGTCGTCAGATGACAACTAGATGAAAGAGGAGCCATCGGAGGACGAAGAAGAGGACGACGATGATGATAAGGAGGAATGGTCGAATGAGGAGGAGGATGAATTATACGTCTCTGTCGTATCTATAATTTTTGATTGTTTCATGCCAATATTTTACAAGTTTTGCATACTTTTGGCAACTTTTCATGTGATATATTGGACTAACCTATTGATCCAGTGCCCAGTGCCAGTTCTTGTTTTCCGCATGTTTTTTGTATCGCAGAAAATCCATATCAAACGAAGTCCAAATGAAATAAAATTTCACGGAGAATTATTTTGGTATATATGTGATTCTTAGGAGCTCGAATCACCGCAAACAGACGCCCACACAGCCCACAAGACACCAGGGCGCGCCAGAGGCCCCTGGCACGTGGTGGTGGGTTGTGCCCTCCTCGAACGTCGGTTGGAGCTCTACTTCGGGTGCAAGTAAGCTTATATCCGGAAAAAATCGTGTTAAAATCTCAGCGAGATCGGAGTTATGGATCTCCCGGAATATAACAAATGGTTTTTGGCCAAATCTGGGGAGCGGGAAACAGAAGTGAACAAAGAGGGAGATCCAATCTCGGAGGGGCTCCCGCCCCTCCGCCACCATGGAGACAAATGACCAGAGGGGGAACTCTCCTCCCATCTAGGGGGAGACCAAGGAAGAAGAAGAAGGGGGGGCTCTCTCCCCCTCGCTTCCGGTGGCGCCAGAGTGCGACCGGGGCAACGATCGGGACAACGATCTAGATCAACAATCTCGCTACCATCAACACAAACTTTCTCCCCCTCTATTCAGTGGTGTAACACCCCTTATCCCCGCTGTAATCTCTACTTAAACATGGTGCTCAACTCCATATATTATTTCCCAGTGATCTATGGTTATCCTATGATGTTTGAGGTGATCCGTTCTGTCCTGTGGGATTATCGTGATCTTGGTTGGTATGATTGTATATTTTATTTATGGTGCTGTCCTACAGTGCCCTATCTTCTCGTGCAAACGTGAGGGCCCCCCACTGTAGGGTGTTGCAATATGTTCATGGTTCGCTTATGGTGGGTGTCGGTGTCAAAACCGGCGGATCTCGGGTAGGGGGTCCCGAACTGTGCGTCTAGGCGGATGGTAACAGGAGACAAGGGACATGATGTTTTACCCAGTTTCGGCCCTCTTGATGGAGGTAAACCCACGCCCTGCTAGATTAATATTGATAATGCGTGTTACAAGAGTGGATCTACCACGAGATCAAGGAGGCTAAACCCTAGAAGCTAGCCTATGGTATGATTGTTGTTCGCCCCACGGACTAAAACCCTCCGGTTTATATAGACACCGGATAGGGTTAGGGTTACACAGAGTCGGTTACAATGATAGGAGATCTACATATCCGTAGACGCCAAGCTTGCCTTCCACGCCAAGGAAAGTCTCATCCGGACACGGGACGAAGTCTTCAATCTTGTATCTTCATAGTCTTGGAGTCCGCCGATGATGATAGTTCGCTATCCGGACACCCCTAGTCCGAACTCCTCAAGAGCCCTCGAACCAGGCTTCAATGACGACGGGTCCGGCGCATATTGTCTTCGCTATTGCAAGGCGGGTTCTTCCTCCAATAATTTATAGAAGATTGTGAACACCAGGATAGTGTCCGCTCGCAAAAATAAATTCCACATACCACCGTAGCGAGAATAATATTACACAAGATCAATCACGACATATTTTGTGGCGTGACGTCGCACCATTACCAAGCTTTTATTCAAATTGTTTTTACTGTTCCACCTCAGCGCGTTTAGCGAAGTGGTTTTCTTGGCACGTCTTGTCGAGGCAGAGATTGTGTTCCCCTTATTCCGGGATTCCCATCAATACGGACATGGGTAACCCAACCGCGCCATTGATTGTGGCGCTTGGGAGATAAGCGAGTTTTACCAGGCCGGTGGGGACACATGTTTTTGTCCGCCCATATAAGGGGATAAGGATCCACCCTTTTACCTGCGCCTTCTTCCTCCTTGGCTTATCCATCTCCGCGAACTCGAGCTCCAGCCCAAGTCCGCACTCCTCACCTCAACCTTCTCCAACTATGTCCGAGCGGGAGGCAGTGGATGGCCTCCTCCGTCACGGAGGGGCAGATCCGAAGCTGCGCGACGCCGGATATCTGTCCAGAACATCGCAGATCGGCTCCCCGACGAGTGAGAGCCCGCCCCAACCCTCAGCCCCATGAGAGGGTAGTATTTCTTCCCATTTCCTCCGCTGGACTGGGCTTCCCGCTTCATCCCTTTGTCCGGGGCTCATGTTCTACTATGGCCTAGATTTCCATGATCTGCCCTCAATTTCATCCTCAACATCTCGGCGTTTATCGTCATGTGCGAGGCATTCCTCAGATCCAGCCCCACTTCGCTTGTGGCTCAAGACCTTCAAAGTCAAGTCAAGGTTGTGAAGGGCAGCCAAGCGGAGTGCGGAGGCGCCATGGTGGGCAGGATGTCCCACGTTATGTGGCTGGAGGGTACTTTCGTGGAAACCATCAAGGGTGGCAATCGGGTGGTTCTACATCACCGAGCCAGCGGACCCTGATTGGGCAGCGCCCCAATTTAGATCTGGTATTCCCACACGGCTCTCCTCCGGAAAGAGAGCGGCCGAATTTGGGGGATTCGAGGAGCTGACCGACTCCAAGCTCGTATCCGTAAGCTGGTGGACAAGAAGCTCAAGCTTGTCAACGTAGTCCAGTGTCATGCTCATCCGCCGGATTCTCCCGTGCCAAGAACGGGCTTTAATATGTGGGAGTTTGATCCGTGCAGCACTGCACCTGAGCGGGCTCTTCGACACTACGCACGAAGATGTCCGGAAGGTGCTGTTCAAGGCGCCGGCTCCCGCATCCGCCATCAAGATCGCGGATTCTGCTCGCAGTGTCCAGTCGACGAGGTAAGTGATTTCACCACTTGTTTTCCATAGTTTGGCTCTATGCGGATCTAAACTCCCTTGCCTTTGATAGGAATGGTGGCGAAGGCGAACGGATTACCTGTCCGCCCCATTGCCGAGGACCCCACCGGACGCCCGCCTAACGGGGCTGCTGGCTCCGCACCCCACGTGGTGCCGGAGAAGAAGGCCAAGAAACGCCACGGGACTCGGAAGAGTTCCTGCTTTCAGGTGCTATCGGATGATGAATCCGAGGTCGACTCCTCCCACCAAGGTGAGGGGAGAAGAAGAGCCTCTCCCAGTGGGGAGGAAAGAAAGGAAGGCCTCCCAACAAGGGAGGCCAAGGGTCCAAGAAGGAAAAACTCTTCCTCCGGACTGCTCCGCCGTGCCAAGTGACGACGACGAAGATCGGCATCCAAGGGCCAAGCCTCGGCGAGATCGTAAGTATCCGGACTCAATAACCTCAAGGTTTTTGTTTTCGCCACATAACGCCTTTCTAATGCCGCATACAACCTGCAGTCCGCCAAGGATGATCTTCCCGCTTGCCGAGCGGGTCCTTGGGTGCGCCGGATATGGATTCCTTCGACTGCCTCCACCCCGTGCAGCGGACGACGCCGAGGTGGGATCCTGAAAAGGACCCACCAGAGGGGAGGCCCCGGAGGTGTCGCAGACACCTCCCGGACTGTGCACCGGACTCAGCCCGGAGGCCACAAGGGCTCGAGTCCGGCGGCGACCCTTCGTAAGAAGGGCAAGATCGAGACGCCGGCTGCCTCCGTCCAACCGGAGGTGCCGGATAATTTGCTGGAGGCGCTCAATGGCGCCTCCACCGAAGAGGAACACCGCACTGTTATGAGTGCAGTGATTCAGAAGGTTTAGCTTGCCAAGAGCGGGCTGACCGAAGCCTGCAATAGCCTTCTAACAGGCTTTGAGGTAAGAATTTCAATATATGTAAAATGGTACCGCATAGACAGTAGCCCCTGATGCTCGGTTCGGTGTTCGGAAAGAAAAGCCGGACTGAGGAAAGATAAACGTAGGAGCCATAAAAATATGTCAATATGGGATTGCAGGCTGTGTTGCTGACCTCCGCCGCATCGATCATGGAGGTCAATACTTTGAAGAAAAACCTCGAGCGGTCCGAGAACGAAGCTCGCCATGCCAAGAAGCAGCTCGAGGAAAAGAAGGTGAGTAATACCTTATAAAAATTGTACCTTACAGAAAGGATTTGGTTGCAAGAAAATGACAAGGATAACGTGGGTATTGTAGGGGCCACTAACGAGGTGGCGACCACAAGGAGGCGGTGGCCGCGTCAACGTAATGCGGCCGTGGAACGCACCGAGCGAGAGAAGCAGGAGGCGCGGTGGCGGAGGTACAGCAAGAGCTCCAGGATCTCGTGAAAAACATGAGAACTTGAGCGTGACTCAAGACTCGAGAGTCTCGAGCTTGCAACGGCTCTTGAGAGTGCCAAAGCCGCTAAGGCCGAAGCCTACAAGGCCCTCCAGAGATTGAAGCGGTGAAGAAAATAGCAGCGGTAAGGCATTTTTCATGCAGAGTAAGCATGTGAGTGTTAATTACCTGTTGCTTACCCGAATTGGAGCTCTCGAGTATGCTTCACAGATCTTCCTCGCAGTGTGTCCGATGCTGCCGCATTCTACCGGGCCGAGGAGGGAGCTCGATGGAGAAGGTCTTCGGTCTCAAGATGCCGAGGCCGGACATCCGTGCCCCTTAGCGATCAGTCAAGCAGCTGGTCGAGCTCCACAAGGCGGCCGAACAGGCCATGAAGGGCCTCATAGTTCAGCTGTGGCCTAAGGAGGCCATGCCTGGGAGCTACTTCGGCCTGGTGCGGTGGCTGGTGGATGCGTGCCCGTGGGTTGAAGTTATCAAGCATTCCGCTTGTATCGAGGGTGCCTGCCGGGCCCTTGCCCGCAAAAGGTGCACTGGGCAAGATGGATGCCTGTAAGCTCATGACGGACCCGCCACCAGAGGGCAAGGAGCATCGCACGCCCGAGATGTATTATAGGAGTGTGTCAAGGGTGCCCGCACTATTATGGTGAGTGCTCCAAAGATGTAATATTTGAGTAGACTCGCATTTTGTTATCCCGTGCGCTGAAAACTTAGTTCATATGCGCTAAGCAACGCTTGTTAATTTAAAATATTACCTTCGTGCGGATGTTTATCAAATCGAGAGATGGCAAGTCGTCGGCTTCAGCCCCCATGCCACGAAAGTGCTTGGGGTGTTCGGATAAACTTGAGCGCTCTTGTTCCCATTTTTGGGTCCATCTAGGAGGCGCCAACACAGCGTAACAAGGCAACCAGACTTATAATGCTTGAACACTCTCACTTAGCCATAGAATTCTATAATTTTAAATTTCAAGAAGCCCTAGTCTTCGAAGGTCAATTTGGGGCGCTATCCACGCCTTGGCCGACAAGATCCGCCCTCGCCTAAGCGGCATAAGTCTTTAAGGACTCGCAAAAACCTCTCGAACAGCGACCGTCTCTCGCCTCATCATGACGGTCCGTTTTAGCTTTCCACTAAGGCGTTAACCCAACCGAACTGGGGCGGAATCGCAGTGGTTCTCCCGGTGCTACCTTAGCCGATATAACGGAACATAAGGTACCAAAACACGAGAGCCGGGCAAACCCAACTATTGACCCAAGACATGACTCGGAGCCGATGCATATAGTGCTATAAGTTCTGGGTGCCGCACTTGTGAAAGTGTTCGGACTCATCACACCATAACGCGGGAAAATAAAAAGAAACATAAGCCCCTGGTGTATATTAGCCGTACCAAAATGTACGGATGCAACATGTCGTGAATGAACATATGTATGAAAAAGAAATGCAATTATAAGCAAAAAGGTGCTGCATTGTTTTATTCAATAAGTGCTGCTACGAATGCAGAACGATACAAATAGTGCGATAAGCAAGGTAGGAGACTGTTAAACATGTCCCCCTTCCAGGGGTAGGCTGTAGATTGGTGTATGAAAATGCTCGTAATGGAGACCACCTGTATACTCGTTGTAGCCTTTATCCTTCCCCGGCTGTTGCATCGTGAGTTTGGCAGTGTCTGCTGCGGACAGGCTTCCGACAAACGGAGTCCTGTGGGTAAAAAGTAGAAGGTAAAAGAAAAGAAAAGGAACGACACACTTGAGAGCCCCGGTGTGGTTGAGCCGCATCTGGGTTTATCGTGGTCGTGCCCTCTCCCCATGCCCATCGTATCTTCGAGCATAATGGTGTACGCTGGCGACCTGCTTTGACGCTTCGCAGAGCTGGTTAGCCGCATCGCTACGCTGCTCGGAATGTGCCGTGGTCTTGTTGTAAGTTACCCAGCGCGCTATTGTGTCCGCCGCTTAACGGTCGGATTCGATAATTGCCTTAAGAGGCTGCATTGCACTTCGCCACGAGAGCCGCCAGATGTTCCTCCGCGCGGAGAGAACGCTCGGTGTTTCCGCTGACCGTAATGACTCGAGGGCCTGCATCTTGAGCTTGAGGTATGTGTAGTGCGGCACGCGCTGAACTTTGCAAACGCTGCACGTCCGAGCAAGGCATGATAGCCGCCATGAACGGGACTATGTCAAGATTAACTCTCGCTCGAAGTTATCCGGGATCCGAAGACCACTTCGGTGTAATTGAGCCTATACAATTGGCTTTACACCTGGTATGACGCCTTTAAAGGTCGCTTTGGTAGGTTTAATCCTTGAGGGTCTATGCCCATCTTGCGCGACCGTATCCCGGTAAAGCAGGTTCAGTTGCCGCCGCCGATCCATCGGGACTCGTTAGGTGAAATCCATCGACGATTGGGTCTAGGACCAAGGCGAATCCGCCGTGGCGGATGTTGGTGGGGTGGTCCTTCGGTCAAAAGTGATCGGGCAGGAGGACCATGGATTGAACTTGGGCAACTGCTCCATCGCGTAGACATCCTCGAGTGCACGCCTCTCCCTTTTGGGTATGTGGGTTATGTATATCATGTTCACCGTCCGCACCTATGGGGAAAACCCTTCGTCCTCTATTGTTCGGGCGGTTGGGTCTCGCCTCGCCATCGCTATGCAGCCCTTGTCATTGTTTTCGAATTAACTTGCTCTGCTCGTTGAATACCCAACAGTCCCTGTTGGTGTGGTTAGCTGGCTTTTCGGGGTGCCGTATCCGCACAAGCGGTCGAGTATTCGGTCCAAATTGGACGGACCGGAGTAGTTCGCTTGAATGGCTTTTTCCGCTGACCGGTTTAGAGTTTTGAATCCGCATTGACTGCCGATCCTCAATATTGTCGCCATTAGTGCGGCGTTTGTTTTTGTTACGACGTGGCCTGCCGTTTTGGTCCTTGAAGTCCGGACTGCCATAATTTTTGCTGAGGTTGTTGCTGCGTGCTAGCCAGCTGTCCTCACCCACGCAGAAGCGGGTCATGAGTGATGTGAGGGCTGCCATGGATTTCGGCTTTTCCTGTCCTAGGTGCCGGCAAGCCACTGTCATGATGTTATGCTTGAAGGCCGCGAGGGCCTCCGATCCGGACAATCGACGATTTGGTTTTTCTTGGTTAAGAACCGTGTCTGTAATTGTCCGCCGATTCGTCTGCTGCTGAATTATGTGGCTTAGGTCATCGGCGTCTGGTGGTCGCACATAAGTGCCCTGGAAGTTATCGAGGAATGCGGCTTCTAGGTCCTCCCAGCTCCCAATTGACTCTGCTGGCAAGCTGTTGAGCCAATGTCGGGCTGGTCCTTTAAGCTTGAGGGGGAGGTATTTGATGGCGTGAAGATCGTCAACGCGGGCCATGTGGATGTGAAGGAGATAGTCTTCGATCCAAACCGCGGGTCTGTTGTGCCATCATAGGATTCAATATTGACGGGTTTAAACCCTTCGGGGATTTGATGATCCATTACTTCGTCTGTGAAGCATAGTGGGTGTGCGGCGCCTCTGTACTGGGCGATATCACGACGGAGCTCAGAAGAGCTTGGTCTGTTTTGTTCGGCCCGGCCGGACTTACTGTGTCCGGCGCGACGGTTATCATCATGTACCGTGGGCTGCCCACGCGATTCCATAGATCGATCTTGATTGTCTTGCCTTGTCCTCCAATATATCTCGCAGGTCCGGAGCGTTCCCCTTTGGCCGTGTGCTTTTTGAGCGATGTCGGGGTACGTTTCTAGTGAAGGGCCTAGAGGCCTCTCTGTCGCGGCCACGGGGTGGTCGGTCAGCCGTATTGTCTCCTGGTGATGCGGGTTCGTAAGCCTCCTCCTCTAATCGGGGGAGCAGCTTGCGTTTAGGGTAGCTTTTGGAGGGGCGTTCGAGCTCATGCTCTTCGGCCGCGAGGACTTCGGTCCATCTGTCGGCTAGCAGATCCTGATCAGCTCTAAGCTGTTGCTGCTTTTTCTTTAGGCTGTTCGCCGTGGCCATAAGCCTGCGTCTAAAACGCTCTTGTTCGACGGGATTCTCGTGCACGATTTAATTCATTGTCGTTGAGGCTTGCTTCGTCTTGGAGGGAGGCATATAATCCTCTACCTCTTCTTCCGCCGCTCTCTCTTGAGGGTCTGGCGTCTTCATCCTCCCCGCGATGGATCTTGCCGGAGTGGATTGTCTTCGGCGTTGTCCGTGTATTGTTATCTCCGTGCCGAATCTTCATTCTTGCTGTGGCGGATTTAGAGCGGCGCCACGACGCCGGGCGCTTGGGCTGCTTCTTGAGGGGTCATCCTCCGTTGTTCCATCGTCGTTCCCATCTTTTGGGATGTCCACCATATATATGTCATATGACGAGGTGGCCTTCCAGCGCTCAGTAGGCGCTGGGTCTTGGTCGCTCCGCATCGCCGCCCATACCGCCAATGTCTTCGGAGTCGTAGTCCGCATGTCGGTTAGATCGTCGACAGGGCTACCAAGTGGGTGGTGGGTGGGCTTTGAATTTCTTCGTCGTCTGCATCCCAACCTTCCTGACCGTAATCCGCCAGGCTCTCCGGATAAAGAGAGAGACTTTAGTGAATTCAGGATGTCGCCAAAGGGCGAAAAGCCGAAAGATGTCCGCGACCGTGAACTCCATAACGGGCGCCCAATCGGATTCGATCGGCAAGGGCGCTGAGGGCTCGGAGTCCGGAGAGGAGTCCGCGCCCGGAGTCTTTGCAAAGGACAGGATGGAGTTCGCCCGATCGCCAGAGATTGTAGCCCCGAGGCGGTGTCCAACCACTCGCCCTCGGTCGGGGAATCCGCCCGGATTAAGGGCCGGAGCGGATATCGGTGCGGCCTCCGTGGCACCGCTCGCTGCAGAGCCAGATCATGCCCATCGAGACAAGGCGGCACGCTTGGCTGCGCTCGAATCCGCCGAAAATCAAGTCTCCGCAGATATCGGCCGATAGTTTAAACTTCCAAATCTGACCTGATGGCCAGGGCGAAGCTTTCGATCTGCTCCAGATGGCTGCTTAATTGGCCCGCAGCAAAAGCCGCCAACACAAAGATCTGTCCGGGAGAAAAGTCTCACCGACCGCGTCGTTGTTGATGATCGAGGAGCCATCGGCCTATCGGCGACGCACACGAGGAACTCTCAATGAAAGCACCAATGTCGTGTCAAAACCGACGGATCTTGGGTAGGGGGTCCCGAATGTGCGCCTAGGCGGATGGTAACAGGAGACAAGGGACACGATGTTTTACCCAGGTTCGGGCCCTCTTGATGGAGGTAAAACCCTCACGCCCTGCTAGATTAATATTGATAATGTGTGTTACAAGAGTGGATCTACCACGAGATCAAGGAGGCTAAACCCTAGAAGCTAGCCTATGGTATGATTGTAGTTCGTCCTACGGACTAAAACCCTCCGGTTTATATAGACACCGGATAGGGTTAGGGTTACACGAGTCGGTTACAATGATAGGAGATCTACATATCCAGACGCCAAGCTTGCCTTCCACGCCAAGGAAAGTCCCATCCGGACACGGGACGAAGTCTTCAATCTTGTATCTTCATAGTCTTGGAGTCCGGCCGATGATGATAGTTCGGCTATCCGGAAACCCCCTAGTCCGGAACTCCCTCAGTGGGGTTCGAGAGTGACAAAAGCTTAAACCCGAGTAAGTGGTGTATGACGTATGGGAGTAAAGAGGACTTGATACTTAATGACATGGTTCGGTTTCACAACCTTAATGATCTTTAGTAGTTGCAGATGCTTGATAGGGGTCCAATCATAAGTGCATATGATCCAAGTAGATAAAGTACGTTAGCTCATGCCTCTCCCTCATATAAAATTACAAGAATGATTACCGGTACTTGTTATCGATTGCTTAGGGACAAATAACTTTCTTGTTGACACAAACCCTTTTACTAAACACCTAACTTTTATTATCTTGCAAAGTACTTCTAGTTTTATTCTTGCAAAGTAATTCTAGCATCACTCCTACAAACTAGTTTCATACTTGTTTTCTGTAAAGCAGACGTCAAGTGTGCGTAGAGCTGTATCGGTGGTCGATAGAACTTGAGGGAATATTTGTTCTACCTTTAGATCTTCGTTGGGTTCAACACTCTTATTAATTGAAAAAGGCTACCACTGGTGCACGTCGGTCCTAAACAAACGGTTTTTAACCCCTTTCCGCAACGGCCTTCGGAACCGTCGCCAAGTGAGTGTGTGCGATAGGGGGTCCTTCCCACACGACCCAGAAACCGTCGGGGATATGGAACAGTGATCCTGAGGCCTTCCAAAATGTAATCGTGTGTGATGCAGCACACACTAAATTCTTTCGCACGTGTGGTATCGGTGATTGCGTTTCTTATGACGCAGTGAAACCATACGGTCTGTCGTAACGAACCGTTTGGGAAACGGTATGTAAGGCACACGGGCCAACATATGAACTGTGTGCGATTTGTGCCCCATCGCACACGATTTTTCTGCGTAACCTGTATGCCATGCTAGAGTCCATCACACACGTTTTAAAACAATTATCGTCTGCGATAATGTTCTATCACAAACGGTTCAGGAGCCCCTTCGCACACATACAAGTGTTGCAGACCGTTTGTGATTTGTTAGGTATCACCGACGGTTGCCGCAAGAGTGACGTGTGCTTTTCGTTTGGGATCCCACACATTTCCTTAAAAAATACGACTGAGATTGTATTTTGCATTGGGCACGGTTTACTCCCAGTTCTCGTGTGCGATAACGCAATATCACAAACGGTTCCAGAGAACCTACGCACACGTAGTAGCGCTACAAATCGTTTGCGATCTACTGTGTATCACCGATGGTTCCGCTATGATTGACGTATGCTTTTCGATGTGGATCGCACACACTCATTTAGTTGAACCATGTGCGGAGCAATTGCCAGGTTAAAACAAAATTATCCCTTTTTGAATCGGCATGCAAAAAGAAAATTCGCCACAATATTCAATTGAACAAATAAACAAAAATATCCCATTTTGAATCGGCACACAAAAAGCAAATTCTCCACAATATTCAATTGAACAATTAGTGTCCATAGGAAGAACATTCATCAGATTTCATAACAATTGCAATTGAACATATGGTAGCTAAATTCCAATGATTTGTCCACACATATATGCATTACATAATTAATCATAGTGTACGAAATACAAAGTCCTCATCAGATGGAAAACAATGGATCCATGCGTTATATGTTTAGCGGCTAACTCTTACTCAATGTTTCAGAGAACACATGATGAAATCTTCATTATCACCAAGGGATTGATGAAGTGATCCAGAAGAAGTCGCTGATAAATCTCGAACCATCAGCAATTCACCACCGGAGCGTTGAGGGTCCTCGATTTTAAGATGAGCTACAGTATTTTTAAGATCGAATGTGCCATATGAGTGGAGTGGAAGATATTAATTAAGATAGACTTATGGTACTAATTTGCGAGGATCGTCACAACTATCGCCAGATTTGCAGATGGAGATCATGTGTCCGCAAACATAGTATCCACAAAGGTTGGTCCTCGCTTCTTCTTTGAGGACAATCAAATTTTTCGTACAAAATTAGACATGTATTTGTCCTGTTAGGAACAACCTAACCGGTGTTAGATGTATTATTTTTCTTTGGACAAAACAGAAAGAGGTTTATTTAGAAGGTTGAACATTTTACTAGCGTAAGGAAAGGTATTTGCATACTGTTGGATAATTTTTTTGAAAATAATGGATTCCGGTGTGTTACCAGAGAAACGATCTCGTGCTGCAGAGGTAGTTTCCTCTTGAACAGGTTCCCTGTTTTAGTTTCCCACAATGCAAGCACACTGCAAATGATGATTAATTTTCACAACATCAATTATTGAACCAGATATGAATGCAAATTAATTTCAACATCATAGAATTCAATACCTATCCAAGAATTGCTGAAGATGCGTCAGATCCTGAGCGTTTGTTGACTCTCTGAGAGAATCGATATAGTAAATGTGTTCTTCTTTGGAACAATGAATACCAATATCAAGTGATTGCTACATATTAAGAAATCCATGAACTTACGAATGATGTCGAAATCTGAAAGACAATCAGTGTATGCATGGTTGTTTACTTGACTTACCGTTCATGATATGGCCAGAGAAATGATTCTGCATGGGACGTGTTTTCGAAGATACGGACGACCGTGTTAACAGCCCAGTCCCGTCGGTCCTTTTCATATAATGTTGTGCCATTTGCTAATGCAGGATCTATGAAATACACACTCTCACTTTGTCTTCTCTGCGCGTTCAATCCCCTGAGAGGAATAAAATGCAGTTAACTGTTTATCATTTACAGCCTTGTATGGAGAAATTGATCAGAGTTTGTTAAGTACTTACAAAATCACGCATCTAACAAGAGTGGCATCGAGCACGTTGAAGTTGAAGAAGAGATGTAAGTCCTCGAAACTCACAATGATGGAACCAGCATCGTGTCGAAAATGATCTCTGTTGTAGTGGACTAGCAAATGGTGATGACCTTCTGACATTTGATCCATGCAATATTCTTGTAACTTGCGGCAACTGGAGCTGCACTCATCATAGTATTCACCAACAAGAAATGGCTGGCCATGGACGTAATTGCGTGCTTCAAGTACTTCTGCTTTTCTTTTAGCAAGCAACAATTCTACTTTGTTATCATCCATGGCGTCAGAAATAATATTACTCCCTGATTCGAACAAGTTGCTGTTAATTTGGTTCTGGGCGACGAGTGCTTTAAGTAAGAGGCAATCGTTCTCTTTCCTCTTCACTTTCTCACTGCGCTTCCTCGTGGTTGTGGGTGTAGCCTTTTTGCCACTTCCTTCTTGGTACTTGAAGCATTTCTGGCAGAACGTCTGGTTGCCTACACGGTAGACTGCCGAGCAGACGGTGAAGCTTGGACGGACTTCTTAGCAGACGATTTATCTATGCCGGACCGCTGAGCTAGCGGTGCTGCTGTGACGGACTGCTGGGCTGTAGGTGTAGAGGCATCGGACTGCTGACCATGCGTTGAAGCTATGTCGGGTTTCTGCGAAGGTGGTGCCAACTTGTCGGTGTGTTGAGGAGGCCGTGCCAATGTGTTGGTTTGCTGAGCAGGAAGTGCTGACACATTGGTATGCTGATCACGCTACCAAGGACCGACGGATCGATGAGCGCCGGTTCGACCTACAAACCGCTTAGCAAAGTGTTCAAGCATCGCATCGCTTAGTAGTCTGTTCCACCAGGTTGGTCTGCTGAGCATGTGCTGCAGCTGGGTCTCCCCCCGCTGCTTCAGTGGTCGGCATCTGAACCGGTGGTGCGTCATAAGCACTTGTAGACCTTGCCACTCGCTGCTTTGGGATGGCCTGTACGCCACAAAGTCGGTCCGGCTGATCACAGGTTGATGCATCAGCCTGCGAGAGTTGCGCTGGCAAGGAGAGCGTCACTGGTTGAGGGGCGACAGTGGTTGCTCTGGGCGGGGCTTCAGGAATCTCATCGATGAACTCTATTTCCTTTTATGGCCACTTGATATGATGTAACAGTGTTTCTCCCAAGGTCCTTTGCTCATCGAAGTCTCCTAGGACATTCTTCAGGGCAAATGCATTGAATCCAGGCTTTACTTCAGTCACGTAGCACTTCACACAGCCCGGCTTCAATGGCACATTGTCCAAGATGAGGCCGTCTTCCAAGAAGGGTGGGCAAACCCAGGATGTTGCACATTTTAATGTACCTTCATAATGTGTAAGCACACCCTTCTGTCTGTCTTTCATTCCAGATAGATCAGATATAACATCATCACGAAAGCAGATGTCGTCTCGATGTCATTGGGTCACCGATGCACAGCTACTCTTGTGCAAAGGTTGTCGCAAATAAGCAAAGATCATCCATGCTCGCCTCCCCTCCCATCTGCTGGCTATCTGTCAGTGTTAGAGTCTTCTGCATCATCATTGACTCCTCAACATCCTTTTGAACAACCGGATAAATCTCCTTCTTCAACTTTTCAAACAATGCATTCTGCTTCATTTCACTCCTCACTTTTTTCATGTTGGGCCTCTCTTCTTTGCTGAGTGTGAAAGCCCTCTTGTGCGGGACATCAACACCTATACCCCTTGCACGGCCAGGGGGCTCTTTTGTGTCCAGAGCAATGGACAAAATGTCACATGGCCCTGAGTTCCTGTAGAACCTTGCAGGGATCTTGGAAGCCTTTGCCATCACTTCATATAGTTTGGCGTCACGTGCGTTTTCAAAGTAATAAGTTCCATCATCACGCCTCTTTGCACGTGCCCGCAAGTAGTCTCTCGCGCGTTAGCCCTTGATTTCACTAAAGGTCGGATTCCCACCCGCCGCTACTGCTTCTTTGTCCTCCTGTTCCCATATCAGTTTCATGCCGTAGTATCCTGCCACACTCATACGGTGGGGGTGTATGTTCTTCTTCTGAAGTTTCGATTGCTTGAAACTCTTTGCAGCAAACTCTGGAGTTGCCCTGACCCTTTTGAATTCTTCCCAGTCTGCCTTTGCAATTTGGGGGTATGCGGGGATTGGGTCCTTGCCTTCACTCATGTACTTCTTGTACAGCACGTGCTTCCAGTTTCTCCAAGCATCCCTAGCCTTCTTCAGTGCAGCGTGTTCCACCTGCATTCTCCACTGCTCTGGAACGTTGAAGTGATCCATGATCTCCTGGACTATCCTTCGCTGTGTTTCTGTGTCAGCCTTCTGAAACCCCAGCAGATTAATGTTGAGCCTTGCCCTGCCAACAAATCCACACACACTCCTGAACCTCATGCGTGCTTTATCTGGTTTAGTTGGAGCCCAGGACTTTAAATCAATCTCGGTTACTTCATATACACCTTTAGGCTGGTGTGTGGGCCTCCTTGGAGCATTCCTCTGTGTCCTGACCGGAAGGGCAATTGCTGTAGCTCTATCCCGTTCAAGACTACTTAATCCCTCACAATATGCTGAAGACCTAGGGTTGTCCGAATCATATGAAGATACATGGCCTGAATGAGCGATGTCGCTGCTACTTGGCATCGATAGAGAACACATGCGAAACTCAGGAAAGGAGGATTAGCATAAAACTAACAAATTGGTATCAAGCTTTCTAAACATGCCATGCAATAATTTAGAAAATGTACGGCTAATTTGTTAAGTTTGTGTGACTCGGGCGCCCTCGATCTGTAAATAGGCAGTAACTTACTGGAACAAATACAACTTATATGTAGTAAGGAAGGTAGATAATGATCATATATACACTCTTCATTATTTATAGCCAATTTGGGAACATACGGAACGAAACTGGAAGAGGGATTGCGAGGAAATATGCCTCACCGCGATGGAGAGCGGTAACTAACAGGCTTCTTAATGCAAACCCGGCCGGACCACAGGAGAGGCGAGGGTTACTGCATCAATATGCTCGAGGGTGGCTGACGAGCAAACGAAGACGGCGAGGCGCGGGCCACCGCGTGTTGGGAACGGCAGTGGAGGTAGGCTTGACGCCGAAGAGCGGGCACACGGCCGGGGTGAGCATGGCGGCGCCGGAGAGGGTTCTGCTTTGGATCTGGGGGAGGGGGGAGCTGGCGAAGGAGATTGGGTGGACTAGTCGAGTGAAACTGGGCGGACGATGGGGGGTGTTGGCGGCCTAGGTGAAAAGGTTGAAAATATCCCCGGTCGCCGCGCACGCCGAAAGGCCTATGCAAACGATTGCCTCTAACCACTCATGTGCACAAAACAGAATAATTTCGTTTGAAATGAAGACGTGAGTTCATCGTTTCGCCACTAAATTTTTCGCACGTAAACCAATCACAATTTTACCACGGATTTGATTTGTTGGCGCATTTCGGGTCTCGTGTGCTATATGTAAGACATTTTTTGGCATTTACCGTGCATGTTGGCATATAAATAAATTCCTAGCCGGACTGCATTTCTTGTCGAAAGGGATGAGGATTGCTATTTGATCTGGGAGCATCCAACGGTGCAGATGTATGATCCGTGGAGTTTGGGGTCTGGCCAATCAGAACGCACGACTCAGAACGCGCGCGCAGTGAGGGGGGCATCAGCCACAGTTCGGTAGGCACACGTCTTTCGTGTGTGAACCGTGTGCTATTTGAAAACAGTTTTTTGGGGAAGGGCTATTTGAAAACATGTACATGTGTTGTCGAAAGGGATGAGGATCGCTGTTCGATCAAGGAGAATCCAACCGTGCAGACGTACGATCCGTGGGGTTTGGGTTCTGGCCAATCAGAATGCACGACTCAGATCGTGCGAGTGGCAGAGGGGTGGGGGGTGCATTGCTACCTCTTAAGCACTGCGTTGGATTTCCCTGAAGAGGAGAGGATGATGCAGCAAAGTAGCGTAAGTATTTCCCTCAGTTTTTGAGAACCAAGGTATCAATCCAGTAGGAGACCACGCGCAAGTCCCTCGTACCTGCACAAAACAATAGCTACTCGCAACCAACGCGATTAGGGGTTGTCAATCCCTTCACGGTCACTTACGAGAGTGAGACCTGATAGAGATAATATTTTTGGTATTTTTGGTATAAAGATGCAAAGTGAAGAGTAAAAGCAAAGCAAGTAAATAAAGTGATGGAGATTGATATGATGAGAATAGACCCGGGGGCCATAGGTTTCACTAGTGGCTTCTCTCAAGAGCATAAGTATTCTACGGTGGGTGAACAAATTATTGTTGAGCAATTGATGAATTGAGCATAGTTATGAGGTTATCCAGCAATGATCTTGTATATAGGCATCACGTCCGAGACAAGTAGATCAAACGATTCTGCATCTACTACTATTACTCCACTCATCGACCGCTATCCAAATGCATCTAGAGTATTAAGTTAAAAACAGAGTAACGCCTTAAGCAAGATGACATGATGTAGAGGAATAAATTCATGCAATATGATAAATACCCCATCTTGTTATCCTCGATGGCAACAATACAATACGTGCCTTGCAACCATTTCATCACATGGGTAAGGTCACCGCAAGATTGAACCCAAAGCTAAGCACTTCTCCCATTGCAAGAACTACCAATCTAGTTGGCCAAACCAAACGGATAATTCAAGAGACTTGCAAAGATAACTTAATCATACATAAAAGAATTCAGAGAAGAATCAAATATTTTCCATAGATAAGCTGGATCATAAACCCACAATTCATCGGTCTCAACAAACACACCGCAAAAAGAAGATTACATCGAATAGATCTCCACGAGAGAGGGGAGAACATTGTATTGAGATCCAAAAGAGAGAAGAAGCCATATAGCTACTAACTATGGACCCGAAGGTCTGAAGTAAACTACTCACACTTCATCGGAGGGGCTATGGTGTTGATGTAGAAGCCCTCCATGGTGGATGCCCCCTCCGGCGAAGCTCCGGAACAGGCCCCAAGATGGGATCTCGTGGATACAGGAAGGTGCGGTGGTGGAATTAGGTTTTTGGCTCCGTCTCTGATCTGTTGGGGGTACGTAGGTATATATAGGAGGAAGGAGTACGTCGGTGGAGCGTCAGGGGGCCCACGAGGCAGGGGGGCGCGCCCAGGGGGGAGGGCGCGCCCCCCACCCTCGTGACCGCATCTGGCACTTCTTGGAGTAGGGTCCAAGTCTCCTGGATCACGTTCGGTGAGAAAATCATGTTCCCGAAGGTTTCATTCCGTTTGGACTCTGTTTGATATTCCGTTTCTTCGAAACACTGAAATAGGCAAAAAAACAGCAATTCTGGGCTCGGCCTCCGGTTAATAGGTTAGTCCCAAAAATAATATAAAAGTGGAAAATAAAGCCCATTATAGTCCAAAACAATAGATAAAGTAGCATGGAGCAATCAAAAATTATAGATACATTGGATACGTATCAGGAATCCCCAAGCTTAATTCATGCTCGTCCTCGAGTAGGTAAATGATAAAAAGAGGATTTTTGATGCGGAGTGATACTTTGGCATAATTTCAATGTAAATCTTCTTAATTGTGATATGAATATTCAGATCCGAAAGATTCAAGACAAAAGTTCATATTGACATAAAAATAATAATACTTCAAGCACACTAATCAAAATAATTATCTCATCTCAAAATAACATGGCCAAAGAAAGTTCATCCCTACAATATCATATAGTTAGGCTATGCTTCATTTTTGTCACACAAAGATGTTCCCAACTTCTATACCCCCGATGACAAGCCAAGCAATTGTTTCATACTTAAATAATCTCAAACTTTTTCAACCTTCACGCAATACATGAGCTCTTAGCCATGGATATAGCACTATGGGTGGAATAGAATATGATGATGGGGATTGTGTGGAGAAGACAAAAAAGGATAAAGTCTCACATTGACGAGGATAATCAACGGGCTATGGAGATGCCCATCAATTGATGACAACATGAGGAGTAGGGATTGCCATGCAACGGATGCACTAGAGCTATGAATGCTCAACAAAAGAAAACTAGTGGGTGTGCATCCAACTTGCTTGCTCATGAAGACCTAGGGCATTTGAGGAAGCCCATCGTAGGAATATACAAGCCAAGTTCTATAATGAAAAATTACCACTAGTATGAAAAAGACAACTTATGAGACTCACTATGTGAAAAACATGGTGCTACTTTGAAGCACAATATATGAGACTCACTACATGTAGAACGAGGCGCTACTTTGAAGCACAAAATATGAGACTCATTACATGAAGAACATGGTGCTACTTTGAAGCACAAGTGTGGAAAAAGAGATAGTAGCATTGCCCTTTTATTTTCTTTTCTTCTTTTTGGGCCTTTCCCCTTTTTTTGGCCTTTCTCCCTTTTTTAGGCAATGCTCTAATAATGATGATCATCACACTTCTATTGATTACAACTCGAAACTAGAACAAGGTATGACTCTATATGAATGCCTCCGGCGGTGTACCGGGATGGTGCAATGAATCAAGAGTGACATGTATAAAAAATAATGCATGGTGGCTTTGCCACAAATACGATGTCAACTACATGATCATGCAATGGCAATATGACAAAAGTAATGTATGTCATGATGATGGTGGTGGAAGTTGCATGGCAATATATCTCGGAATGGCTATGGAAATGCCATAATAGGTAGGTATGGTGGCTGTTTTTAGGAAGATATAGGGAGGTTTATGTGTGATAGAGCGTATCGTATCACGGGTTTGGATGCACCGCTAAGTTTGCGCCAACTCTCAATGTGAGAAAGGGCAATGCACGGCATCAAGAGGCTAGCAATGGCGGAAAGGTAAGAGTGCGTATAATCCATGGACTCAACATTAGTCAAAAGAACTCATATACTTATTGCAAAAATTTAGAAGTCATCAAAAATCAAGTACTACACACATGCTCCTAGGGGGATAGATTGGTAGGAAAAGACCATCGCTCGTCCCCGACCGCCACTCATAAGGATGCACAAGCCAGGTACACTTCATGTTTCAAATTTGTTACACAACTTTAACCATACGTGCATGCTACGGGATTTACTAACTTCAACACAAGCATTTCTCAAATTCACAACTACTCAACCAGCATGACTTTGATATTATTACCTCCATATCTCAAAACAATTATCAAGCATCAAACTTATCTTAGTATTCAACGCACTCAAAAGAAAGTTTCACATATCTTGAACACCAAGTATATTAACATTAAGAAAATTACCATGCTATTAACCACTCTAAAAATAATCTAAGTGAAGCATGAGAGATCAAGTTTCTTTAAAACAAATCCACCACCTTGCTCTAAAAGATCTAAGTGAAGCACTAGAGCAAAAATTATCACGCTAAAAAAGATATAAGTGAAGCACTATGAGCAAACTATCAAGCTCAAAAGATATAAGTGAAGCACATAGAGTATTCTATCAAATTTATAATTCATATATGGCTCTCTCAAAAGGTGTGTACAGCAAGGATGATTGTGGTAAACTAACAAGCAAAGACTCAAATAA
This sequence comes from Aegilops longissima, assembly GCA_021605205.1. NCBI lineage: Eukaryota > Viridiplantae > Streptophyta > Magnoliopsida > Poales > Poaceae > Aegilops > Aegilops longissima. Next base: position 136,597,402 of record CM038676.1, on the reverse strand, counting down.
TACAAGACACTCCAAGCAAAACACATATCATGTTGGTGAACAAAAATATAGCTCCAAGTAAATTACCGATGGAAGTGGACGAAAGAGGGGATGCCTTCCGGGGCATCCCCAAGCTTTGAATTTTTGGTGTCCTTGGATTATCTTGGGGGTGCCATGGGCATCCCAAAGCTTAGGCTCTTGACACTCCTTGTTCCATAATCCATCAAAATAATTCACCCAAAACTTGAAAACTTCACAACACAAAACTCAATAGAAATCTCGTGAGCTCCGTTAGAGAAAGAAAACAAAAGACTACTTTAAGGTACTGTAATGAACTCATTATTTATTTATATTGGTGTTAAACCTACTGTATTCCAACTTCTCTATGGATTATAAACTATTTTACTAGCCATAGATTCATCAAAATAAGCAAACAACACACGCAAAACAGAATCTGTCAAAAACAGAACAGTCTGTAGTAATCTGTAACTAACTCAAACTTACGGAACCCAAAAAATTCTACAAAAATTAGAAGACCTGGAAAATTTGTTTATTGATCAGAAGCAATTGGAATCATTATTTTATCACGTTCTGGTGATTTTTAACAATTCGGGCACTGAGCACAAAGATTCTGGAAATTACAGCAAGATCAAATAACTATCATCCAAGAAGATCCAATCGGTTCAACTTGGCACAAACACTAATTAAAAGATAAAACCACATCTAAACAGAGGCTAGATGGAATATTTATTCCTAAACAGAAGCAAAAACAAAAAACACAAAATAAAATTGGGTTGCCTCCCAACAAGCGCTTTTCTTTAAAGCCTTTTTAGCTAGGCATTGAGATTTCAATGATGCTCACATGAAAGACAAGAATTGAAGCACAAATAGAGCATCATATAGCATGTGAAAAACATCTAAGTCTAACATACTTCATATGCATAGGCATCTTATAGGCAAACAAATTTGCAAGGCAAGCAAAAACTAGCATATGCAAGGAAGAAGAAGGTGACGATAGCAATCTCAACCTAACGAGAGGTAATTTAGTAACATGAAAATTTCTATGATCGTATTTTCCTCTCTCATAATAATTACATGTAGGATCATAAGAAAATTCAACAATATAGCTATCACATAACATGTTCTCAACACGATCCACATTCATGCGAAGTTGACACTCTTCCGAAATAGTGGGATTAATATTAACTAAAGTCATGACCTCTCCAAACCCACTTTTATCAAAAAATTCATAAGATTGAATATTCTCCAAATATGTGGGATATAAAGTTGACACTCTTCCAAACCCACTTTAAATATTATTGCAAACACTATTATCAATCTCATATTCATCACGGGGCTTAAATAAATTTTCAAGATCAAAAGAAGAATCACCCCAATCATGATCATTGCAACAAGTAATAGACATAGCAAAACTAGCATCCCCAAGCTTAGGGTTCTGCATATTATTAGCATGACTGACATCAAGAGAATTTATAGTAAAATCATTGCAATCATGCTTTTCATCAAAGGAACTACCAACTATGGGTGCAATAGCAACGATCTCATGTTTAACATAAGGCACTAACAAATTCATCTTCATAAATATTGGCATCATGGCCACAAGAATAGCAAGCATCATGTTCATCAAGGGATATTTCAATAAAATCATCGGAATCATCATTATCTATAGATTCATTCTCTCAATAAATTCTTTGACATAGACATTATGAGCATAGTTTTCATAGCAATATTTAAGTATGCCAAAATTTTCAGATTCGTAGAGAGTAATATCATACTTTTCAATCAATGAAGCAACTTCATAAGCACCCTTAAAAGCAACAAATTCTTCAATTTGTTCGATATCATAGTAACTATAAACACCTTTGCATAAGAAGATAAGATTTCATTTTCATTAAACTCACATAGGTAAGGAAGGTGTTTTTTAGGGTTCTTAGAGCAACAAGTAAAATCATAAATTTCACAAAGATTCCAAGCATACCACAGCAATCTGTTTATTTGACTCCATAAGAGTCTCCCTTTTTCAGACAAATGGTGACGCACATAATGAGCATGCTCATCTAAAGATTTCCCATCAACTAGGCTAGTTGGGGTTTCATCACGAGCGCATAAGGATCGAAGATGATCCAAGTAGAACACTTTAAGTGGATCCATATCAATAGATTTTTAGCAAGCAAAGATGCAAGCAAATAGAAGGCACATGAAAACACAAACAAAAATACATAAAGGAAGAAGGCGAAGAAAGGGCGAATAAAACGGCAAGGGTGAAGTGGGGGAGAGGAAAACGAGAGGCAAATGGCAAATAATGTAATGCGAGAGATAGGGATTGTGATGGGTACTTGGTATGTTGACTTTTGCGTAGACTCCCCGGCAACGGCGCCAGAAATTCTTCTTGCTACCTCTTGAGCACTGCGTTGGATTTCCCCGAAGAGGAGAGGATGATGCAGCAAAGTAGCGTAAGTATTTCCCTTAGTTTTTGAGAACCAAGGTATCAGTCCAGTAGGAGACCACGCGCAAGTCCCTCGTACCTGCAAAAAATGATAGCTAATCGCAACCAACATGATTAGGGGTTGTCAATCCCTTCATGGTCACTTACGAGAGTGAGACCTGATAGAGATAATATTTTTGGTATTTTTGGTATAAAGATGCAAACTGAAGAGTAAAAGCAAAGCAAGTAAATAAAGTGATGGAGATTGATATGATGAGAATAGACCCGGGGGCCATAGGTTTCACTAGTGGCTTCTCTCAAGAGCATAAGTATTCTACGGTGGGTGAACAAATTACTGTTGAGCAATTGACAGAATTGAGCATAGTTATGAGGCTATCCAGGCAATGATCATGTATATAGGCATCACGTCCGAGACAAGTAGACCGAAACGATTCTGCATCTACTACTATTACTCCACTCATCGACCGCTATCCAAAGATGCATCTAGAGTATTAAGTTAAAAACAGAGTAACGCCTTAAGCAAGATGACATGATGTAGAGGAATAAATTCATGCAATATGATAAATACCCCATCTTGTTATCCTCGATGGCAACAATACAATACGTGCCTTGCAACCATTTCATCCTTCGGGTAAGGTCACCGCAAGATTGAACCCAAAGCTAAGCACTTCTCCCATTGCAAGAACTACCAATCTAGTTGGCCAAACCAAACGGATAATTCGAAGAGACTTGCAAAGATAACTTAATCATACATAAAAGGATTCAGAGAAGAATCAAATATTTTCCATAGATAAGCTGGATCATAAACCCACAATTCATCGGTCTCAACAAACACACCGCAAAAATAAGACTACATCGAATAGATCTCCACGAGAGAGGGGGAGAACATTGTATTGAGATCCAAAAAGAGAGAAGAAGCCATCTAGCTACTAACTATGGACCCGAAGGTCTGAAGTAAACTACTCACACTTCATCGGAGGGGCTATGGTGTTGATGTAGAAGCCTCCATGGTGGATGCCCCCTCCGTGAGCTCCTAACAGGACCCAAGATGGGATCTCGTGGATCTGAGGAAGGTACGGTGGTGGAATTAGGTTTTGGCTCCGTCTCGATCTGTTGAAGTGCGTGAGGTATATATAGGAGGAAGGAGTACGTCGGTGGAGCGTCGGGGCCCACGAGGCGGGGCGCGCCTGGGGGAGGCGCGCCCCCACCTCGTGACTGCCTCTGCACTTCTTGGAGTAGGGTCCAAGTCTCCGGATCACGTTCGGTGAGAAAATCACGTTCCCGAAGGTTTCATTCCGTTTGGACTCCGTTTGATATTCCGTTTCTTTGAAACGTTGAAATAGGCAAAAACAGCAATTCTGGGCTGGGCCTCCGGTTAATAGGTTAGCCCAAAAATAATATAAAAGTGGAAAATAAAGCCCATTATAGTCCAAAACAATAGATAAAGTAGCATGGAGCAACCAAAAATTATAGATACGTTGGAGACGTATCATGCATCGGCCACGATTTAGTGGACACGCGGCTTTCATGAGTGAACCGTGTGTTGGGTTCTACGGTAGGGTGCGTCGACTACAAATTAAAAATTCCTACGCGCAGAACATCCAGGAACATGCTACGGGAGATGGATCACAGTTCGTTACCACTAGACGCGCAGTGCCGTGCAGTGGAAGAAGAGTTGGGGCAGCGCGTCCGCGTGGATCGTCTCCTCCTCGTTCGATCTCCCTCGAGCGGCCGGTCGTCCGATCCTACGTACGAGTTCGCCGGAGCGCCGCAAGTGCACCGCCTCTAACGGTATCTGCGCGTGCGGGAGGAACACCGAGCGGCGGACTGCTAGGTCCGATCACACAGTCGGCGGCAAGTGGAGGTGGCTCCTGAGGCCGAAGCGATCAACCTCCTGAGGCCGAAGCGATCTGCCTCCTGAGGCCAAAGCGTTCTCACCTCTCAGGCAAAAAGCCCCCTGCGAGTGTGCCGCACCTCCACTTTATATAGGCGTCCGTCGCGAGCTCAACACTTGGGCCTCGCACGGACCCTAAAGCCCAAAGTCTACTCGGTCACGTTCCTAGTCCAGTTCGGATCACATCCGACCAGTGTCCTACGAACTCAACCTCGTTCTGAAACTCTTTGAACTTTTCAAAAGTCTCCGACTTGTGCCTCATCAAATAGATATATCCATATCTACTCAAGTCGTCGGTAAAAGTCACGAAGTACTGATAGCCACCTCTGGCGGTTGTGCTCATTGGACCACACACATCACTATGTATAAGTTCCAATAGCTCGGACGCCTCTCGCAACTCTTTGCGAAAGGAGACTTAGTCATCTTGCCGAGCAAGCATGATTACAATGTCTCGAACGACCAAGTCGACGCGGTTAGGAGCCCATCATCATGGAGCTTCTTCATGCGTTCGAGACTAATGTGTCCAAGCCGCAAAGCCGTAAGTATATCGGATTTATCTCATTAGGCTTATGCCTCTTGACATTTACGTTATAGACCGTTCCTGTTCTAGATTCAATATAAATAGCCCATCAACAATGGGTGCATAGCCGTGGAACATACCATTCAAAAATATCGAACAACCATTGTCCTTTAAATTGAATTCATAACCTCGACTCATCAAACATGAGGCAGAAATAATGTTCCGACTAAGTGCAGGAATGTAATAACAATTATTCAATTCCATAATGAATCCGGAAGGAAGTGGAGCTGCATCGTGTCGACCTCCAACGCAGCAACTCTTGCTTTGTTGCCGACCGATGTCAATCTCCCTTGTGCCACACGCCTAGTTCTTACCAGCCCCTGCATCGAGTTGCAAATATGAACAACCGATCCGGTATCAAATACCCAAGAGCTACTAGGTATGTCAGCAAGGTAAATGTCTATAACATATGCAACAAGTGTACCTTTGCCTGAAGAAGCATTTCCGGCCTTCTTGCCATGCTCTGCAAGCCACTTGCTACAGTTCCTCTTCCAGTGTCCAGTCTCCTTGCAGTGAAAGCAAACGATCTTCGAGTCCGGTCCAGACTTCGGCGCAGCGGAAGAGGTTACCATCTCCGTGCCCTTTGCCTTAGCCTTTTTCTTGGACCAACTCTTCTTGAACTTAGTCGATTTCTGCACCATCAACACTTGATGCGTGCCTTTCTTAATATCCTGCTCTGCCACTTTGAGCATCCCATGCAATTCAGTGAGCTTCTTATCCATGCCATGCATATGATAGTTCGAGATGAACGTCCCATAGCTGGGCGGAAGAGAACCCGAACAACATCGAGAGCCAGCTCATCCAAGAGCGGGAAGCCCAAACGATCCAAAGCTTGCACATATCCGATCATCTTGATCACATGTGGGCTCGATGGATCACCTTCCTTCAGCTTGCAATCCATCAAGGATCGCCAGACGTTGAACCTTCGGTCCTAGCACGTATGCGAAACATGCTCTTGAGACTCTCGATCATATCGTAAGCCTCAACATTTTCAAATGCTGTTGCAAATCGGGCTCCATACAAGCCAGCATCAGACAGCTGAGCTCTGTTGATTCATCAACGAGTTTCTGATAGGCATTCTTAGTTGTGGCACTAGCATTATCGGCAGGTTCCTCTGGAAGTGGATCCTCTAGAACATGTTCCTTTTTATCGTGCTTGAGAACAATTCTCCGATTTCTATACCAGGTGGTAAAGTTTGTTCCATTCAGTTTATCCTTTTTCCAGAATTGATTTCAATGCAAAGTTGGGTTGAGCAGGTGGTGCCATTGATCTACAACAGAGAATATGCAATCACTAAGCAATGTGTTTATGTAGAGTAATTCTAGCCTAAACAGAAATACTCCAACTGAAGTCAGCATCCCTCCGCAAACTCTCAGTGATTCAGGATCCGACTAGCGCATGCGACTAGTGAGCTTTAGCATCACTGCTAGCCAACATACCTATCCGGTAAGCAACTCCTTGCTAATCGTATCTCTATACGACTCCTGTCGGTCGGGAAGGTATCTCATACCCCGGCTCCCAACCTTCTTTGCCACAAGGCCCAAAACCGCTTTTGATAGCCTTGTCAAGTTAACTCGATGCAAGGCATGTCCGTGTCCGACACGAACCCTTCAGTTCAAGGACACCCAGCAGCACCCCAATTTTATGAGCCCACTACTAGACGTGATTGACGTGCGAAGGTGCAACATCGGGATGGCAATTAAGCTTGATATTCATGAGGGATCTTTCTACCATTCTAACATGCATAGAAACAAAGAAGCATAACAATCACAAATAACACATTGTGAAATAGTATGGCTCCTTCATGGACGTTCTTCTAGGTCGGCTCCGACTCCGATGACCATCTACGAACTCCATCTTGTTTGTCACGCCGGGACGCCAAGCCGCCAACCTGGTCTCTATTATCCAACTACTACAACTAGTAATGAATTTTACATAGAGTCACAAGTCGACACGCAGGTCGTTATACAATATAATGACAGCACTTTGGCTCCTGCCGGCTGACAAACATGACACGCAGGCCACGTATAAATTACACACATGCATCACATACACATGAGCCATACTATCCACATCAAACCTGCAAAACAAAGTCATGCATAGAATCGCATTCTACCGGTTTGTGTGTTGGGTACGAAATACACGGCGCTACGCATACGGCGGTCCCATCTGAACTCCGATCACGCCGAATTCTCTGATTTGACCGATTTATCGATCATCGCGAATCCGATTCGGATTTACGTTTCACTGTTAACCCCGATGGCGGATGACCGACCGGTAGGGGTAGATCGTGTCACAACCTCATCGATCCCGATTTATAGAAAACATAGCCTCAACGATCCCCATGTGCAGTTGATCACATCAACCGTGCACATAGCCGATCTCTTCAAGGACAACAGATCTCATCTGCCGCCTCCACATATCTAATATGCATACGATCTGAATCCAAATCCTATAGCAGAGGCTCTGATACCACTGTTGGGTTCTACGGTAGGGTGCGTCGACCGCAAATTAAAAATTCCTCGCGCAGTAACATCCAGAACATGCTACGGAGATGGATCACGTTCGTTACCACTAGACGCGCAGCGCCGTGCAGCGAAGAAGAGTTGGGGCAGCGCGTCGCGTGGATCGCCTCCTACTCGCTCGATCTCCCTCGGCGGCTGGTCGTCCGATCCTACGTCACGAGTTCGCGGGCGGCGCAATTGCACCGCCTCTAACGGTATCCGCGCGTGCGGGAGGAACACCGAGCGGCGGACTGCTAGGTCCGATCACACAGTCGGCGGCAAGTGGAGGTGGCTCCTGAGGCCGAAGGAATCAACCTCCTGAGGCCGAAGCGATCTGCCTCCTGAGGCCAAAGCGTTCTCACCTCTCAGGCAAAAATCCCCCTGCGAGTGTGCCGCACCTCCACTTTATATAGGCGTCGTCATGAGCTCAACACTTGGGCCTCGCCACGGACCCTAAAGCCCAAAGTCTACTCGGTCACGTTCCTAGTCCAGTTCGGATCACATCCGACCAGTGTCCTCGAACTGACCTCATAGGTTCCTTCCTTAAGCGCGAATTCCTTAGGTTCAAGTCAGCTTGGTCACAGCTCGGATCACCTCCGACCAGACGGTTGGTAGCGGCCTCTAGCAAGGCGTGCCGACCACCAAGCGACGATGAAGCTGGTTAAGCGAACCTGTACATCATACTTCCATTCCTTTTGCCACACAATATATGTTGTCGGGCTCAAGGCGAGACTGTCATCCTTGTGCTAGCCCGACCTCTTTCTCGTTCCAGTGATACCGACCACTATCCGGATTATCTCATAATCCTTGTCGCATGGCCATGATGTTTCTGGTCGGATCACACGAGGGGCCCAGAGTATATCTCTCCTGATCGGAGGGGCAAATCCCATCTTGCTCGACCATGTCTCGCAGCATGGGATTGGACAAACCCGAAACCTACCTTTGTAACTACCCAGTCACGGAGTAGCGTTTGGTCGGCCCAAAGCAAGTCTGTCACCATCTCGAGTACATGCGTCAGCTCAGGTCTTAGGACATAGAACGTATGTTGTATTAGAGACTCACAGATGACATATGGCTGCGTCTCATAGTTGGGTCTGTCCGACTCGGACCTTATCTCGACTCGGATCCGACTATGTCGAATCCGACCAGACCTTTCCAAGTCCATATTATCTGGTTAGCATCCAATGCTCCATGGCTAGTGAGACCGAGCCATCGACCGTGTCATATGCTAGTCTAGTCGGCTGCGCGTCCACACGGCCCTTTCGACTAGGGACCTTTTAGGATAGTCATCATACAATGTATAGTCCCACAAACAAGTCACGTACTTGCTGATACACATCATTGATAATGTCCAAGGACTATCTTTATTCATAAACACATAGGAAATATCATCATACATGATTGCCTCTAGGGCATATCTCCAACACCGTGTGCTCTTTGAAAACATTTACATTACCTAACATCATATTTTTGTTCGAATGAAAACATGAGTTCATTGTTTCGCCTCCAATTTTTTTCCACATTAAGAAATCATGAGTATAGTGGAGAGTGCCATATACTAGTATCATGAATATACAATACATATGATACTGCCTTTAATTAATTATAGCGCATAGTATAATACATAGAGTATAGTATCATATATAGATCATATTTATTGCCATGCATGACACAAATTAGCATCGCATTTAACATGATACGGTATCTACCTACTATATGTTACTCTAACCCTCTTTATATATATTTAATTCTTTGCCACATCAGCATACTTGCTATTTCCGAGTGCATGACATCGTCGGCTATGATACCACCACTATGGCCAGCCTTATATAGTGGGGAGTATCATATACTATATATGTATATATAGTATCATGCATATGATACTACATACGTACCTTCATAGTGCATATATAGTATCACAGAGTACTACTAGCTCCCTCTGTAAACTAATATAAGAGCGTTTAGATTACTAAATAGTGACCTAAACGCTCTTATAGATGACCGTATATATATATAGATAGACACACACACTAATAGTATCATGCATGCATATATATGATAGTGTAGCTAGGATACTACTTCCGTAATGCATAGTATCTAAGTTAACATCTTAGGTTGCCTTACTAATTGTCATGCATCACAAAAGTAGTAGTACAACATTTAATATGACACGGTATAATGATATGATACCACATCCTCTCTTGCGTGCCACATCATCTAGAAAGTCTAGTTAGCATGCATGATACCGCTTATGATAATACCATTACAACCAGGCTAAACCAGAAAGGAGGCAGTATGAGACTAGCCACAATGGAGAGTAGTACACTAGTAACATACACATATCCCTAGACTATTATGTTACTACCTTCATAGTGGGTAGTAACATAAGTGTAGTGTCATGCAAAGCTTCATTTCTTAGGTTACAGACTCATATTGCATTGGGACATGTGATGCTATAGTAACTAGCTAAGTTACTGAAACTATCTCTCTCCTCATTAACTTATTGCCACATAAGCAAGTTTGCTGAGTTGGAGTCGGTGTTACTGCTGAAATTACTCCCACTGTGGCTAGTATGATACTAGCTAGTCTTCTATGATATACTAGCTACCTCACTAAGAGCATGGTTAATAATACAGCCAAGGGTCGGCTATAAGAAGTTGCCATGTCATATACAGCAACCTCTTAGCGGGCATGTACAATAATAAGTTTCATATACGTACTAGTTTATCAATAGTTGGCCCACCTTACATCCTTACAAAGTGTCTTGGGTCTCGTGTTGCAGCTGGCTCTACTAACCAAGAGCCCGCTTATCTTCTCTTTTCTCCAACTAATAAGCACATATATATTATTCTATTCCTTATAGCCAGACTACCCAAAGTGGGAGTAACATAGGTAGTAACATCACACATATCTAGATAAAATAGATGATGTGGCAAGCAATAAATGAAGTGGATATGTGTGATGTTACTACGTACCTATGTTACTCCCATTGTGGGTATAGTCTTACTATAGTATGAGTCTACCCACAATGGGAGTAACATAGGTAGTAACATCACACATATCTAGATAAATTAAGTAGATGATGTGGCAAGCAATAAATGAAGAAAGAGAGGAAAGTAGTAACATAGCTAGTGTAGGCGTCTTGGGAACGGGGTCCCAGACTTGCACTGCTCATGGCCTGGCGTGGCTCCACCAGCAGCCCCAGTCGACCCATCTTCACCAAAGACGACTCAAGACCTCTCGAGGGGCTGCTCCTCATGGCGGATGACGATGACCTCCTCGGGGCGGCCTCACCAGTTGGCTCATGAGGGGGGGGAAGAGATCAAGGCAAGGGGCACCTCGCGAGGTTCCTGTGACGCAAGCCATGACGACCGGGGCCAGGCGGGCGCCAGCGCGCGCAGTTTCCTTGTTTCCTCTTTGGTGCTAAATAGGAAAGCGCAGGCGAGGAGTCCCGAGGCATCAGGCAAAGGTTTCCATATCGGTGCAACGAGACCAAGCCAGTAGGACGATAGGACGGAGGTCACCGTGGAGCCCAGGACGGCGTCACCACCAGAGCCTTTGGCAGGCGAAGACCAACTTTAGTCGGGATAACTTGTACTAGTTGTCTCCCTTCAAATTTGGCCGTTGTGGCATCCCTTCCCGCCAGCATTTGGGAAGAGGACCAGGGCCACTATAAATAGGACTAGCCACCATAGTAGGAGGCAACTGATCCGGGGCCATTCAGATCATCCTCATCCACACAAACTCACCAAGCACAAGAGCACCTCTCCTCAGGAGGCTGTTCTCCCCTTGTAACTGTTCCTCCTCAGCCCAAGAGGCAATCCACCACACCACAATGGAGTAGGGTATTACACCACATTGGTGGCCCGAACCAGTATAAACCTAGTGTCCCTTTGTTCTGCGAGTTCGACACGCTGAGCCTTGAGATCGCGGTGAGGGAGAGTTCTAGTGGGAGGAGAGATCTTCGTGCGCACCCCAGTGTTTGAACCTCAATGGTTTTGCCTGAACCCGAAATCTGACATTTGGCGCGCCAGGTAGGGGTGCGCCGAAGCCTCTCTTCCATCAGCAGACCCGCCAGCACTCTGCAGCGCCGATGTCCGGCGACCTGAGGGCCGACGCCGACCACTGGGCAGCTTGGCTAGCCCGGGCGGCGTCGTCCGCCCAAGAAGACATCAACCCCGTGCTCCAAGCAGCACGCGCACCGCCAAACGCTGCAGGGCATGGGCGGCGCGGTCCGACGCCGTCCACACTTACTCCGTGGAGCACGCGGGCCGCCGCAAGGGCCTCAAGCTACGCTGCGGCGATGACGCCGCACACTCGACGGGAACAAACAAACATGAGAGCCGCGCTCACAGTGGCGCGGAGCTGCTGTGATGCCGACTGATGGAGAGCGGACGGGATGCATTGCTGGAGCGCATTGCCGAGCTGTTGGACGCCGCAGCCAAGGGTACGCCGCCTTTCTGCTCCTTGCATACGCCTCAGGTTGCGGCCGGATCACACGGTGGGCCTCGTCGTGCACGCGTGCTCTCGGGCGCACCAGGAGGTCTCGTCGGCATCGACGCGACCAGCGGCGCCGGACACCCAACCGCACCTGTGCCTCCCCCGATGGGCGCAATCATGAGCATTGCCACCCACGGTCCCGGCAAGATGCCGCCTTACCATCCTTAGAGCGGCACGCCGGGTCGGGCGACGTGGAGCGCGAGGCACTTCAGCGAGGTTTCCGGGGTGATGGCTCCGGAGGCCTATGTGCCCCGCATGACGGACCAGGAGTACACACCGGAAGATGACCCCGACACGTTCCTCAAGCCGGGTTGGGAAGAGGAGATGCTGGAAGTTGAGGCCTTCCAGGAGCCACCCGGGAACCTCACCGACCATGCTGGTGACAACAGCTATAGGGTACCACTAATCTCTCAGGAGCAGGCTTATGCTAACCATGGGTAGCAAGTGAATCAGGTCACAACGATGGACGACGGCCCCAGCACGGCAGCCCCCCTTCCACCAGGGGAAGCGCACTGGGGCTGCATGGGAGGAGCCGGGAGCAAGGCCCCTCCCCGCATTGCATGGAGCAAGGCGTTGCCTGGAGGTAGGCCCTCTGCCGGGGAGCCACTGGCGAACCTTCCCCCCAGCAGAGGGCCCGTGGTCGCCGAGGGCGCCGCTAGCGTCCCCTTTGCCCCTTGGCATCGTCCTGGTTTCCGGACGCCCCAACGGTGGTCGAGGGTGGCGCAAGGTAGGGCCCTCGTCTGGTGATATGAAGCAAGGCTCACGCCTGTGAAGGTCTCCGCTCGTGACACTCTCACATAATAATGAGTGGGGTTGTACACGCCTCGGAGTCTCCGGAGTGCCGCCCTCGGGCCTCGGGAGCTCCCGCCCACGTCCTAGTGGAAGCACCATGCTCCGTGCTGGCCGTCAACATTGTCCCCCAATGACTATGCTCACGGCCTGTGAAAGCACTTAGCTCCGCGCTGGTGAGAAGACTCGAAGACAAGAAGACTAGTTAGGTGTCGGACGCAGCTATTTGCTTCTGGCCTCTCTTTCTTTTTTGAATCTTGAACTTGCAGCCTTTTGATCTTGGATTTAAAGTTGCGTTTCGATTTTGTGGGAGCATCCTTTTTCGCTCGTGTCAACTCAATGAGTTTCTCGATTCGTGCTTTGTTTTGAGATTTTGCGTCCGTTGTTCCCCCCCCCCCCCCCCGAGCGCCTCGTGAGCGGGGGCTGACAGCGACGTACGCCCACCATGCGCGCATCCCGCCCTCGCTGGTGCTCGTTCCTCGTGATACCATCTCGGGTTGGCTGGCGGACCCCTCTGAAAACTAAAACTTCGTGAGCTCGCAAGGGGACTCCCCCCCAGGAGAAGTTCGCAGCTGCCGAGTCAGCCTGAAGCCCGACCGGACCAAACTTTCGCGTGCAGGTTCAAAACAAAGGAGCGCGGGCTCAGTCAGACATGGCACCCACCTCATCTCCCGAACCACTCCCGAATAGACTGCTGGCACCTTCGTCGACGTTATCTTCGCCCTCATCAACCACGACGCCCTCGTCTGCCGTGACCACCACCGCGTCGTTGTCAGAAGCAAAGGCCCTAACCAGAGCATCCACCTTGTCGTCCACCTAGCGCGCTAGGTTGCCCCGCATGGCCTCAGGCACTGGGGAAATAGCGGCGTCAAAGTCAAAGTCAGGATTGGTGTTCAGGAGATGGCTGAAGACGCGGGAGAATGCGCGCCCGAGAAGGCCTCGGCTCTTTTCGTCCGCAAGCTCGCGAGCCCTCTCAGCATGGCTCTCCAGGCGCGCCACAACATCAGTGAAGAAGCAGAGATGGCTGGCGTAATCCTCGGCATGGGTATGAGGGGCATGCTCATCGCAGATGGTACCAAGCGCCTGGTTGGCCTTCGTCCTGAGGTCCCGGAGCATGGGAGTATGCTCGCGCAGTAGCGTTTGTCGGCGAAGTGCCTCCTCCCTGCTCTGCTGCGCGAAGGACTCGGCACTGGCAACCCGCTGCTGAAGAGAGAGTAGCTCGGCACGGGCGGAGGCCAGCTCGGCCTGCACAGAGGTCAGGGCGGCCGAGGCAGCATTCTTGCGCTGTTCCGCTTCAGCTAGCGCTGACTTGAGGGCAGTGGTCCTGCCCACAGCTTCGGCTTCCACGAGCGCCAGCTTCAGGTCGTACCTGCCCGCGAGGGCCGGCAAGCCTCGGCCACCCGACGGTCGACCTCCTCCCGAGCCTTGGCCTCACGCGCACCAACGGCATCCTCTGCTTGGTCGACCTAGTGCTCCCTCATCTCCAACCGCTCGAGCTCGAGGCTGCGCTCCGTGGCCTCCAGCAGCAGTGCTTCTTCGTGCCTCTAGATCCCCTCCTCGTTGAACGGTGCACTCTTCAACGATACTAAGGCGGCTTTATGCGCCTCCACCTGCTGCTCCAAGGAGGCATTCAAGGCCAGGAGCTCCCGCCTGCGCTCCTCGGCGATCGCGCGGCGATAGTCTGCCTCCCTGGCCTCCTCCAAGGCTCGGGCGCTGGCCTCGCGCGAGGTTGCCAGGGATGCCTCGGCCTTCGCATTGGCGTGCTCACGCTGAAGGCGCCCAAGGTTTATAGCCACCTTCAGTTTATGCCACTCCTCCACCAGCCGGAGACCCTCGGCTTCAAGGCGCATGTCAACATCCACGACTTCTCCGCCGAGCCGGCTCATCGCGCCCATTGCCTCCTGAAAGAGCTCGTGGCGGACGACACTCCGCTCGTGCGCAAACTTAAGCGTGCGACCGGGTCCGTCCTCCACAATGGGGGTTGCCGACGAGATCCGAAGCGGCTCACCCCCTTTTAGTAGGGGGCTAGGGGCTGGCGCCTCCCTAGTCGCCGACCGGGCTTTGGCAGGGGCCAGGATGGGTTGAGGCCCGTTGCTCAAAGAAGAAGCCAGGATCAAAGCCATCCAGCCGCCGTTCATAACCAGAGGTGGAGCTCTCGGCACGCTTGCCGCACCCCAGGCGAGGCCACGAAGGAGAGACGGCAAAGGCGCGGGCTCGAGGCGCCAGGCTAGTGAGTTTGCTTCTCCGGCCGACCTCGCGCCGGGGGCGGCATGCTGGCTTGGGGCGCTCAAGGCCAACGTGGGATTCGAGGCAGGAGGAGGTTGCTTCCCCGGAGACTTCGCGGCCTTAGCAGAAGGGACCCTGAGGAGCCACTGTCAGGAGGGGAAGCAGCACTCGAGAAATTACAAAAGTAAGGTACTCACTCGTCTATGGTGATATACTTCCTCTGCTTCAATGGCCGGAAGGCATCACTGCTGCAGCTTGGAGACCCTTTCCTCTTGCGGAGCGCATCAAAGTCCAGACGGAGCCGGCCAAAGCGTTGGACGCGGCAACCAGTGCGGGGCGCGGCTGGTGAGGCGCCCGAGGAGACGACCTCGAGAGTGCTGGGCTGAGGAGAGCCCTCGAGCTCCGCCTCATGATGACCCGCTGAGACCTCAGAGGCTTCGGCCTCGGGAGCAACGGACTGCGTCGCGCCCTCCGCTGTCACCCCAAGGCAAGAGTTACGAGCTCCCGGGGATGGCACCTCGGGACCCTCGTGCGGTGTTGATGCCTCAGCACCCACGCCTCCGGCCTCCAGCGGTGCTCGCCCCCTGCATCCACTCTTGGGGTAAGTTTGGTGTTGGCGGAAAGGAGGGGGACCACGGAGACAGGGTTCTCGCGGGGCCCTTCAAGGCCGACTGGACGCAACCCCCATTCATCGAAGGGGGAACTCCACCCTGTTTGAGCAGCAGTACAAAAGGCAACCCCCCTGCAGCATATCGGCTAGCGAGGGGTCACCGTCAAGACCTCGAGCACCGTTCTTCGTGCCTCGGGCGGAAGCCCCGACTCCTGAAGCCTCATGCAATCCTATCCGCCGAACAGGGCCCACATCAGCCAGGAATGGCGCTGGAGTGGGGCGACGCGGCGTCAGAGGGACTCCTTCATCACCATGGGCGCAGTCACGCCGAGATCTTTCAGCCTCTTCAACCTGAGCCAGACGAAGGCAAGGTGGGGGTCTGCGAGCTTCTCGTGGCCCCAGCCAGAGCTGGGAACGGCGGGCGCCAAGGGGGGCGAGAGCAAGGGGCTGAGCACACCGACGTCCACAAACACCCACCGTGTCCGAAACTCGCTTGTGGATGGTGAAAATCAATCCCCGAGCCAGCCGTCGCAGCCATGGCCTGGAAGCTCAAGCATCCCGAGCACTACCGAGGGCTAGTCAGGTGCAACGAGAAGAAATGGTGCAATAAGGCCACATAAGGGGGAATGCCCCCCATGGCCTCGCAGACGAAAGCAAAAACGGCAAGAAGGGAGACTGATTGGGGATCCAGGTGCAACATATGGATCTGATAGTGGGAGAGCACAGCGTTGAAGAAGGCGGAGAAGGGAGAAACCAGGCCAGCCCACAGGGCGTCAATGAAGAATTGGACCTCGGTGGTTGTACCCTCGATGGAGGCGCGGGACGCGGGCCAGGCCACCGTCCTCCCCCATTCGTTGAAGTCAGCGGCGAGCGCAGGGCGCACCTTGTCCATGGCTTCCTGGTTGAGCACCAACGACCGACCTACGGCGGGTTCAACGGCCAGGGGTGGCCCGGCTGAAGACTGAGACTTCTTCTTCCCCTTCTTCGTTCGTCGGGGCGCCATGGCAACAAGGAGGGCCGAGCACGGGACAGATTGGAAGAGGAGGTTATTGTTTCGGAAAGGCAGGAGAGTTGGAGGGGCGCGTCATCAGCAATGGGGGGATAACTGTGTAAGTCACGGTGGCCGCCTAGCCAGGCGGATATCGAGGCAGCATGGGGAAGTGGAGACGTCCACGTCCAATCAATCGCCATGCATCAACCGAGGCCGCAGGCTATTGGGGCCCGCGGTGCTCCGCACTTGCCCCTTGGCTTCGACTCGAAGCCAAGTCCGAGCGCGCCTTGGGCCCGGGGGCTACTGTCGGCGTCCTGGGAACGGGGGTCCCCAGACTTGCCTGCCTGCGGCCCACGGCGTGGCTCCACCAGCAGCCCTATACGGCCCATCTTCACCAGCAAACACTCAAGACCCTTGCGAGGCGGACAACGCAAGACCTCCTCGGGGGCGGCCTCACCAGGCTGGCTCGCGAGGGGCGGAGAGATCAAGGCAAGGGGCACCTCGCAAGGTTCCTGTGACGCAAGCCATGACGACCGGGGCCAGGCGGGTGCCAGCACGCGCAGTGTCCTCATTTCCTCTTTGGTGCTAAAGAGGCAAGCGCAGGCGAGGAGTCCCGAGGCATCAGGCAAAGGTTTCCATATCGGTGCAACGAGACCAAGTCCAGCAGGACGGTAGGACGGAGGTCACCGTGGAGCCCAGGACGGCATCACCACCAGAGCCTTTGACACGCGAAGACCACCTTTAGTCAGGATAACTTGTACTAGTTGTCTCCCTTCAAATTTGGCCGTTGTGGCATCCCTTCCCGCCAGCAATTGGGAAGAGGACCAGGGCCACTATAAATAGGACTAGCCACCACAGTAGGAGGCAACTGATCCGGGGCCATTCAGATCATACTCATCCACACAAACTCACCAAGCACAAGAGCACCTCTCCTCAGGATGTTGTTCTTCCCTTGTAACTGTTCCTCCTCAGCCCAAGAGGCAATCCACCACACCACACTGGAGTAGGGTATTACACCACATCGGTGGCCCGAACCAGTATAAACCTAGTGTCCCTTTGTTCTGCGAGTTCAACACACTGAGCCTTGAGATCGCGGTGAGGGAGAGTGCTAGTGGGAGGAGAGATCTTCGTGCGCACCCAAGTGTTCGAACCTCAAGGGTTTTGTCGGAACCCGAAATCCGACAGCTAGTTACTAGTAGTATGAGTAACATCACATGTAGATATCAAGGCAAGATGTGTCTATAGCCTAATAAATGAAGTGTTGCATGTTACCACACATATATGTTACTCCCCACTATAGAGGTAGTAACATAGACTAGTAACACATGGGCATGTTACTAGTATATGTTACTACCCATTGTGGCTAGTTTGAGTAATAACATCACACATCTCAAGGCAAGATGAGTCTATAGCCTAATAAATGAAGTGTTGCATGTTACTACACATATGTTACTCCCCACTATAGAGGTAGTAACATAGACTATAGTAACATTCTATGTTACTACCCATTGTCGCTAGTATTATGTCACTCTATTGTGTACTTACTTGCTCTAATGCATAGTATCATAGAGTAGCTAGCTAGTATCATATGTAGTACTTTATTATATTGTCATGCATGACACATAGTAGCATAATATTTATTATGATACGGTTTCATGATATGATACTTAACCCTCTCTTTCTTCATTTACTTAATTCTATGACAGCTCATCAAAATTGCCTAGTTGACATGCATGATACTAGCTATGATACCCCCTTACGATCAACCTAGCAAAGGTGGATCATTTGTGCGTCGCTTTGTGAGTTTTCATCCGTTTGTTCGAGAAGCGGGGAGAAGTTTCAAACATTTTGGCCGCGAGGTGCGGCCACTGGCGTAGGCCTAGTTGGTATTTTAATTACAGAAAATTCAAATGGAGTTCAGACATCATCAAAATCCATGTGTGCCTGTGGCGTGCTCTCACGGCCCCATGGAAAAAAATTGGTAAAGTTTGGCACAAGTTTTGATGACCACTCCTTCCAAACCGGAGCATCTTACATGAAGGATCATGGTTTTCCAAAAGGAGACGTGTCAATTTAAACTCATGTGTTCGGTGACTTCATCGTTTGGCCTCATAAAAATTTCCACGGTACGCAATCACCATTATACCACGGGTTTGATTTTCTGGCGCATTTCAGGTATCGTTAGCTATATTTAAGACATTTTTTGAGACTAACGTGCATTTTGTGCATAAAAATAAAATTACAACCGGAACTGCATGTGCTGTCGAAAGGGATGAGGATCGTCGTTCGATCTGGGAGCATCCAACGGTGCAGACATACGATCTGTGGGGTTTGGGTTCTGGCCAATCAGAAAGCACGACTTAGATTGTGGGCGGGGTGGCGGGGTTTGGTCGGCACACGACTTTCACCAACGAACCATGTGCTATTCACAAACCAGATTGCATATTTTTGTTCACACATACTGTAGTGAGATCGATTGAGTGTGCTACCTCTATGATATTATAATAATAACAATAACAAAAAACAGTTCATATTCATTGCCTGAGCTGGCAGCATATCAAGGTCAACATATTAACGGTTCTTACATCAACAGAAAACCAGGCATAACTCACAAATTCAGTACACGCGACAGTTCTAAATTGAACGAATTAAGTTGCAGGGTAGGCATAAAGACTAGTCTTACGGCTTAATTCCCATGTACATGGGGGAACTGGGATCATTAAGTTGACCCCGAATGAACTTGGGTTTTTTAATGATTTTACGCTTCTCTGTTGCACTGGTGCGCGATCCCTTGGCTGGCAACTAATCAAATTTATCGAACTCGTCCTGATCGGCAACATCGTCGACACCCAGTACCTTTCTCTTCCCATGCATCACTAAATGGCCGTTCTTATGCAAGGGGTCTTCCACAAAGAAAATCTGGGTAGCATCGCTGGCAAGAATGAATGGGTCCGCGTGATTGCTACCTCTTGAGCATGCGTTGGTTTTCCCTTGAAGAGGAAAGGGTGATGCAGCAAAGTAGCGTAAGTATTTACCTCAGTTTTTGAGAACCAAGTTATCAATCCAGTAGGAGGCCACACGCAAGTCCCTCGTACCTACACAAACAAATAAGAACCTTGCAACCAACGCGATAAAGGGGTTGTCAATCCCTTCACGGCCACTTGCAAAAGTGAGATCTGATAGAGATGATAAGATAACATTTTTGGTATTTTTATGATAAAGATTGAAAGTAAAGATTGCAAAGTAAAAATAGATTGGAAACTTATATGATGGAAAATAGACCCGGGGGCCATAGGTTTCACTAGTGGCTTCTCTCAACATAGCATAAGTATTACGGTGGATGAACAAATTACTGTCGAGCAATTGATATAAAAGTGCATAATTATGAGAATATCTAGGTATGATCATGTATATAGGCATCACGTACGTGACAAGTAGACCGAATCCTGCCTGCATCTATTACTATTACTCCACACATCGACCGCTATCCAACATGCATCTAGAGTATTAAGTTCATAAGAACAGAGTAACGCATTAGGTAAGATGACATGATGTAGAGGGATAAACTCAAGCAATATGATATAAACCCCATCTTTTTATCCTCGATGGAAACAATACAATACGTGTTGTTTCCCTTTCTGTCACTGGGATCGAGCGATGCAAGATTGAACCCAAAGCTAAGCAGTTCTCCCATTGCAAGAAAGATCAATCTAGTAGGCCAAACCAAACTGATAATTCGAAGAGACTTGCAAAGATAACCAATCATACATAAAAGAATTCAGAGAAGATTCATATATTCTTCATAGATAATCTTGATCATAAACCCACAATTCATCGGATCTCGACAAACACACCACAAAAAGAGTTACATCGAATAGATATCCAAGAAGATAGAGGAGAACTTTGTATTGAGATGCAAAGAGAGAGAACAAGACATCTAGCTAATAACTATGAACCGGAAGGTCTGTGGTAAACTACTCACACATCATCGGAGAGGCTATGGTGTTGATGTAGAAGCCCTCCATGATCGATTCCCCCTCCGGCGGAGTGCTGGAAAAGACCCCAAGATGGGATCTCATGGGTATAGAAGGTTGCGGTGGTGGAAATAGGGTTTCGTGGTGCTCCTCGATGGTTTCAGGGTACGTAGGTATATATAGGAGGAAGAAGTAGGTTGGTGGAGCCACGAGGGGCCCACGAGGGTGGAGGGCGCGCCCCTGCCTCGTGGCCTCCTTGTTCGTTTCTTGACGTCCACTCCAAGTCCTCTGGATCACGTTTGTTCCAAAAATCACGTTCCCGAAGGATTCATTCCGTTTCGACTCCGTTTGATATTCCTTTTCTGTGAAACACTGAAATAGGAAAAAAAAACAGCAATTTGCACTAGGCCTTGGGTTAATAGGTTAGTCCCAAAAATAATATAAAAGTGTATAATAAATCCCATTAAACATCCAAAACAGAATATATAATAGCATCAAGCAATAAAAAATTGTAGATACGTTGGAGACGTATCAGTGATATGCCATCGTTGTCCTGTTAACACAGGTCTTCCTGTACTCATCAATCCTTACCTGACCAAGAGGGATCCATGCACACCTGAATAATGCCACCTTAACTTTCACATAGTCAAGCTCCCAAATCTCTTTGATGGTTCCATAGTATACCCTTTTATCAGCTTCATTTACAGTCATGCATTCTATTCGAACAGAGTTGTTCTGATACGAGGTCTTCTTATCACGTTCCTCGGTGTAGAACGTGTACCCATTTATGTCATATGCTTGGTACGTCAACACCGTAGGTGATGGCTTTTGTGCCAACCACGTAGCAATGTCATCGATGGATCCTTGTGCCAAACGATTCTTCAGCCATTCAACGTACTTCTTAGTGTGCTCCTTCGTCTCCACTTCTGATGAAGGCACCATTGGTAAGAAGCTTTGGTGTATCTCCGCCAAGTGTTCTTCGGCATAAGCGATGAGAACTGGGCTGTTAAGCAGTACCGTAAAATGGGATTTCTCTGCCAATTCTCCGAGTGCAGCCATTTGCGTGCCAGCAAGGACCGGCTTACCTTTCATCCTTCCCTTGAGAGAGGGGAAAACCTATAGGTCTATGTTTCATGTATTTGGTGCAAAATTCAACCACCTCCTCCGCGGTATAACCTTGTAGGATGCTTGCCTCTCGATGGTTTCGGTTCCAACAAAGCGCTTCAGTACTCCCATGAACCGCTCGAAGGGATACATGTTGCAAAGAAACACAGGACCACAATACTTTATCTCGTCAACAAGGTGCACAGTGAGATGGACCATGACATCAAAGAATGACGATGGGAAAAACATCTCTAGGTTGGACAATATTCTTGCAATATCATCTTGCATATTATCCAACTCTTCAGGATATAGAACTTTCTGCCATAGTTTGTTGAAGAAATCATAGAGGTCATTGAGTGTGTTTCTTATATCTTTATCCATCAGATTCCTGATGGCCACCGAAAGGATTTGTGTCAACATTACGTGCCAATCACGTGACTTCATGTGTCCCAACTTCATTTTACCTGAGCTCACATCCACAAGACTTCTGATGTTTGCGCAGTAGGAAGAGGGTGTCTTAACTGACAACAAATAGGTGAAGAGTTGTGTTGCTTATTTTGTACTGAAATTGTAACTCTCGTGAGCTTTGATGAATTTGTCATCATCTTCTCCTTCACTCTTGCGTTGTGATTGATCAGCAAGCATATCGAGCCGTGAACCGTCACCATCCTTTCTTTTACCTTTAATCTTGAGCAGAGTACCAAGGATGCTTTCACATAAGTTCTTCTCTACGTGCATGACATAGATGCACTGACGTACACGTAGAATCTCCCAGTAAGGTAATTTCTAGAACACCAATTTTTTCTTAAACACTTGATCCTTGGGTGTTAGTTTCACCGTCAAAGGGTGGTTCCTGCCAAGCACAACATTAATTTTTTTAGCCATGTTGTGGACCACCTTCCCATCATAGAGTCTTGGGGCCACACCTGCCTCTGCCGTACCATCAAACTCAGCTTCCATCTTTCGGTATGGGTGATTCATCCGCAAGAACCTATGATGACGCAAATACACTGTTTTGTGCGAGTTGGGAACTCTTCTGCTAGCTGTCCTATCCATGCATGTGACACACCCTACATCTCCCCTGGTTTTCTACCCCTATGTGTTGCCTAATGACGACATATCTTGAATGGTGTGTACCAGCATCGCATGTACATCGAAAGTCTCCTTTCTGTAAGCATCATAACATTTCTGATGAGCGCATCTATCCACCTTTGTTAGCAGTTCTTCTACCAAGATGGCTGAAAGTAAATGTCGATGTCATTTCCAGGTTGCTTTGGGCCTTGGATAATCATTGACATCATAATGTATTTTTTCTTCATACACAACCAAGGAGCTAGGTTATATATGCACAGAAGCACCGGCCATGTTCTGCGATTGGTGCTCATATCGCCAAAAGGATTCAGCCCGTCAGTACACTCCCCGAGCCTTATGCTTCTAGGATCCTTGGCAAATTTTTCAAACTTGTTGTCGATTAATTCCCACTGAGCCCCATATTTCGGGTGCCTCATAAACCTATCCGCAATTCGCTCATCATGATGCCATCGCAACCTCTTTGCCTCTCTAGGGTTTGCAAACAAACGCCTCAAACTTGGAATTAAAGGCAAGTACCAAACAACCTTGAACGGGTTTCCTGTCTTGAACTCGTCGTCCAATTTGTACTTGTCCTTTGCTCTCTTGCGCTTGTATCATGCATGCTTTCATGTGGGACATGCACGAAAATCTTTGTACTCACCACGGTACAATATACAATCGTTCACACAAGCGTGTATCTTCTGTACTTCAAGTTCCAATGGGCAAACAATTTTCTTCGCTTCATTCGTGCTTCCGGGGAGCACATTATCTTCCGGAAGAATATCTTTGAAAATACCTAAGATCTCTATGAAGCCCTTGTTTGATAGACTGTTTGCTGCTTTAAATCTGAGAAGCGCCAGGGTGGCACTCAATCTGGAATATTTCTTTTTGCAACCTGGATATAATTCTTTCTTGGAGTCCGCATCAATGGTTGGCAGATCCTTGTACAAAATCATATCCTTTTCTGGGCCCTTGAAATCTACAATCATAGCAGCAAAATCTGGCATATCAAGATCATCGTCATCTGCGTCGATGTCTTGGTTTTCTAGTGGGCGTTTCGGCTTTCGGGTGTTCCATTGGTAGCTTGACGCCTCTGCCCCGATGTTAGATTCAACATCCATGTGACACTGATCGGGGTTTGGCATCTCGCTGCCCTGGGTATCTTCATCCATTACCTCCTCTTCACCGTGTCTGGTCCAATGTGTATATCCATCGATGAATCCCCTAGAGAGTAAGCGCATCTGGACATCTGCAACTTCATGTGACTCTGTATTGGCACAATCAGTACATGGACACAGGATGTAATCCACATCACCAATTCTCCTCTTTGTACTTTCAGCCAAATTCATGAACTCTGTCATGCCACTGATAAAATCTGCTGTTTTCCGATTTTTCATCCATCGAGATCGCTCCATCTGCAGCAGACGAATGGCAATTAAAAACAAAACAACAACATTAATACACAGATTAACTACTACCCAGAGATGCGTGCATAAATCACAAGGTTTTATTTTAATAATTACTGAGGGCGATCCATGTTGTTATCTAGACGTGCAATGACAAAAATTAATGGCCAGTCAATTTACACGCAGAGTACTAGTACAACACTACACTTAGGAATTGAATACCTTAATTAAGACACTCACAAAAAGAATACCTTAATTAATTAGCCGCGCGGTGACCTCCACCCAGCAGACAGACAAGCGCGATGTGGCGGCACGCCGAGACAGCAGGGTCGAGGAGCAAAGCTTAGTGAGGCTGCTGCCTGAAGTCCGACCTCCACTATCCCGCCATCAACCGGGATGGATGTGCTCGAATTACGCCGCCGCCGACCTCGATGGTTGAGCTCCTCCTATCTCCCACCGCAGACCGAGGATTGACCTCCTATGACGCCGCCACCGCCCATCGACCGAGGATTGACCTCTTCTACGGTAGCCGCTGCCTAGGCCGCCGCCGCCATCTCTATATGCAGAGCGATTGTTTTTTTTACGGATATCCGCGGAGCGGCTATTTACACGGTATCTCACCGTAACTCAATTATATGGACAGGGTAGTACATCACATACGGTTATGTAACGGCAACCGTGTCTAACCTACGTTGTCTTCTCACACGGTTTGGTGCGAAAATCGTGTGTGACGTTGTAATACCCAACACAAACGACATGTACAAACAATGTGCCGTATACAACATATATATAGTGCCATTAGTAGTTCCCAACCGTTAGCTTATCTCCACAGTTTCCCCATTTCCCCCAAATCCCTACATAGCCTCCAAATTCCCTCGCGTGGCGCTGACATTGGGGGAATGCGGGCGAGTGGTGCGAATGGTTTCGGTGCAGCTGCTCCTGCTCGTATCGCTGCCACGACGGAGGTCGCCGCTGAGAACTTGCCTAAGGTCATCAGAAGGCAGGTGTACTACGGATTTGAATCATCCTGTCAGGTTCCAATCTATCCCGATCTTTCTTAGCATGTCCAAAGAATGGATCCTTGCTGAATCCGTCCTGAATGACCCCCCCCCCCCCCAGGAAAGCGATCTACCGCCGGATCCGAAGCTTGACTCCAGACTCCCGCAACACGAGTTCGACTCCGAGTTTGCGCCACTGAGAAGTACCAAAAGCTGAGTTGTGTGCACGGGCGCACTCCCGCTCGACGTGTATGCACGGAGGGATTCGACATTGGCAGGCGGTTCCTCAGTTGCCCCTTAGAGGTTCATCATTTTACTTCAGTTAATGCCACCGCTCATCCAGAATACTATTTAACATTGGCAGGGATATGAGGCTTGTGCCTTTGTTAACTGGCTGGATGAAGAATGGCATGGCAGGGCTCGAGTGTTATCACCAAGCTCGCGAGAAGATAACGTAAAGCTGAAGAAGAAACTAGCTGATCTGGAATGTACAATCGATGCGATGAAGCAAGAAAGAATCAATCACAGCAAATGAGATGAAAGCAAGAGACAAGAAGGAACTAGCATGTGTAGTTGTGGTTGTCGCATTAGCCATGTTCTATGCGCTGTTTGCAATGATGATTAGGGGTTTTGTTTGACAGTATTGCTAAAGCACATCTAGATGTGCTCTAAGTAATGCACATCTAGGTCCTATGCCATTGATGTTACGCAAAGATTCGTGCAGATATTTTTCTTTGTCTTTTTTTATTTTCCTTTCTAGTTTGATTATTACTAGCTTTATCAATAAGAAGAGCTCAATTATTGCTTGCCAACTGTCCTACTCCGTTCGTACCGGTACCGGTGCATAATCCCAAAACTCGTTCCTTGTTTTTGTCCTGAAAAAGGAAACTAGCCAAATAGCCAATAGGAGTCCTGCACAACCCCGGGAATTTGGAGCGATTGGTACAAATAATTGCGGTTGATTATATCATCGGTTAGATAATACGTCAACCCCCGCTTCAATCCCCGTTTCAATTGGCAGTTCCTCTTCTCTGCATACCCCGCTTAAGTGTCCACCATCTTCATCGTCCCCGGCAGGCCGTGCTACACACTGGCACACACTCCGCAGCCATGTCAAGCGATAGCGAGGACGACAGTTCGGCCAGTAGTCTGGGGCCCGATGATAGGTCAACATCGGAATCATCCCACTTGTCTTCCATGAGTCCGGCGTTGAGCTCAGACCTTGATTATATCCAGTTCATGGAAGGGATGCCTCCTCCGGAGTCGTCAGACAACAACCAGACGGACGAGGAGCCTTCGGAGGACGAAGAAGAGGACGACGATGATGAGGAGGAGGAATGGTCGTACGAGGAGGAGGAGGACGATGACAGCAACAATGATGAAGACGGCGGCGGTGATGAAAAGCCAATGGCCAGCGGCAAGAAGCGTCCTCGCCAAGACGATGTCGCAGGGCCATCCAACAAGAACAACAAGAAGAAGGAGGACTAAATTAAGCAGACTGTATATATCTCTATTTATCCTGTCAATCTCATCGCAGACGGTTAGTAATATGTATTCGACAAATATCTTCTACATTATCGCCAACATGTTGATTTGTTGAACTGTGTGCCCTGACGAGCAAACAATTCACAAAAAAGACCGTATGGGCTGTCTATAATGATCGCACACAATTCTGATTAACGACTTGTTTGCCGGGTATCACACACATCTTGTTACGCCGAATCGTATGTGTTAACCCCACTCATCGCAAACGGTTCATCGGAGTGAACTGTATGCCATATATCGCACACACCTTGATCTGGCTGCCCGTTTCTGTTGTTCTGTCTCATCGCAAACAGTTCATACAGATCAACCGTATGCCCCTCATCGCACATGCAACTATAATCTGAATCGTGTTTGATGTATCATTCATCGCAAACGTTTTGCATCATTTCTGACAGTTTTCATACAGCACCATTTGCGATTATTGCATCGCACACAGTTTCTCGAAGGGTCTATGATCGTAGTGTCGCGTTAGTAGCATCCTGCAGTAGTGTACAAATGATCCCCTATACTTGTGGGTTATCAACAACCACGATGACATCAACGACGATGACGACGGCGGCGGTGATGAAAAGCCAACGGTCGGCGGCAAGAAGCGTCCTCGCCAAGACGATGTCGCGGGGCCATCCAACAACAAAATGGACTAAATTAAGCAGACTATATATATCTCTGTGTCCGTTCGCTCATATTAATTCGTTATCTCTATTTATCCTATCAATCTCATCGCATATGGTTAGTAATACGTATTCGACAGAGATCTTCTACAATATCGGCCACAGGTTAGTTTCTTCAACTGTGTGCCCCAACGAGCACACAATTCACAAAAAAGACTGTATGGGCTGTCTATAATGATCGTACACAATTCTGATTACTGACCTATTCGTCGGGTATCACACACATGTTTTTATGCTGAATCGTTTGTGTTCAACTCGATCATCGCAAACAGTTCACCGGAGCGAATTGTATGCCATATATCGCACACACCTTGATCTGGCTGCCAGTTCTGTCTCATCGCAAATAGTTCGTATGGATCAATAGTATGTCCCGCATCGCACACGCAACAAAAATCGGAACTGTGTTTGATGTATCCTTCATCACAACATTTTGCATCTTTTTTGATGGTTTTTACATCACTATTTGTGATTAATGCATCAGGCACTGTTTCGTCAAAGGGTCTCTGATCGTAGTGTCGTGTTAGCAACATCCTGTGGTAGTGTTTAGTCAACACACCATTCATCTCATAAAGACCAGAATGTATGAGTTCTAGTGGTGCCAAGTGTCTTTCCTCCACAACCTTGTGAGGTTTGCGAGGTTGCTTTGCTTGAACACACGAATGAGACTTCGAACCTTTGGCTAAAGTGAAACTCGGGATTAAATTCTATTTTGCTAGCCATGTCATAACACCAAAACTAATGTGATAAATATGTGAATGTCAAACTTCAGATTCATTAACACTCATATGAATATTGTTCATGACTTTATTACAAAGATCCGCGAGGGAAAGGCGGAGCAGACCTCCACATTTATAACCTTTTCGAATAAATATTCCATATTTCGTCACAACTACTTTATTAGACTCAAAAACCAACTTAAACCCTTCTCTAGACAGAGGGAATCCACTAACGAGGTTCTTCTTGATGGCGGGGGCATGATGCACATTCTTCAACTACACGATCGTTCCGGAAGTAAGCTTCAGATTGACCATGCTAACACCAAGAACAGAAGCACATGCACCAGTCCCCATCAATATGGGCCTATGACCTGTGACCTAGTAAGAAGAGAATAATGAAATGTCAGCACACACATGAATATTTGCACATGTGTCCACCAACCAATCGGTGGACTGACAAACTGAAAATACATGAAATAGATTACTGTACCCAGATGCACCACTCTCATTGTTGCTCACAATCATATTTTCAGGCTCGGAGTCTTGCCCTGGTTTCTTGAACTTGTTAGGGCACTTGTTGGCCCAATGTTCCTCCAAACCACAAGTAAAGTTGCCATCTCCATTCTTGTTCTTCTTGAGGGTCTTCTTACCCTTCTTCCTAAAGTAGGTATTGTGTTGAACATAATTCTTTCCCTTGGGCTTGTGGGAATTGAGGTTCCTTTGTACCATATTGGCTACATAAGTTCCTTCGTATCCTTTTCCGTGCGAGTCCTTTGCTCTCAAGTTCTACTCAACCCTCAGATAACCGAAGACATCCTCAACTGAGAATTCTCATCTTTGATATTTCAGAGTAGTAGCAAAGTTCATCCATGAGTTATGGAGCTTAGCAATTATGCATCCCGTGACTAATTTGCCCGATAAGTTACACTTAAGAAGCTCAAGTACCTTAACGATGCATTGTATCTCATGAGCCTATTCCAATATAGAACGGTTCTCGACCATTTTGTAATCATGGAACTACTAAATGTCATACATCTCGCTATCAGCACCGGTTGCACCGAATTTAGTTTCGAGCACCTCCCACAAGTCCTTGGCAACCTGCATATGTAAATATGAATCAACCAACTTATCTCTATTCACACTTAGAACTGCTCCAAGAAACATCAGGGTGGCCTCCCTGAACGCCTTCTCCTGATCAGGAGCAATCGTTCCCATGGGAGTAACAACGTCAACCCAGAACACGTTCATTATTGTGAGCCATAAGGTGGTTTCAGTCTGCCAACGATTAAAGTATGTCCCCATAGACTGGGCCAGTTTCAGTGCATCACCAAAGCCTTGGATCAAAACTTTCCAACACATATTAGGTTTTTGGATTCTTGAGTATATTACAAATCTTTTGATTAATTTAATCCAGGAAATAAGCATGAACATGGGATTAAAAATATTAAACACATGTTGATATTTGATCACGCAAGACATACTACGCTAATAGCAGATACATCTACGTATAACGCTAGTATGGCCAAGGCATAAATAAGCAGGAGCGGGATAAACGAGTTATACCCTCCAGTAGGCCATGGTGACACAACAGCTCTGGCATCCTCAGTGGCCTTCTTATCGGCTTCGGTGGACATGGTGATGACGAAAACGACATGGACATAGACGACATAGAGGAAGCATACAAACGACGGTGAGTAGTCGTGTAGGAGACGCTCCCCAAAAATCAAATCGCCCATCTCCCATACATGATCTAGAAAGGCGAGGTTTTGGAGGCCTACTCCCATCAACCGTGTATGTGGCAGACGGGATGTGATCACCAGCGGTAGCAGCAGGGAATGATAGTGGGTGCAGAGCAGATGCGATCTGATCTTCGTGGCAGCTAGGGTTGGCCGACGCCTCACACACACACACACACACACACACACACACACACACACACACACACACACACACACACACACACACACACACACACACACATATATATATATATATATATATATATATAGGCGCGACCAGGTGGAGAGACGTGGGCTGGACCCACGTACGAGGTGGTAACAGCGCATGATCTGACGTGTAAGATCGTGGCTCATCTGTTAATGACTCTCTGTTCCTGATTGGCAGAAATAAGCACATAGGTGTGAGCTTGGCTCGGCTCATTCCCACACCTCGCGGCGCATCATGACGAGGCAAGGTGTGAGCTTGCTCGGCTCATTCCAGCAACTCGCGGCGCATCATGACGAGGCGAGGTGTGTCGTGGCGGGTGGCAGAGGAGGAGCATGCGGGGACCACTTCTCTTCTCAAGCTCCAATAGCATGTGAAAGAGAAGCCCTTATAAGTAGATCCAACTCCTCTTCCACTAGCGGTATGAGACTAAACTTTCTACCACACCCATTGTCATATAACTCACATGGGCCTTTAGAGACTTCAAAAATTGTTATATGGGCCTATAACCCATACTACATTTCAACAGAACGGGCCTCACCTTGTCGATGATAGGTAAGAAGTCTTCGTGCACCTGCCCAAGAGATGATTTGTTGCACGTAGATGTGGCAGCACACAGATTTCTGACCGCTCGATTGCTTTGCTATTTGGAAACAAGTTTGGTCTTTGCATGTCCTTTACGTATCCCTTAATTACCTTGGGTGAGGTCTATGCATGAAGCTTTTCGTAGTTCCACCCATCCCACGGCTCATGCTTTTTCTTCTCACTTTAAAATTTGAATCTAATATATCTTTTGAACTGAAGGTCCATTTATATCTCCTTTACACATTAATGTTCCTTGTGATGAGGGCATCCAAATAAGATTCATTTTGAAAATGTTTTGGCGATGCTTTTAAAACTTTGTTAACTTCCAACTGTTGAAACTTGGTACGAGCAAACAAAAAAATTGCACGTTTTAGAAACTGAAACTTAAAACTTGGTGTGTCCTCATGGAAATCCAACAACTTTGTGGATCACGAGGTAAATCGGACTGCCGGACATGTTTTAATAACTAAAACTGATAGGAATGATGATAAATTTAGCAAGTTTTAAAACTAAAACTTAAACCCTAAGCCCTAGGTCCAGAACCCTAAAAACCCTAAAAGCATATGAAACTTGGCAAAACTCAATGAAACTTAATGCTATGACTATCAAGTTTCAACATTTGGAATTTGAAAAAAAATTAAGCTGTCAAAATATAGTCAAGATTGGTCTTGTTCAAAAGTTCTTGTTGCAACAAATACAAATATGCAAATAAAACTTAATTTAGACTTTCGGTTCAAAAGATATAGTAGATTGAATTAAAAGATGAAATGAAAAATGTATGGGAGGTGGGGTGGATGGCGCATGCGACTCGGATAAAAGCTATCAAAAGTATGCATGGATGGACCCTGGTCTACAACAATCAAAGGCCTAAGACTAATCAAGTTTATGATTATGAAAGCAATCGGACAACCGGAAACAACTAGATAGGTGTGTGCCCCCCCCCCACCTGCGTTTCCTACGAATTTATGGCACTTGCCCCTAAGAATCATCAAATATTTTTCATTGAACTCTTAAATCGATCTAAAAAACTTGACACAAAATCTCATGTACATGTTGCTATTATCTAGAAAATTAAAGCATCACAGGGATCCCCAAAGTATAGTCTTGGCGTGACATGTGTCCAGAGGGTTGGGTGGAAGCAAAGGTCCATAATATCATCTATCTCTCCAACTATCAGACATAGTTGGTTATCATTTTGCACAATGACCTAGGTTTATTGGAAGATGAAGCAAATTACATCAGATCAAAAGAAAAAGACATGTTTGATTGGTACATGATTTACTACACATATATAAATGTATATCATATTTTAGAAACATAGAATAGATGTTGATGTTCAAATACACTCATCCCTATGAATGCATGTACATACACTCTACCCCTATGAGCACCTTTCGGAGACTAAGTTGGCGAATCTTGGAATTTACGAAATCACCACAAGCACTTTGCTATCAATGGGAACATCACCTCTCATGTAAAGAATATTTTTTCTTTATGTGACACAAGGATGTCAAACATGACATTTGATCCCTGTGAGCTAGAGGTACAACCACCATTCTCTATCTTGAACGGATCACTTGTGGGAGATAAATATATTGTCGGGTGTCGATGCTAATGTCCTTGCTTCTCGGGAGGTAGTTCTGTGCTACCTTTGACAAAATATAAATAGTGATTGGGAAGAGTTTTTGTTAAGGTGTGGCCCATGCAAGTAGCGATGCATACAACATCACCATGATTTTACCTTTCCCCAACACGAGCGTGCACATAGGCTGAATATGATTTCTTTTAGTGTGTGGTAATGTTCATGAGACTATCTTGCTACCTAAATCAGATATTTGTATGTGTTGTAACAAAGAACCAATCATGAACAAGAGGGCGAACATTGGAGCATAACCAAACATGAAGGTGGAGGCAAATGCGCAAAGGATGAAGTCGGAGCTTTAAGCAGAGATTTTGGAACTTTGAAGCCATCATACAGATGCCTAAAAGGCAAGAGGTTAGGGTTGTGGGGCATGGCATATCTAAAATAATTGCTTCCTGGATTGCTCTCTACGACTCCGGAGGCCCCCACCGAAAGTGTATGTAGTATCCATGTGTGTTTTCATTAATTAATGCTTAATGAAAATCCATATCACTACTGCAGGATAGTCCAAACGCGACAGTCCAATCAGAGACCCTTCGACGAAACTGTGTGTGATGTATCAATCACAAACGGTGATGTAATAAAACCGTCAAAAAAGATGCAAAACGTTTGTGATGGCGGTGACATCAAACACGGCTCATATTGGAGTTGTGTGTGCGATGTGTGGCAAACGGTTAATCCAGAAGAACTGCTTGCGATGAGGCAGAACAATAGAAACGGGTAGCCAGATGAGGGTGTGTACGATACACGGCATACAGTTCACTAGGTTGAGTTGTGTGTGATTAGGCAACACAATAGAAACGGTTCAACTAAACAAGATGTGTGTGATACACGGCAAACAAATCCGTAATCAGAAATGTGTGCGAAGACCAATAATAATACAAACATTGCTGCTAATAAGCTGTTTGATTTGCTCTGTCTATAGAAGAATAACATATATATATATATATATATATATATATATATATATATATATATATATATATATATATATATATATATATATATATATATATATATATGAAAACAAACATCCAATAACATAAGTGACTATACAGATCATTTGCACACACCTCAATAAACAATTGTATGCATTCTAAACTAGGAGAAACGATCATCTAGTCATCTACTTCTTGTGACGCTCCCACCACTGCTATGTGGCTCGATCCCCCGTCTGGGGCAGGAAGAAGACACTCCCTCATGTCAACGATCTTCATGTACATCTCGTAGCTTGTGTACGCGTCCTTGGCCGCGTAATTGACGTGTTGTTCATCCAGTCTCTCATGACAGACACTGTGCCAGGCGTTCTTGTCCTTCTTGCTCTCATCCTTCATCTTCATGCAGTAGGGGTCGAGATCGCCTAGGCGAGGTCAACCAGGGAGTTCTGTTTGTTGTTGTCGCTGCCCCAGACCTTGTAGTGCTCCTGGATGTTGACAAGATTCTGGCATTTCAAGCCCGAAACCTTGAGCGCTTTTAGATCGTTGGTGGTGTCCATCGTAGCAAAACTGTAGTCGGACCTGTTGATAAACCTGGAGAAACACTCGCAAGGCCTTGTGGCTAGGTGGTAGTGTAGACGAGGACGTCATGTCACACGCACAACTGGGCGACGGCAACCTTCTGATCATGCCCGGCACGACCGATGGCGTACTCGAGCTCGAAGCCGACCACTTGGTACTTGTCCTCGGCAAGCAAATGCTCCATAGTTTGGATGGAGCTCTCCACTGAGACCGGCTCATTCATGTACACCACCGAGAGGGCCTTCCCCTCCCGTGGGTGTCCACTACGTGATGCGTGGTGAACTTCCCGCCGTTGTCGTCATCGGCCGCTGGGAGCGCCATTGGAGCCACGGGGAGCGCCATTGGAACCGCTGGATGTCCTCTCTGTATGTGTCGTCGTGGGTGTGCTTATTGTGTCATGTGGCGCGAGAGATCAAGGTAAATGGTCGTAGTAATAAAATGGGGTCCGGACGGCCTAGATTCTCGGTGCGTCCACATGGCAGTTTTTGCAGCGGGTAACTGCATCGTGGCGCCGCGCCCGGCGCAACCGCATGCCCACGAACGTGTGTGACCGTGCGCCGGCCCCAAACACTGGTAGCGCGCGTGGAGGGACGAGGGCAGAGCAGCCGGAGGGATGCAAGAGCAGAGCGCGCGTGATGGGACGCGAGCAGAGTGCACCGTGGCCGCCTCAACCGCAAGCAACCACACGCATAGAGCAGTTGAACACGCAGTAAATGGTCGTCTACAAGCCGACCGACATTTGCGACGCCGCGTAGAGAGCGGCCGTGTGCTACTACTGTCGTCTTGGTCTATTAGTCCCTTTATATTCTGTGCCATATTTTGACCTTGAATTTTACCAACAAAATGTTAATGCATGTTAAAAAAATTATATAATTGGAAACAATGTTCAAATACGAATCCAACAATATAATCTCTGGTGACATGCATTCGTATTTTGTTAGTTAAATTTCTAGTCAAAATTTGGCACAAGAATACATAGACGACTTATAAACCAGGATGGAGGTAGTAGGTAATTTAATCGCAAACGTTTTTATTTTATTAACCGTATGCGTACATGTCCTTTCGTCCTCCTCTCGCACGTCTTGTCACCCCGCTGCCGCAGACGGCTTAGAGCGCAAGCTTGAGCAGCGTGTGGGGGCATTCTTTTGGCCAAACGATGGTGAGCCCGTTCCCACACAACCACGCAGGTTCCCGTGCAAGCTTCCTGCCCGACTCAGTGAAATCCCCCAAAATCCCAATGCTTACCAGCCTGCTATATAAACCCTCACGGCCGACGAGTCCTGCGTTGCATTTTCCCTTCCCTCCCTGTAGCTTATCTCGTCTGCCTCTTCATAATCGCCAATGGCACTGGTCTATCGTCGTCGCTCAGCCACTCCGTTGTCATCAGAGGACAGCTCCTGCTGGGAGGCTACACCGCGGCGGCGGCACAGTCCCCGGCGTAGTGTAGTGCGCGTGGTGTCCATCTTGGGTGTGCGCAGAACACCCACCGCACGCTCCGCCGCCACTGCCCGTCGGCAGCTGTTGTCGGCTGCCATTGCCACCATCCAACCGTCTGCCGTCGTGGCCGCCACACCACAGTCGAAAGCTAGGGCCATCGCCCGCTCCGCCACCGCGGCCCGAAGGCGGGAGGTGGCCTTCGTGGCCGCCACCCCACTGTCGACTGCTACTTCTTGAGCTGGCATTTGTTTTTCCGTTGAAGAGGAAAGGGTGATGCTGCACAGTAGAGATAAGTATTTCCCTCAGTTAAGAACCAAGGTATCAATCCAGTAGGAGAAACGCGCAAGTCCCCAATCGATGCACCTGCACAAACAATGAAACACTTGCACCCAACGTGATAAAGGGGTTCACTAATGCAGGATGCTGCTAACGCGACACTACGATCAGAGACCCTTCGACAAAACTATGTGTGATGCAATAATCGCAAACGATGGTGTAAAAGATCATAAAAAAGGGTGCAAAACGTTTGCGATGGCGGAGCCATCAAACCCGGTTCAGATTTTAGTTGCGTGTGCGATGCAGGGAATACGGTTCAGTTCAATGAACTGTTTGCGATGAGGCGGAACAAAAGAAACGGGCAGCCAGATGAATGCGTGTGCGATATACAGCATACGGTTCACTCGGATGAACTGTTTGTGATGAGGAGGAACAATAGAAACCGGCAGCCAGATAAATGTGTGTGCGATTGAGGGCATACGCTTCAGAAGGATTAACTATTTGCGATTAGGCAATAGAACAGAAACGGGTCAGGCAGATCAAAGTGTCTGCGATTGATGGCATACACTTCACACGGATGAACAGTTTGCGAATAGCCACAACAAACTGAAACAGTTAGATAGATCAGCGTGTGTGCACTAGACGGGCACACACATTCTAATTAAAAGAAGCGTGCGCGATGGTAATAACGAGCGCGCTGATAACCCACAAGTATAGGGGATCGCAACAGTTTTCGAGGGTAGGGTATTCAACCCAAATTTATTGATTCGACACAAGGGGAGCCAAAGAATATTCTCAAGTATTAGCAGTTGAGTTATCAATTCAACCACACCTGGATAACTTAGTATCTGCAGCAAAGTATTTAGTAGCAAAGTAATATGGAAGTAACGGTAACGGTAGCAAAAGTAATATTTTTGGGTTTTGTAGTGATTGTAACAGTAACAACGGTAAAGTAAATAAGCAAAGAACAATATGTGAAAAGCTCGTAGGCATTGGATCGGTGATGGAGAATTATGCCGGATGCGGTTCATCATGTAACAGTCATAACATAGCGTGACACAGAACTAGCTCCAATTCATCAATGTAATGTAGGCATGTATCCCGAATATAGTCATACGTGCGTATGGAAAAGAACTTGCATGACATCTTTTGTCCTACCCTCCCGTGGCAGCGGGGTCCGAACGGAAACTAAGGGATATTAAGGCCTTCTTTTAATAGAGAACCGGAACAAAGCATTAGCACTTAGTGAATACATGAACTCCTAAAACTACGGTCATCACCGGGAGTGGTCCCGATTATTGTCACTTCGGGGTTGCCGGATCATAACACACAGTAGGTGATTATAGACTTGCAACATAGGATCAAGAACTCACATATATTCATGAAAACACAATAGGTTCAGATCTGAAATCATGGCACTCGGGCCCTAGTGACAAGCATTTAGCATAGCAAAGTCATAGCAACATCAATCTCAGAACATAGTGGATACTAGGGATCAAACCCTAACAAAACTAACTCGATTACATGATAGATCTCATCCAACCCACCACCGTCCAGCAAGCCTACGATGGAATTACTCAAGCACGGCGGTGAGCATCATGAAATTGGTGATGGAGGATGGTTGATGATGACGACGGCGACTGATTCCCCTCTCCGGAGCCCCGAACGGACTCCAGATCAGCCCTCGCGAGAGAGTTTAGGGCTTGGCGGCGGCTCCGTATCATAAAACGCGATAAATATTTCTCTCTTATTTTTTTCACCCCGAACACGAATATATGGAGTTGGAGTTGAGGTCGGTGGAGCGTCAGGGGGCCCACGAGGCAGGGGGCGCGCCCCCCACCCTCGTGGACAGGTGGAGGCCCCCCTGACGTGGATTCTTCTTCCAGTATTTTTAATATTTTCCAAAAATAAGTTCCGTGTAGTTTCAGGTCATTCCGAAAACTTTTGTTTCTGCACATAAATAACACCATGGAAAGTCTGCTGAAAACAGCGTCAGTCCGGGTTAGTTCCATTCAAATCATGCAAGTTAGAGTCCAAAACAAGGGCAAAAGTGTTTGGAAAAGTAGATACGACGGAGACGTATCACGCGCACGGTTGTTGGAACAAGAAGTGTGCTGACATTGCCTATTGCGGTGCACCCTATGGTGCAAACGCCACGTACGCGGCCAAGAAGGTGATAACCCACAAGTGTAGGGGATCGCAACAGCTTTCGAGGGTAGAGTATTCAACCCAAATTTATTGATTCGACACAAGGGGAGCCAAAGAATATACTCAAGTATTAGCAACTGGGTTGTCAATTCAGCCACACCTGGATAACTTAATATCTGCAGCAAAGTATTTAGTAGCAAAGTAATATGATAGTAGTGGTAACGGTAACAAAGGTAACAGTAACAAAAGTAATATTTTTGGTGTTTTGTAGTGATTGTAACAGTAGTAACGGGAAAGTAAATAAGCGAAGACCAGTGTATGGAAAGCTCGTAGGCATTGGATCGGTGATGGATAATTATGTCGGATGCGGTTGATCATGTAATAGTCATAACATAGGGTGACACAGAACTAGCTCCAATTCATCAATGTAATGTAGGCATGTATTCCGAATATAGTCATACGTGCTTATGGAAAAGAACTTGCATGACATCTTTTGTCCTACCCTCTCGTGGCAGCGGGGTCCTAACGGAAACTAAGGGATATTAATGCCTCCTTTTAATAGAGAACCAGAACAAAGCATTAGCACTTAGTGAATACATGAACTCCTCAAACTATGGTCATTATCGGGAGTGGTCCCGATTATTGTCACTTCGGGGTTGCCGGATCATAACACATAGTAGGTGACTATAGACTTGCAAGATAGGATCAAGAACTCACATATATTCATGAAAACATAATAGGTTCAGATCTGAAATCATGGCACTCGGGCCCTAGTGACAAGCATTAAGCATAGCAAAGTCATAGCAACATCAATCTCAGAACATAATGGATACTAGGGATCAAACCCTAACAAAACTAACTCGATTACATTATAGATCTCATCCAACCCATCACCGTCCAGCAAGCCTACGATGGAATTACTCACGCACGGCGGTAAGCATCATGAAATTGGTGATGGAGGATGGTTGATGATGACGATGGCGACAAATCCCCTCTCGGAGCCCGAGCGGACTCGGATCAGCCGTCCCGAGAGGTTTTAGGGCTTGGCGGCGGCTCCGTATCGTAAAACGCGATGATTTCTTCTCCTTGATTTTTTTTCTCCTCGAAAGCAAATATATAGAGTTGGAGTTGGCGTCGGAGGAGCTCCAGGGGGGCACGAGGTAGGGGGCGCGCCCCCCCACCCTCGTGGACAGGTGATGGGCCCCCTGGCTTCATCTTTTGCAACGATTTTTTATTATTTCCAAAAGGTTGTTCCGTGAAGTTTCAGGTCATTCCGAGAACTTCTGTTTCTGCACATAAATAACATCATAGCAATTCTGCTCAAAACAGCGTCAGTCCGGGTTAGTTCCATTCAAATCATGCAAGTTAGAGTCCAAAACAAGTGCAAAAGTGTTTGGAAAAGTAGATACGACGGAGACGTATCAACTCCCCCCAAGCTTAAACCTTTGCTTGTCCTCAAGCAATTTAGTTGATAAACTGAAAGTGATAAAGAAAAACTTTTACAAACTCTGTTTGCTCTTGTTTTTGTAAATATGTAAAGCCAGCATTCAAGTTTTCAGCAAAGATTATAACTAACCACATTTGCAATAATTCTCAGGTCTCATGTTTACTCATATCAATGGCATAATCAACTAGCGAGCGATAATAATAAATCTCGGATGACAACACTTTCTCAAAACAATCATAATATGATATAACAATATGGTATCTCGCTAGCCCTTTCTGAGACCGCAAAACATAAATGCAGAGCACCTTTAAAGATCAAGGACTGACTAGACATTGTAATTCATGGTAAAAGAGATCCAATCATAGTCATACCCAATATAAATTAATAGTAATGGATGCAAATGACAGCTGCGCTCTCCAGCTAGTGCTTTTAATAAGAGGGTGATGACTCAACATAAAAGTAAATAGATAGGCCCTTCGCAGAGGGAAGCGAGGATTTGTAGAGGTGCCAGAGCTCGGTTTTGAAATAGAGATGAATAATATTTTGAGCGGCATACTTTCATTGTCAACATAACAACTAAGAGATGGTGATATCTTCCATGCTACACACATTATAGGCGGTTCCCAAATAGAATGGTAAAGTTTATACTCCCCTCCACCAACAAGCATCAATCCATGACTTGCCCGAAACAACGAGTGTCTCCAACTAGCAACAGTCCCAAGGGGAGTTTTGTTTGCAATTAATTTTTATTTAGTTTGCATAAAGCATGGGACTGGGCATCCCGGAGACCAACCATTTTCTCGTGAATGAGGAGCGGAGTCCACTCCTCGTAAGAATAACCCGCCTAACATGGAAGATAAGGGCAACCCTAGTTGATACATGAGCTATTCGAGCATACAAAACAGAATGTTTATTTGAAGGTTTAGAGTTTGGCACAAACAAATTTACTTGGAACGGCAGGTAGATACCGCATATAGGAAGGTATGGTGGACTCATATGGAATAACTTTGGGGTTTAAGGGATTGGATGCACAAGTAGTATTCCTGCTTAGTACAAGTGAAGGCTAGCAAAAGAATAGGAGGTGACCAACTAGAGAGCGACAACAGTCATGAACATGCATTAAAATTAATAAACATTGGATGCAAGCATGAGTAGCATATAATCCACCATGAACATAAATATCGTGAAGGATATGTTGATTTTGTTTCAACTACATGTGTGAACATGTGCCAAGTCAAGTCACTTAAATCATTCAAAGGAGGATACCACCCCACTATACCACATCATAACCATTTTAATTGCATGTTGGCACGCAAGGTAAATAATTATAACTCATAGCTAATCAAGCATGGCACGAGCAACTATGATCTATAATTGTCATTGCAAACATGTTTATCCATAATAAGCTGAATCAGGAATGATGAACTCATCATATTTACAAAAACAAGAGAGGTCGAGTTCATACCAACTTTTCTCATCTCAGTCAGTCCATCATATATCATCATAATTGCCTTTCACTTGCACGTCCGAACGATGTGAATAATAATAAGAGTGCACGTGCATTGGACTAAGCTGGAATCTGCGAGCATTCAATAAACAAGAGAAGACAAGGCAATATGGGCTATTGGTTAAATCAACAATAATGCATATAAGGGCCACTTCAACAATTTAATCATGGTCTTCTCCTATCGACCCCCAAATAAAAGAAAAGAAATAAAAACTATTTACACGGGAAAGCTCCCAACAAGCAAAAGAAGAACGGGAAATCTTTTTGGGTTTTCTTTTAATTATTACTACTACAGCAAGAAAAGTAAACTAACTAGAAGCTATTACTAATTTTTTTGTTTTTCTTAAAGTTTATTAAACACACAAGAAGAAAGCAGGAAAAAGAAAATAAACTAGCATGGATATTACAGTGAAAGAGTATGAGCACCGACATCTTGCAATGAGTGTGTGTGAACATAAATGTAATGTCGGTGGGAAATACATACTCCCCCAAGCTTAGGCTTTTGGCCTAAGTTGGTTTATTGCCAAGGATGGCCTGGCGGATATCCGTAGGTGTAGCTGGGGTCGTATTGTGATGAAGAGGACTCTGACTGCCACTGACTGACAGCCACCTCCGGATCCCAAAAGTAAATAGACTGTTGTGGAGGCTCAAATTGTGGTTTCGACTCCGGGGCTGGTGTAGGATTCCGGTAGGCTTGAACGGCCGCCCACGGAACGAGATACGGTCCTTCAAAATTAAACAAGGAAGGAGCAGGCAAGGTAATAGTCTCAGGGTGATGTTTATTAAAGTACAATTTGTATTTAAGTTCCCCTTCCCGACTCTTAACAATAAAATCATGCGCTAGCATACTCTTATAATCTAAATAAGAACTAGGCAGCAATTTTTCTTCTTTCTCATAAAGCCTAATGGGTATGTTAAAATGTGCAGCTAGGTGTGAAGCATAAATACCTCCAAATATGGGGCCCTTAGTACGGTTCAAACTTAACCGTTTAGCAATAATTCCGCCCATACTAACAGTGTTATCACGGAATAAACCATGGAACAAAATGATAATATCAGGAACACTAAGGTTTCCATAGTTTCCGCGACCAATCAAGCAACGACTAGCAAATATGGCAAAGTAGCGTAAAACAGGAAAATGTATGCTAGTGATTCTTGCATCGGAAACCTTCCTTGTTTCCCCCACAGTAATGGTGTCAATAAATTCTTCCACATCTTTACGCTGTGGTTCATCTAAGGTACCCTCGAAGGGTATTTTGCAAACCTTGCAAAATTCATCTAGTGGCATTTTCTTAACAACATCATATAAATGAAACTCTACTGAAGGAGGTGATTCCTTAGGAAAATAGTAGAAGTTTTGCACAAAATTATTAGTGAGTAAGGGATACTGATGACGTTGGTCGCAGAAGAAATCTGTGAGGCCAGCATTCTCAGCCAATGAATAGAAATCCTCATAAATCCCGGCTTGTCTCAAGGAGTCATCGGAAGGCCATTCACACGGTCGGACCTCCGCGGTACGAGGCAAATTATATTTGGGCCTCTGTGCTTCTTCATTTTGCTTTTCCTTCGAGCTTCGGCTCGATGAGCCCCTCAAAAGTCTCTTCATCATTTTCTGAAATATTCTGAAATTTTTAGTAACTTCAAACAAAAGTGAACCAAACTCAACAAAATTGATAGCAACTACTCCTACAAGTGCCTAGAGACTATATCAAGCATTAGAACTACTTGGAACCATATAAATTTGACATGCAAGCTCAAGAACATGGTCACCTAGGCAGCACAAATTTGCAATGAATAAAGCACTAGAACAAAAACTAATTGGACCAATGGAGGAGTCACATACCAAGGAACAATCTCCCCAAGCAGTTTTGTGAGAGGTGCTTTGAGCAAGGAGATCGAAAATCGCAGCAAAGTGAGCTAGGACTCGTGCTTGAGCTAGATATTCGTATTTGTGGGAGGAAGAAGAAGAAGATGGGTGCGGGAATAAGTGGAGGAGGGCCACCGTGGGCCCACGAGGCAGGGGGGCGCGCCCTCCACCCTCGTGCCCAGGTGGTTTACCCCCTGGTGTGTTCTCAGTTCCATAAATCCTCAAATATTCCAGAAAAAATCATATTAAATTGGCATGGCATTTGGAGGACTTTTATTTTCGGGGTATTTTTATATTGCATGGATAAATCAGGAAACAGACAGAAAAATACTATTTTTACTTTATTTCAACTAAATAACAGAAAGTATAAAGAGGGTACAGAAGGTTGTGCTTCTAGTTTCATCCATCTCATGCTCATCAAAAGGAATCTACTAACAAGGTTGATCAAGTCTTGTTAACAAACTCATTCCGAATAACATGGAACCGGAGAAATTTCGAATAACACTATGTTACCTCAACGAGGATATGCACATCCCCAATAATAAGATTATCATATTTCTTCTTGACAGTAGGAAGGGGAAATTCAAAACCTCCAAATATAATTGATGGAATTTTTCCAATAGAGTTGATACTATGAACTTCAGGTTGTTTCCTCGGAAAGTGTACCATATGCTCATTACCATTAACATGAAAAGTGACATTGCCTTTGTTGCAATCAATAACAGCCCCTGCAGTATTCAAAAAAGGTCTTCCAAGAATAATATACACACTATCGTCCTCGGGAATATCAAGAATAACAGAGTCCGTTAAAATAGTAACGCTTGCAACCACAACAGGCACATCCTCACAAATACCGACAGGTATAGCAGTTGATTTATCAGCCATTTGCAAAGATATAAAGAGAGAGGCATAACACTAACACCGGCTCCAACATCACATAAAGCAGTTTTAACATAGTTTCTTTTAATGGAGCATGGTATAGTAGGTACTCCTGGAACTCCAAGTTTCTTTGGTATTCTACCCTTAAAAGTATAATTAGCGAGCATGGTGGAAATTTCAGCTTCCGGTATCTTTCTCTTATTTGTAACAATATCTTTCATATACTTAGCATAAGGATTCATTTTGAGCATATCGATTAATCGCATACATAAAAAGATAGGTCTAATCATTTCAAAAAAGCGCTCAAAATCCTCATCATCCTTTTTCTTGGATGGTTTGGAGGAAAAGGCATGGGTTTCTGAACCCATGGTTCCCTTTCTTTACCATGTTTCCTAGCAACAAAGTCTCTCCTATCATAACGGTGATTCTTTGTGTCACATCCCAGATAGACCATGCATTAGGGTGTGCATCATGTTTAAATTTCATCTGAATTTGAAATGGGGAAGGCAAACCCTGAACACCCCCTTAAAATAACTAGGGTTTACTAAAATTTATTTCAATGAATCCGAAATGCCCTTCAAAATGCTCATCCTCTTTGTTTGGGTTCAGGAACCATGTCAAAGAAGGTGGAACATTTTCTAGGTCACCTAAGGGTTCTAAATTTAATTCACAAGTTTTTGAAATGGGCATTTTAAATTATGAAAAATATTTTAAATGTTCAAAAATTGTCAAACTAAAATGTTTCATGTTGGGAACATTCCAACAAGTGACCAGGAGCATTTTGGTAATTTTTGAAATAGTTTTGGTATTTTTAAAAACCCTAAACAGAGTTGCAGAAATAGAAAAA
This sequence comes from Aegilops longissima, assembly GCA_021605205.1. Lineage (NCBI taxonomy): Eukaryota > Viridiplantae > Streptophyta > Magnoliopsida > Poales > Poaceae > Aegilops > Aegilops longissima. Next base: position 136,553,281 of record CM038676.1, on the reverse strand, counting down.
CTTTTAAAAAAAGGGAAAACCTACATGCAGCCCATGACCGCCCACCTGCTGCCCAGCCCAAAGCCAGCCCAATGAGCTGCTTGGCTCGCCAGCAGCAACCTGGTGCCGGCCCGCCGCCTTGCGCGCGCCACGCAGCTGGCCGCCGCCCTGCCTCATCCCCTCGCCGCCTCGCCGCCTGGACGACCCACGCGTCGTCGCCCGACCCCGGACACCTCACTTCCCCCCTGCTCTCTCTCTCTCGCTCGCCCCCGACCTGGCCGACGCCATCGCCGACACGCCACCGTCGACGCCGTGCTCCCCGCCGTTTATACCCCTCCCCGTCATGTCTAGCAGCTCCGCCGCACCCCGTTACCCCTAGCTAGCCTAATCCCCCTCGCTCTAAGCATCCCGAGGCCACTACTCCGACCTCGACCGAGCTCAAGGCCGCCGGAGATCCCCATCGCCGTCGCCGCCGCACCAGACCGCCCCCGACCCCGACGAAGCGCTCCACAGGTGCACCGTGAGCCTGGATACTCCCTCTCTCCGCTCTCCTCTTCCTGCACCACCACGAGCGCACGATGATCACCCGAACCCACCGCCGTGGAGCTCGTCGCCGACGAGGCTCCGGCCACCTAACGGCCCTGCCACCACGTCCATCACACTCACCGCGCCCCCACGGGCCTAACCGTGCACTCCCCGCGCCTCGCCGAGGCCGCTAACCCCAAACCCGTCGATGGCCGAACCCCGGTCGCCGCCCGACTCGTCGCCGGCGCCCACTCCGGCCATCCCGACCAAACTAACTCCACCACTAACGCGGCTCACCTCCGGCTACACGTAGGTGCTCCCAGCGCTCCATTTGGAGCCGGAAAGTGCAAAAGCACTTGCTCCGCCGCGTCTGGCCTCGCCAAGGCTGGGCGCCGTGAGTTGACCCGTCAAGTGGGCCTGTGACTCTCTGGGTCAATGACGGTGGACCCCTCGATTAAACTAATTGGGATTAGTTCTAACTAAAACTAATTAGTTAAATTAACTTTCGACATGCGGGTCCCACTGGTCAGTTTGACCTGGACGACCCGTTGACCCCTGACGTCATGTTGACCTCATCTTGACGCATTAATTCAAATTCTGGAATTAATTTTATATAATAAATCCGAAATATAATTCAAATTTCAAATGCTTATAACTTTTATTCTATAACTCCAAATGCAAAGATTTATATATGAAAATTTATCAGAAAAATACACTCTATCCATTGGTACAGGTTTCATGCATGTTAAAACAAGTTAACTATGCTGAATAACCAGATTAAGATTTTGCACCATTAGGCCTAACTCACATGAGCTATCATTTGAACCTTTGATTCAAATGAGCTCATCCCCTGTTCCTTCAACTTGCATTAGGCCAACACACATCCATATTGCCATGTCATAACATGCACCATATTGTTGCATATTGTTTGTATGTTTATTTTGGTGTGTTTTCATGATAGGTTCTGCCCCCGAAGATAACCTCGATTACCCATCTGAAGGGCAGTTCTCTACCCCAGTTCCATCAGGCAAGCAATTCATTGATCATTCCGATACAAACCCATGTTCTCGCTTCTGCTCTCGTTTACTGCATTAAGACAACGCGATTCAACTGTTGTGTGCTACGGTAGTTGAACCCACTTCCTTTGCATGACTGTCATTGCCACGAGAACTAGATGAAACCCACTAGTATGTGTAGGAGTTGATTGAGCCATGTTTGTGATTCCTACCATGCTATGCTTGCTATGCTTAGAGTTGTGTCAGGTCTGGCTCATCGGGAAGATGAACTGGAGTGAAAGGTTGTGTTGGTTCGGGAGTGTAAGTGTTGAACACGATTTGGTAAAGGTATCGATGAGAGGCCATGTAGGAGTACATGGTGGGTTGTTTCATTGAAGCCGAACTTAAGAACTGAGATCTGTGTTTGTGATCCATGAACTAGCTACTACCACACATTGGGATCCTTAATTGACCCTCTCGGCTTCTTAACCACCCCTGTTCATAGTCCGGGAGTTGCAAGTAGTTTCTGGTGTTTGTAGCATCTTTGGGGCGCATATAACGCTGACCTTAGGGGTGGGTTGTGTTGCGGTAGGCACCGTGGTTGATGTACCGAGTGCCCGTTTGGTATCTCGGGAACCCCGCACACATCGTTCGGGGCTGTATGGGAAACCTCGGCGGACTCCTGCGGATGGAACCGAATAGGCGATAAACTGGACTAGGGACTTGAGTGTTTAGGTAGGCTGTGGCCGACACCCACGTTGGGCTTCCGCTGAAGGTTGCAGTACATGTCGTGTAAACGCATTTATAAGTGGTGAGCGTGTGTGAAGAAGTACACCCTGCAGGTTAAATATGATCTATTGAATAGCCGTGTCCACGGAAAAGGACTTCGGGTTACCTATATCAGGTTCATAGACAAGTAAATGGTTACTACTAAAAGCCTCAAGATAAGTGTGAGTATCGTGGATGGCCCTCTCGGGGATGACGAGAGAGGATCCACAGTGGAGTATTGTGATGGTGGATAGTGGACTCGTATGCGACAAAATGCTTTACAAAGTGTGTCACGTGGGATAGCTTAGCCAAGAGTCAAAGCTGGCTTGCTGCAATTAACTCCACCTCCTTCTTGAGAATGTGCATGTATGATAGGATTACGTGGTAAGACTTCTTTGAGTACTTTTGTACTCATGTTTGTAATTAATATTTTTCAGAGGACTATACTACCCCTCCGACGGTTTCTATGTAGATGTTGACTTGACGAGTAAGCTAGCCACCCGGTGGCGATCTAAGACTTGTGAAGGGCCATTGTAGATAGAAAGGCTCCAACAAGCTTTCTTTCTTTCTAGAGTCTGTACTGCAGACTACTTTGCTTCCGCATGTGCTTGTATGATTGTATGACTTGAGTGTTGGGTCATGTGACCCCTACCGTATGACTATGTTGTGTATGGCTCCTCGGGCCTCTTAAATAAAGTACTTGAGTTGTAGAGTTTTGTTGTGATGCCTTGTTGTATTTACTCATATCGGGCATATTATGTATGATTGAAATGCTTGGTATGAGTGGGATCCGACAATCTAGTTGTTTATCCTTGGCAGCCTCTCATATGGGGAAATGTAGTCTCGTGCTTACGAGCGATAGTAGTCCGCTACAGCCCGGTTCACGAGTCCTGCTAGCCCAAAGACTACTGCTTGGACACTTGATGGCGGCATGTGATTCATTTCGTTCCTATGTCATCCCTCCGGGAAATGTCACGCGGTGATACTTGGAGTCTGCCTAGCTGCTACAGCCGGGATACCGGAGTCCTGTTAGCCAGTGCTACAGCCCGAGTTCATACGTTGATGACCGACATGCTCGAAGTGTTTCATGTATGCTGTCCCCATAGGTTAGTGCCGCTTTGGGTTCACGACTAGCCATGTCGGCCCGGGTTCTTTGTCATGTGGATGCTAGCGACACTATCATATACGTGAGCCAAAAGACGCAAACGGTCCCGGGCCATGGTAAGGCGACACCCGTGGGAATACCGTGCGTGAGGCCGCAAAGTGATATGAGGTGTTACCAGCTAGGTCGATGTGACTTGGGATCGGGGTCCTGACAGCGTTGGCATCAGAGCAGGGCTGCCTGTAGGTCCGCTAAGCCAAACTGGTCGAAGTTGAGTCTAGAAATGCTTTAGCTATATATAGGGGAATTGATTGTGGGAGGGAACGTAAGGCTCTTTTTATTCCTTTACCTTATGCCCTCTGATCTGAGTCATCCTCTTCTCATTCAACGTGGGTATAGGACTAGGCTCTCTTCTCTCTATCAGGCTCACGTGTTACTAATCCGTAGTACCTTATAGGATTGTTGGTTACATCCTCAGTTCAGTGTTACTAAATTTTAGTATGCTACCATTTGAACCAGAACCTTGATATGATGTTGTTGAGTGGTTTTGCAAATCTGATTTTGAATGTCTCAAATTTGATTTGAGCATTTACAGATGTTATGCTGCCCGATTTTCCTAGAAATTCTAATGCCTTTGCATTATGGCTGTGCTTCAGATGGCCACCGTTCCCGAGAACCAAGTGGTTCGCTTTGACCCTTGCATTGATGTGTGCGGTCACACGGCCATGTTGGTTAGGGTGATGATTGAGGCTGGTTATCGATGGTATCCTGAATATACCGTCGAGGAGCAGTTCAGGATTTCAATCAAAGCCAATACCTATGCACGGTCGGATTTATCCATCTTATCCCGAGCTCTTGAGCCACTTCACCGTTCTTATGGGCTCGGAATCACTATCGGAATGTGCGTACAAGATGCAGCCTATTCCATGATGACTATCATTCGAGCAGGCTGCTTTGTTGAGCAACACCGATTTCCGCTATATGCCAAGATCTCTTCACAGGGCGCATGGCTACCTTGAGGTTTGTACAAAGGATGCAACCCATGAGGACTCACTCCTCCGTACTACTACTGAGTTGCTGGAGGACAAGGACCGTGAGAACCGGGCCTTGCGTATGGAGCTGTTTAATGCCCGTTCTGACCACTGGGCTACTTTGACTAGGTTTGCACCTGCCGTGCAAGCCGGATGTATGGACATGAGAGACTTGTACCCTGTGCGGGCGAGTCTGCCGGACTTCATGGAGTGGCGTGAGGTTGGAGGCATCACTCCTCCTCGTGGGCCTCTTCTGCCACCATTTGTGGGTCCACGGCCACATCCGAGTCCTTATGGTCCACAGGCCCCACAGGATTGTCTGTTTCCGGATGATCATGTTCCACTTCCAAGTCTGGGTGGTGACTTCTATGAGGACTACTATGGAGCTGCCTGAGATAGTAGTAGTATTCCTAGTATGGTACCAGTTGTGTTTCCACCGTCTTGCGTGACTCGTGGAATACGACCTAGTGTGTATCGTTCCGGAAGTGTAGAAAAATAATGTATAGGAGTTGGAATGCTTCCGATGAGATGTAACGCCTTCCTTATAGTTGTACTCCGTCAGGCTTGTACTAAACTATGAATGGTGTGTATGACCGTTGGTATATATATATATGGCAGTTTATATTACCATGTCATACGGATGAACATCTTTGCATTCCATACTGTCCATTACCTTCCGCACTTCCTTGTTAATTCTGCCATCCTGGTTTAAACCTTTGTTTTGTCTCCCAGGATGGTCAACACTCGGAATTCTCCTGCTGTTCGAGAGCGAGGAGAGGCCATGCAGCCGAAATGTGAATCTGCCGCAACCGCCATCTTTGGCTGAGGTGATCTTTGAAGCGAAACGCAATAAGCCTTGAAACCAACCGCTTATTGGAGCGGATTGAACAAAACACAGCACGCCAGCCAAGAAACGATGGGGTTTCGCTCAATGATTTCGTCAAGCTATATCCTCCAAAATTCAAATGCTCCGTCGAGCCACTCGGCGCCGATGATTGGCTCCGCAGTATCCACCACAAGCTGCGTTCGCCAATGTGGCCGAGGCTGACAAAGTTATCTTTGCCGCCTATCATCTGGAAGGCCCTGCCAGTCTCTGGTGGGAAAATTATGAGGCTATGCGTCCGGCTGGACAAGTTACAACTTGGGATGAATTCAGTGCCGCCTTCGTGAGCACCATATACCGAAGGTCTTATGGACCGCAAGCGTGAGGAATTTTGCAGTTTCACCCAAGGCGGTGACGGTGGATGCCTACTGACCGTGAATTTGGGAGGTTAGCACGTTATGCTCGAAGAAGTTTCTACCGATGCTAAGAAGCAAGCGAGGTTCCGTAAGGGACTTAGCCTCGAGTTACGCCGAGATCTCCGTCTGCATGAATGTACCTCTTTCGAAGCTAGTCAATAAGGCTATCGGCGCGAGATCAAGCAGATCGACTTGAGGCTTCACGCAAGCACATCCGTGATTCTCGATCGTCATCCGCTCTGGGTCCCGAGCGCGGGTTTGGGTCCCAAATCGGCTCTACCACCCAGTACACCCCGAGGCCATCCTTGAGGCGCCTCGCCCCAACCAACCGTATTTTCCACCCAAGACTTATGGAGGTCCAACTGCTAGTGCTGCTCCACGGCCAAATGTGATCACTTGCTTCAAATGTGGAGAGACGGGCCACTATATTCAGAGTGTCCCAGAACAACCCCAATCAAGCCGAAAGTCTGCTGGCGCGGCAAGCCAGCCGGAAAGGTTCCCTATGCCAAGCCGCTTGCCGCCGCTCGTGGTCATGTCAACTATGTCTCTGCCAAGAAACCTATGAGGATCCCAACGTCGTCCTCGATGCGCTTCTTGTTAATTGCCATCCGCAATCTGTTCTTTTGATCTTTGGAGCATCTCATTCATTTATTTAAGAGCTATGCTCGATTGCACAACACCACATTCTCGTGACATGCCTACCTCCATGGAAATCCAAACCCCACGGTTCTAGATGGCAAACCTCTAGAATAAGTCATGGGAATGAAATTCTTGTCGACAGATTAGTCTTTCTCGCATCTCTAATAGCTCTTAAGTCCTCGGACATAAACATCATCTTGGGTATGGACTGGATGTCACCCATTATGCTAAGATTGATTGTTCTACTAGAACTGCTCAACTTACCCATCCTTGGGCAAAACAAAGGATGTTTTAACCCGAGTGTCTAAGCGCCACTTTACTCCTTAAATGCCAACCCTCTTCCGGATCTCAAGATATTCCGGTGAGTCCGTGATTTCCGGATGTCTTTCCGAAGAACTGCCAGTGTTCCACCGACGGGGATGTCGAGTTCGTGATAGATCTTATTCCTAACCGTCCCAATCTCTAGAAGACCTTATAAGATGGCACCCCTAGAACTAGCTGAACTTAAGAAACAACTCGATGAGTCCTTGCAAAAGGGTTTCATCCGTCCTAGTTCCTCTCCGTGGGCTTGCCCCGTCCTCTTCGTCAAGAAGAAGGATGGTACGGATCGGATGGTTGTAGATTACCGACCTGTCAATTTGGTCACTATCAAGAACAAGTATCCGCTCCCCAGGATCAACGACCTATATGATCAGCTCGCTGGATCCTCAGTCTTTTCCAAGATGGATTTGAGGTTGGGCTACCATCAAATCAAAATCAAAAACGGGGACATACCTAAAACGGTCTTTGTCACTCGTTATGGCCAATACGAGTACACCGTCATGTCCTTCGGATTAACCAATGCACCAGCCACTTTCTCTCGGTTAATGAACTCAATCTTCATGGAGTATTTGGATAAATTCGTCGTGGTATACCTCGATGATATACTCATCTACTCCAAGAATGAGGAAGAACATGCCGAACACCTAAGGCTAGTATTGATGAAACTTGAGAGCACCGCCTTTATGCCAAATTCTCTAAGTGTGAATTCTGGTTACCGTAAGTGACCTATCTAGGACATGTAATCTCCGGTAAGGGTATTGCTGTCAATCCCGAAGCGAGTTCAAGCCGTCCTTGATCGGACTCCACCTGAATCGGTCAAGCAAGTTCGAGTTTCCTCGGTTTAGCGAGCTATTGCCGCCGCTTCAATCGAGAATTTCTAAAGTTGCTAAACCTCTAACCGAACTCCTCAAGAAAGATAAGAAGTTCAATGGACGCCACAAAGGCGAGATCAGCTTTCAGAACTGAAAAGGCGCGACATCTGCTCCCGCATTTGTTCCACCAGATTTCTAAGGACTTTATTATCTATTACGGCGCCTCGCGACAAGGACTAGGTTGCATACTCATGCAAGATCGTCATGTGATTGCCTACGCTTCTCGGCGATTCGTCCACATGAGGATAACTATCCCACACACGATCTAGAGCTTGCAGCAGTGGTTCATGCACTCAAAACCTGGCGACATTACCTTACGGGTAATCGCTGCGAAATCTACAGATCACCAAAGTCTGAAATATATCTTCACCCAACCGGATTTGAATCTCGTGGCAAAGACGTTGGGTCGAGATTGATTACAGATTTCGACTTAGGAATATCCTACACCCGAGCAAAGCTAATGTCATGGCTGGCGACTAAGTCGCAAATCTTCTTGTAACAATTTGATGTTACAACAAGGTCAACCAATTCTCCACGAGGAATTTCGTAAGCTTAATCTTCACATTGTTCCTCGAGGATTTCTTTCCACCCGGTGGCGAAACCTGACCTCACGGATCGAATCATAGCTGCTCAAAGAAGATGATAGAGGATATCTCGGATCAAGGAGAACATCGTTAGCGGAGCTGCTAAATGTTTCTCCATAGATGAACGAGTGTTGTCTTCTTCGAAACCGCTTGGTGGTTCCCAAGAAACAACAGCTACGGCAATTGATCCTTAAGGAAGCTCATGACTCTCCTCTCACCATTCATCCCGGTAGTACTAAAATGTATCAAGATCTCGCCAGAGGTTTTGGTGGACTAGGATGAAGAGAGAAATCGCTCAATACATTGCTAACTGCGACGTCTGTCGTCGAGTTAAAGCAGAGCATCAACGGCCTGCTGGTACCCTTCAACCTTTGGAAATTCCTGAATGGAAATGGGATAAAATCGGTATGGATTTCATTACCGGGTTTCCCAGACCAAGAGAGGAATAATGCTATCTTCGTTGTCGTTGATCATCTTTCCAAAGTAGCCCACTTCCTACCCGTCATGAGTATAACCGCTAGCCAGCTAGCTGATTTGTACATCTCTCGAATAGTGTCTCTTCACGGTGTTCCATTGGAAATTAACTCAGACCGTGGTAGTCTCTTCACCTCTCGATTTTGGGAAAGTTTCCAAAATGCTATGGGAACTCGTCTCTCCTTTAGCACCGCTTTCCATCCCCAATCAAGTGGTCAAGTAGAACGAGTCAATCAAATCCTAGAGGATATGCTCCGAGCTTCTGTCATCTCTTTCGGCATGAGTTGGGAGAAATGCCTCCCATTCGCCGAGTTCGCTTATAACAATAGTTATCAAGCCGATGCAGGCAAAGCCCTTTGAAGTTCTTTATGGGCGAAAATGTCGAACGCCTTAAGCGGTCGAAACCGGGAGAGACAACTCTTTGGCCCGGATATGATTCAGGAAGCAGAGGAGCAGGTTCGCGTTGTTCGTGAGAAATTGAAAACAGCCCAATCTCGTCAGAAGAGCCAATATGACCGCAAGCATAAGCCTATGACTTATGAAATTGGCGAGAAGGCTTACCTCCGGGTTACTCCTTTAAAGGGAACCCATCGATTCGGTATCAAGGGCAAGTTGGCTCCTCGTTACATTGGACCCTTCCGCATTCTTGCCAAACGAGGGGAAGTTGCCTACCAATTAGAACTACCTCCGCATCTTTCCAAGGTCCTTGATGTCTTCCACGTTTCCCAACTCAGGCGTTGCTTCTCGGATCCTATCCGTGGAGTGACCACGGCAACGCTTGATCTCCAAGATAACCTTACCTATCGAGAATATCCCGTTCAGATCCTCGATCAAACCGAGCGCACCACTCGACGTCGAATATCAAGTTTCTAAAGGTTCAATGGTCAAACCATTCCGAGCAAGAAGGAACTTGGGAAAGGGAGGATCGCCTTCGACTTGAGTACCCCACCTTTTTCGCATAGCAGATCCTAAATCTCGGACGAGATTCTTTTGAGTGGGGGTGAGTTGTCACATCACGATAGACCATGCATTAGGGTGTGCATCATGTTTAAATTTCATCTGAATTTGAAATGGGAAGGCAGAAACCCCGTAACACCCCCTTAAAATAACTAGGGTTTACTAAAATTTATTTCAATGAATCGAATGCCCTTCAAAATGCTCATCCTCTTTGTTTGGGTTCAGAACCATGTCAAAGAAGGTGGAACATTTTCTAGGTCACCTAAGGGTTCTAAATTTAATTCACAAGTTTTGAAATGGGCATTTTAAATTATGAAAAATATTTTAAATGTTCAAAATTGTCAAACTAAAATGTTTCATGTTGGGAACATTCCAACAAGTGACCAGGAGCATTTTGGTAATTTTTGAAATAGTTTTGGTATTTTAAAACCCTAAACAGAGTTGCAGAAATAGAAAACTTTAAAAAAGGAAAACCTACTGTCGCTCACGATCGCCCACCGCTGCCCCAGCCCAGCCCGTGGCCAATGAGCTGCTTGGCTCGGCCAGCAGCAACTTCAATGCCGGCCGGCGGCGAGCTAGCGCGCCACGCAGCTGGCTGCCGCCTGCCTCATCCTCGCCGCCTCGCCGCTGGGCGACCCACGCGTCGTCGCCCGACCCCTGACACCTCACTTCCCCCGCCCTCTCTCTCGCTCGCCCCGACCGGCCGACGCCATCGCCGACACGCCACCGTCGACGCGTGCTCCCCGCCGCTTATACCCCTCCCGTCATGTCTAGCAGCTCCGACGCACCCGTTACCCCTAGCTAGCCTAATCCCCTCGCTCTAAGCATCCCGAGGCCACTACTCCGACCTCGACCGAGCTCAAGGCGCGGAGATCCCCATCGCCGCCGCCGCCGCACTGCATCGCCCGACCCGACGAAGCGCTCCACAGTGCACCGTGAGCTGGATACTCCCCGCCCTCTCCGCTCTCCTCTTCCTGCACCACCACGAGCGCACGATGATCACCGAACCCACCGCCCCGCGAGCTCGTCAGCCGACGAGGCTCCGGCCACCTAACGGCCCTGCCACCACGTCCATCACACTCACCGCGCCCCCACGGGCCTAACCGTGCACTCCCCGCGCCTCGCCGAGGCCGCTAACCCCAAACCCGTCGATGGCGAACCCGGTCGCCGCCCGACTCGTCGCCGGCGCCCACTCCGGCCATCCCGACCCAAACTAACTCCACCACTAACCGCGGCTCACCTCCAGCTACACGTAGGTGCTCCCCGCGCTCCATTTGGAGCCCGGAAAGTGCAAAAGCACTTGCTCCGCCAGCCTCTGCCTCGCCAAGTGGCTGGACGCCGGTGAGTTGACCCCGTCCGTGGGCCCTGTTGACTCTCTGGGTCAATGACAGGTGGACCCCCTCCAGTTAAACTAATTGGGATTAGTTCTAACTAAAACTAATTAGTTAAATTAACTCTGACATGCGGGTCCCACTGGTCAGTTTGACCTGGACGACCCCGTTGACCCCCTGACGTCATGCTGACCTCATCTTGGCGCATTAATTCAAATTCTGGAATTAATTTTATATAATAAATCCAGAATATAATTCAAATTTCAAATGCTTATAACTTTTATTCTATAACTCCAAATGCAAAGATTTATATATGAAAATTTATCGAAAAATACACTCTATCCATTGGTACAGGTTTCATGCATGTTAAAACAAGTTAACTATGCTGAATAACCAGATTAAGATTTTGCACCATTAGGCCTAACTCACATGAGCTATCATTTGAACCTTTGATTCAAATGAGCTCATCCCCTGTTCCTTCAACTTGCATTAGGCCAACACACATCCATATTGCCATGTCATAACATGCACCATATTGTTGCATATTGTTTGTATGTTTATTTTGGTGTGTTTTCATGATAGGTTCTGCCTCAAGATAACCTCGATTACCCATCCAAGGGCGTTCTCTACCCCAGCCCATCGGGCAAGCAATTCATTGATCATTCCGATACAAACCCATGTTCTCGCTTCGCTCTCGTTTCGCATTAAGACAACGCGATTCAACTGTTGTGTGCTACGGTAGTTGAACCCACTTCCTTTGCATGACCTGTCATTGCCACAGTAACTAGATGAAACCCACTAGTATGTGTAGGAGTTGATTGAGCCATGTTTGTGATTCCTACCATGCTATGCTTGCTATGCTTAGAGTTGTGTCAGGTCTGGCTCATCGGGAAGATGAACTGGAGTGAAAGGTTGTGTTGGTTCGGGAGTGTAAGTGTTGAACACGATTTGGTAAAGGTATCGATGAGAGGCCATGTAGGAGTACATGGTGGGTTGTTTCATTGAAGCCGAACTTAAGAACTGAGATCTGTGTTTGTGATCCATGAACTAGCTACTACCACACATTGGGATCCTTAATTGACCCTCTCGTCTTCTTAACCACCCCTGTTCATAGTCCGGGAGTTGCAAGTAGTTTCTGGTGTTTGTAGCATGCTGGGGGTGAAGGAAATATGCCCTAGAGGCAATAATAAAGTTATTATTTATTTCCTTATATCATGATAAATGTTTATTATTCATGCTAGAATTGTATTAACCGGAAACATAATACATGTGTGAATACATAAACCTACAGAGTGTCACTAGTATGCCTCTACTTGACTAGCTCGTTAATCAAAGATGGTTATGTTTCCTAACCATGAACAAGGAGTTGTTATTTGATTAATGGGATCACATCATTGGTTGAATGATCTGATTGACATGACCCATTCCATTAGCATAGCACCTGATCGTATAGTTTGTTGCTAGTGCTTTTCTTCATGACTTATACATGTTCCTATGACTATGAGATTATGCAACTCCCGTTTGCCGAGGAACACTTTGGGTGCTACCAAACGTCACAACGTAATCGGGTGATTATAAAGGTACATTACAGGTGTCTCCGAAGGTACATGTTGGGTTGACATATTTGAGATTAGGATTTGTCACTCCGATTGTCTGGAGAGGTATCTCTGGGCCCTCTCGGTAATGCACATCACATAAGCCTTGCAAGCATTGCAACTAAATGTGTTAGTTGTGAGATGATGTATTACGGACGAGAAAAGAGACTTGCCAAGAACGAGATTGAACTAGGTATTGGATACCGACGATCGAATCTCGGGCAAGTAACATACCGATGACAAAGGAACAACGTATGTTGTTATGCGGTCGACCGATAAAGATCTTCGAGAATATGTAGGAACCAATATGGGCATCCAGGTCCCGCTATTGGTTATTGACCGAGAGGTGTCTCACCATGTCTACATAGTTCTCGAACCCGTAGGGTCCGCACGCTTAACGTTTCGATGACGGTTATTATGAGTTTATATGATATTGATGTACGAAGGTTGTTGAGTCCGGATGAGATCACGGACATGACGAGGAGTCTCGAAATGGTCGAGACATAAAGATTGATATATTGGAAGCCTATGTTTGACTCGGAATCACTCCGGGTGAAATTGGGAATTTTACTGAGTACCGGGGTTACCTGAACCTCCGGGGTCAATGGGCCTTGATGGGCCTTAGTGGGAAAGAGAAAAGGGGCCATATGCTGGCGCAGCCTTCCCCTTCCCTAGTCCTATTAGGATTAGGAGAAGGGGTGGCGCCTCTCTCCCTCTCCCTTGGTCAAACCCTAGTTGGACTAGGATTTGGGGGAATCCTACTCCTAGTAGGAGTAGGACACCCCGCGCGCCTCCCTCCTGGCCGGCCAGCCCTCCCTTCCCTCCTTTATATCTGAGGGCAGGGGCACCCCATGACACACAAGTTGATCATTGAGATCGTTCCTTAGCGTGTGCGGTGCCCCTTCCACCAAACTACACCTCGAATATACCGCTGCGGAGCTTAGGCGAAGCCCTGCGCGGTGGAACATCATCATCGTCACCACGCCGTCGTCTTTGAAACTCTCCCTCAACACTCGGCTGGATCGGAGTTCGAGGGACGCCATCGAGCTGAACGTGTGCAGAACTCGGAGGTGCCGTGACGTTCGGTACTTGGATCGGTTGGATCGGGAAGAAGTACGACTACTTCCTCTACGCTGCGCCAACGCTTCCGTTGCAGGTCTCGAGGGTACGACAACACTCTCATCTCGTTGCTATGCATCACCATGGTCTTGCGTGATCGTAGGAAAATTTTTGAAATTACTACGCTCCCCAACAAAGGCATCCGAGCCTGGTTTTATGCGTTGATGTCATATGCACGAGTAGAACACAAGTGAGTTGTGGGCGATACAAGTCATACTACCTACCAAAGCATGTCATACTTTGGTTCAGCGGTATTGTGAGATGAAGCGCCCGGACCGACATTACGCCAGACGCTTACGCGAGACTGGTTTCACCGCTGTGAGCACTCGTTGCTTAAAGGTGATGGCGGGTGTCTGTCTCTCTCACTTTAGTTGAATCGAGTGTGGCTCGCCCGTCCTTGAGAAGGTTAAACGGAGTCTATTTGACGAAGTATCGTTGTGGTTTTGATGCGAGGTAAGAACGGTTCTTGCTCAGCCCGTAGCAGCCACGTAAAACTTGCAACAACAAAGTAGAGGACGCCTAACTTGTTTTTGCAGGGCATGTTGTGATGTGATATGGTCAAGACGTGATGCTATATTTTATTGTATGAGATGATCATGTTTTGTAACCGAAGTTATCGGCAATGGCAGGAGCCATATGGTTGTCGCTTATTGTATGAAATGCAACGCCATGTAATTGCTTTACTTTATCACTAAGGAGTAGCGATAGTCGAGAAGCAATAGTTGGCGAGACGACAACGATGCTACGATGGAGATCAAGGTGTCGCGCGGTGACGATGGTGATCATGACGGTGCTTGGAGATGGAGATCACAAGCACAAGATGATGATGGCCATATCATATCACTTATATTGATTGCATGTGATGTTAATCCTTTATGCATCTTATTTTGCTTTGATTGACGGTAGCATTATAAGATGATCCCTTACTAAATTATCAAGAAGTGTTCTCCCGAGTATGCACCGCTATGAAAGTTCTTCGTCTTTGAGACACCACGTGATGATCGGGTGTGATAGGCTCTACGTTCAAATACAACGGTGCAAAACAGTTGCACACGCAGAATACTCAGGTTATACTTGACGAGCTATGCATATAAGATATGACCTCGGAACATGGAGACCGAAAGGTCGAGCGTGAATCATATAGTAGATATGATCAACATATTGATGTTCACCATTGAAACTACTCCATCACACGTGATGATCGGTCATGGTGTAGTTGATATGGATCACGCAATCACTTAGAGAATTGGAGGATATTTTTCTAAGTGGGAGTTCTTAAGTAATATGATTAATTGAACTTAAATTTATCATGAACTTAGTACCGATAGTATCTTGCTTGTCTATGATGTGTAGATAGATGGCTCGTCTTTGTTGTTCCGTTGAATTTTAATGCGTTCCTTGAGAAAGCAAAGTTGAAAGATGATGGCAGCAATTACACGGACTGGGTCCGTAACGAGAGATTATCCTTATTGCTGCACGGAAGAATTACGTCCTGGAAGCACCGTTAGGTGCCGTGCCTGGTGCAAGGCTGCGCGCCAAGTTGTGAACGTCTGGCAAAGCAAAGCGATGACTACTCTATAGTTCAAGTGTGCCATGCTTTACGGCTTAGAACCGGGACTTCAACGTCGTTTTGAACACCATGGAGCATATGAGATGTTCCAGAGTTGAAGTTAATATTCAAGCGAATGCCCGGATTGAGAGATATGAAGTCTCCAATAAGTTCTATAGCTGTAAGATGGAGGAGAATGGTTCATCGGTGAGCATATACTCGTAATGTCCGGATATAACAATCACTTGATTCAACTGGGAGTTAATCTTCCGGATGATTGCGCCATTGATGAAATTCTCCAATCACGCCACCAAGCTACAAGAGCTTCGTGATGAACTATAATATGCAAGGGATGACCAAAACTATGCTCGAGCTCTTGGCGATCTTTGAAAGCAGCGGAGGTAGAAATCAAAAGGAGCATCAAGTGTTGATGGTTAACAAAACCACTAGTTTCAAGAAAAGGGCAAAGGAAAGAAAAGGAAACTTCAAAAGAGCGGCAAGCAAGTTGCTGATCAAGAGAAGAAACCCAAGTCTGGTCCTAAGCACGAAACCGAGTGCTTCTATTGCAAGCAGGCTGGTCACCGAAGCGGAACTGCCCCAAGTATTTGGCGGATAAGAAGGATGGCAAGGTTAACAAAGGTATATGTGATATACTTGTTATTGATGTGTACCTTACTAATACTCGCAGAGCACTGGTATTTGATACTGGTTCATTGCTAATATTTGCAACTCAAAGCAGGGCTACGGATTGCGAAGATTGGCTAAGGACGAGGTGACGATCTTGCGTGGGAAATGGTTCCAAAGTCGATGTGATCGCAATCGCACGCTACCTCTACATCTACCTTCGGGATTAGTATTAGACCTAAATAATTGTTATTTAGTACCATCGTTGAGCATGAACATTATATCTGGATCTTGTTTGATGCGAGACGGTTATTCATTTAAATCGAGAGAATAATGGTTGTTCTATTTATATGAATAATATCTTTTATGGTCATGCACCATTGAAGAATGGTTTGTTTTACTTAATCTTGATAGTAGTGATACACATATTCATAATGTTGAAACCAAAAGATGCAGAGTTGATAATGATGGTGCAACTTATTTGTGGCACTCGCCGTTTAGGTCATATCGGTGTAAAGCGCATGAAGAAACTCCATGCTTGATGGACTTTTGGAGTCACTTGATTATGAATCACTTGGCACTTGCGAACCGTGCCTTATGGGCAAGATGACTAAAACACCGCTTCTCCGGAACTATGGAGAGAGCAACAGATTTATTGGAAATCATACATACCGATGTATGTGGTCCAATGAATGTTGAGGCTCGTATGATATCGTTATTTTCTCACCTTCACAGATGATTTGAGCAGATATGGGTATATCTACTTAATGAAACACAAGTCTGAAACATTTGAAAAGTTCAAAGAATTTCAGAGTGAAGTGGAAAATCATCGTAACAAGAAAATAAAGTTTCTACGATCTGATCGTGGAGGAGAATATTTGAGTTACGAGTTTGGCCTACATTTGAAACAATGTGGAATAGTTTCGCAACTTACACCACCGAACACCACAACGTAATGGTGTGTCCGAACGTCGAATCGTACTTTATTAGATATGGTGCGATCTATGATGTCTCTTACTGATTTACCGCTATCGCTTTTGGGGTTATGCTTTAGAGACGGCTACATTCACTTTAAATAGGGCACCATCTAAACCGTTGAGACGACGCCTTATGAACTGTGGTTTGGCAAGAAACCAAAGTTGTCGTTTTTGAAAGTTTGGGGCTGCGATGCTTATGTGAAAAGCTTCAACCTGATAAGCTCGAACCCAAATCGAGAAATGTGTCTTCATAGGATACCCAAAGGAGACAGTTGGGTACACCTTCTATCACAGATCCGAAGGCAAGATTTTGTTGCTAAATTGGAAACTTTTGGAGAAAGAGTTTCTCACGAAAGAAGTGAGTGGGAGGAAAGTAGAACTTGATGAGATAATCGTATCTACTCCCTTATTGAGAAGTAGTACATCACGAGAAAACAGTTTCGTGACACCTACACCAAATAGGGAGGAAGCTAATGATGATGATCATGAAACTTCAGATCAAGTTTCTGAGAACTTCAGAGATCAACGAGCAAGATCCGCACTGAGTGGTACGGTAATCCTATTTTGGAAGTCATGTTCTTTGGAACATGATGAACCTCGAACTATGAAGAAGCGATGGTGAGCCCAGATTCCACAAAATGGCTTGAGGCCATGAAATCTGAGATGGGATCCATGTATGAGAACAAAGTGTGGACTTTGGTTGACTTGCCCGATGATCGGCAAGCAATTGAGAATAAATGGATCTTCAAGAAGAAGACCGACGCTGATGGTAATGTTATCGTTTATAAAGCTCGACTTGTTGCAAAAGGTTTTCGACAAGTTCAAGGGATTGACTACGATGAGACCTTCTCACCCGTGGCGATGCTTAAGTCCGTCTCAATCATGTTAGCAATTGCCGATTTTATGATTATGAAATTTGGCAAATGGATGTTAAAACTGCATTCTGAATGGATTTACGGAAGAAGAGTTGTATATGATGCAACCAGAAGGTTTTGTCGATCCAAAGGAGCTAACAAAGTGTGCAAGCTCCAGCGATCCATTTATGGACTGGTGCAAGCCTCTCGGAGTTGGAATAAACGCTTTGATAGTGTGATCAAAGCATTTGGTTTTATATGACTTTTGGAGAAGCCTGTATTTACAAGAAAGTGAGTGGGAGCTCAGAGCATTTACGATATTATATGTGGATGACATATTATTGATCGGAAATGATATAGAATTTCTGGATAGCATAAAGGGATACTTGAATAAGAGTTTTTCGATGAAAGACCTCGTGAAGCTGCTTACATATTAGGCATTAAGATCTATAGAGATAGATCAAGACGCTTAATAGGACTTTCACAAAGCACATACCTTGATAAAGTTTTGAAAAAGTTCAAATGGATCGTGCAAAGAAAGGGTTCTTGCCGGTATTACAAGGTGTGAAGTTGAGTAAGACTCAATGCCCGACCACCGCAGAAGATAGAGAGAAATGAAAGATGTTCCTATGCTTCAGCCATAGGCTCTATCATGTATGCAATGTCTGTGTACCAGACCTGATGTGTGCCTTGTCAGTAAGTTTAGCGAGCAGTACCAAAGTAATCCAGAGTGGATCATCGGACAGCGGTCAAGAACATCCTTAAGTACTTGAGAAGAACTAAGGATATGTTTCTCATTTATGGCGGTGACAAAGAGCTCGTCAGAACGGTTACGCCGATGCAAGCTTTGACACTGATCCGGACGATTCTAAATCGCAAACCGGATACGTATTTACATTAAACGGTGGAGCTGTCGGTTGGTGCAGTTCCAAACAAAGCGTCGCTATGGATCTACATGTGAAGTTGAGTACATAGCTGCTTCGAAGCAGCTAATGAAGGAGTCTGGATGAAGGAGTTCATAACCGATCTAGGTGTTGTACCTAGTGTATCGGGTCCAATGAAAATCTTTTGTGACAATATCGTGCAATTGCCTTGGCAAAGGAATCCAGATTTCACAAGAGAACCAAGCACATCAAAAGACGCCTCAACTCCATCCGGATTTGGTCCGTGGGAGACATAGAGATATGCAAGATACATACGGATCTGAATGTTGCGCACCGCTGACTAAGCCTCTTCCACGAGCAAAACATGATCAGCACCAAGACTCCATGGGTGTTAGAATCATTCTTGTGTAATCTAGATTATTGACTCTAGTGCAAGTGGGAGATCAAGGAAATATGCCCTAGAGGCAATAATAAAGTTATTATTTATTTCCTTATATCATGATAAATGTTTATTATTCATGCTAGAATTGTATTAACCGGAAACATAATACATGTGTGAATACATAAACCTACAGAGTGTCACTAGTATGCCTCTACTTGACTAGCTCGTTAATCAAAGATGGTTATGTTTCCTAACCATGAACAAGGAGTTGTTATTTGATTAATGGGATCACATCATTGGTTGAATGATCTGATTGACATGACCCATTCCATTAGCATAGCACCTGATCGTATAGTTTGTTGCTAGTGCTTTTCTTCATGACTTATACATGTTCCTATGACTATGAGATTATGCAACTCCCGCTTGCCCGAGGAACACTTTGGGTGCTACCAAACGTCACAACGAATCGGGTGATTATAAAGGTACATTACAGGTGTCTCCAAGGTACATGTTGGGTTGACATATTTCGAGATTAGGATTTGTCACTCCGATTGTCGGAGAGGTATCTCTGGCCCTCTCGGTAATGCACATCACATAAGCCTTGCAAGCATTGCAACTAAATGTGTTAGTTGTGAGATGATGTATTACGGAACGAGAAAAGAGACTTGCCAAGAACTAGATTGAACTAGGTATTGATACCGACGATCGAATCTCGGGCAAGTAACATACCGATGACAAAGGAACAACGATGTTGTTATGCGGTCCGACCGATAAAGATCTTCGTAGAATATGTAGGAACCAATATGGGCATCCAGGTCCCGCTATTGGTTATTGACCGAGAGGTGTCTCGGTCATGTCTACATAGTTCTCGAACCCGTAGGGTCCGCACGCTTAACGCTTCGATGATGCTTATTATGAGTTTATATGATATTGATGTACCAAGGTTGTTCGAGTCCGGATGAGATCACGGACATGACGAGGAGTCTCGAAATGGTCGAGACATAAAGATTGATATATTGGAAGCCTATGTTTGACTCGGAATCACTCCGGTGAAATTGGGAATTTTACGAGTACCGGGGTTACTGGAACCTCCGGGGGTCAATGGGCCTTGATGGGCCTTAGTGGGAAAGAGAAAAGGGGCCATATGCTGGCGCAGCCTTCCCCTTCCCTAGTCCTATTAGGATTAGGAGAAGGGGTGGCGCCTCTCTCCCTCTCCCTTGGTCAAACCCTAGTTGGACTAGGATTTGGGGGAATCCTACTCCTAGTAGGAGTAGGACACCCCGGCGCGCCTCCCTCCTGGCCGCCAGCCCCTCCCTTCCCTCCTTTATATACAAGGGCAGGGGCACCCCATGACACACAAGTTGATCATTGAGATCGCTCCTTAGCCGTGTGCGGTGCCCCTTCCACCAAACTACACCTCGAATATACCGTTGCGGAGCTTAGGCGAAGCCTGCGCCGTGGAACATCATCATCGCCACCACGCCGTCGGTCGATGAAACTCTCCTCAACACTCGGCTGGATCGGAGTTCGAGGGACGCCATCGAGCTGAACGTGTGCAGAACTCGGAGGTGCCGTCGCTCGGTACTTGGATCGGTTGGATCGGGAAGAAGTACGACTACTTCCTCTATTGCGTCAACGCTTCGCTGCTGGTCTCGAGGGTGCGTGACAACACTCTCATCTCGTTGCTATGCATCACCATGGTCTTGCGTGATCGTAGGAAATTTTTGAAATTACTACGCTCCCCAACAAAGGCATCCGAGCCTGGTTTTATGCGTTGATGTCATATGCACGAGTAGAACACAAGTGAGTTGTGGGCGATACAAGTCATACTACCTACCAAAGATGTCATACTTTGGTTCAGCGGTATTGTGAGATGAAGCGCCCGGACCGACATTACGCGTGACGCTTACGCGAGACTGGTTTCACCGCTGTGAGCACTCGTTGCTTAAAGGTGATCGGCGGGTGTCTGTCTCTCTCACTTTAGTTGAATCGAGTGTGGCTACGCCCGGTCCTTGAGAAGGTTAAACGGAGTCTATTTGACGAAGTATCGTTGTGGTTTTGATGCGTAGGTAAGAACGGTTCTTGCTCAGCCCGTAGCAGCCACGTAAAACTTGCAACAACAAAGTAGAGGACGCCTAACTTGTTTTTGCAGGCATGTTGTGATGTGATATGGTCAAGACGTGATGCTATATTTTATTGTATGAGATGATCATGTTTTGTAACCGAAGTTATCGGCAATCGGCAGAGCCATATGGTTGTCGCTTTATTGTATGAAATGCAACGCCATGTAATTGCTTTACTTTATCACTAAGGAGTAGCGATAGTCGAGAAGCAATAGTTGGCTAGACGACAACGATGCTACGATGGAGATCAAGGTGTCGCGCCGTGACGATGGTGATCATGACGGTGCTTCGAGATGGAGATCACAAGCACAAGATGATGATGGCCATATCATATCACTTATATTGATTGCATGTGATGTTAATCCTTTATGCATCTTATTTTGCTTTGATTGACGGTAGCATTATAAGATGATCCCTTACTAAATTATCAAGAAGTGTTCTCCCCGAGTATGCACCGCTATGCGAAAGTTCTTCGTGGCCGAGACACCACGTGATGATCGGGTGTGATAGGCTCTACGTTCAAATACAACGGGTGCAAAACAGTTGCACACGCAGAATACTCAGGTTATACTTGACGAGCTATGCATATAAGATATGACCTCGAACACGGAGACCGAAAGGTCGGCGTGAATCATATAGTAGATATGATCAACATATTGATGTTCACCATTGAAACTACTCCATCACACGTGATGATCGGTCATGGTGTAGTTGATATGGATCACGCAATCACTTAGAGAATTGGAGGATATTTTTCTAAGTGGGAGTTCTTAAGTAATATGATTAATTGAACTTAAATTTATCATGAACTTAGTACCGATAGTATCTTGCTTGTCTATGATGTGTAGATAGATGGCTCGTCTTTGTTGTTCCGTTGAATTTTAATGCGTTCCTTGAGAAAGCAAAGTTGAAAGATGATGGCAGCAATTACACGGACTGGGTCCGTAACTTGAGGATTATCCTTATTGCTGCACAGAAGAATTACGTCCTGGAAGCACCGTTAAAATAACTAGGGTTTACTAAAATTTATTTCAATGAATCCGAAATGCCCTTCAAAATGCTCATCCTCTTTGTTTGGGTTCAGGAACCATGTCAAAGAAGGTGGAACATTTTCTAGGTCACCTAAGGGTTCTAAATTTAATTCACAAGTTTTTGAAATGGGCATTTTAAATTATGAAAATATTTTAAATGTTCAAAATTGTCAAACTAAAATGTTTCATGTTGGGAACATTCCAACAAGTGACCAGGAGCATTTTGGTAATTTTGAAATAGTTTTGGTATTTTAAAAACCCTAAACAGAGTTGCGAAATAGAAAACTTTTAAAAAGGAAAACCTACTGTCAGCTCACGATCGCCCACCCCGCCGCCCAGCCCAAGCCAGCCGCGCCCAATGAGCTTGCTTGGCTCGGCCAGTAGCAGCTTGGTGTTGCCGGCGAGCGCAGGGCGCGCCACGCAGCCGCCTGCCTCATCCCTCATCCTCGCCGCTGGGCGACCCACCCACGCGTCGTCGCCCGACCCCCGGACACCTCACTTCCCCGCCTCTCTCTCTCGCGCCCCGACCTGGCCGACGCCATCGCCGACACGCCACCGCCGACGCCGTGCTCCCGCCGCTTATACCCTCCCGTTATGTCTAGCAGCTCCGCCGCACCCGCTACCCCTAGCTAGCCTAATCCCCTCGCTCTAAGCATCCCGAGGCCACTACTCCGACCTCGACCGAGCTCAAGGCACGGAGATCCCCATCGCCGCCGCCGCCGCACTGCATCCGCCCGACCCGACGAAGCGCTCCACAGTGCACCGTGAGCTCGATACTCCCTCTCTCCGCTCTCCTCTTCCTGCACCACCACGAAGCGCACGATGATCACCCAACCCACCGCCGTGGAGCTTCGTCGCCGACGAGGTTCGCCACCTAACGCCCCGCCACCACGCCCATCACACTCACCGCGCCCACGGGCTAAACTGCAGCACTCGCGCCTCGCCGAGGCCGCTAACCCCAAACCGTCCGATGGTCGAACCCCTGCGCCGCCTCGACTTCGTCGCCGGCGCCCACTCCGCCATCCCACCCAAACTAACTCCACCACTAACCGCGGCTCACCTCCAGCTACACGTAGGTGCTCCCAGCGCCCATTTGGAGCCCGAAAGTGCAAAAGCACTTGCTCCGCCGCTGGCCTGGCCTCGCCGGGCGCTGGACGCCGGTGAGTTGACCCGTCTGTGGGCCTGATGACTCTCTCGGGTCAATGACAGTGGACCCCCTCGCTTAAACTAATTGGGATTAGTTCTAACTAAAACTAATTAGTTAAATTAACTTTCGACATGCGGGTCCCACTGGTCAGTTTGACCTGGACGACCCGTTGACCCCTGACGTCATGTTGACCTCATGTTGACGATTAATTCAAATTCTGGAATTAATTTTATATAATAAATCCAGAATATAATTCAAATTTCAAATGCTTATAACTTTTATTCTATAACTCCAAATGCAAAGATTTATATATGAAAATTTATCAGAAAAATACACTCTATCCATTGGTACAGGTTTCATGCATGTTAAAACAAGTTAACTATGCTGAATAACCAGATTAAGATTTTGCACCATTAGGCCTAACTCACATGAGCTATCATTTGAACCTTTGATTCAAATGAGCTCATCCCCTGTTCCTTCAACTTGCATTAGGCCAACACACATCCATATTGCCATGTCATAACATGCACCATATTGTTGCATATTGTTTGTATGTTTATTTTGGTGTGTTTTCATGATAGGTTCTGCCTCAAGATAACCTCGATTACCCATCCAAGGGCGCTTCTCTACCCCAGCCCATCGGCAAGCAATTCATTGATCATTCCGATACAAACCCATGTTCTCGCTTCGCTCTCGTTTACTGCATTAAGACAACGCGATTCAACTGTTGTGTGCTACGGTAGTTGAACCCACTTCCTTTGCATGACTGTCATTGCCACAAGAATTAGATGAAACCCACTAGTATGTGTAGGAGTTGATTGAGCCATGTTTGTGATTCCTACCATGCTATGCTTGCTATGCTTAGAGTTGTGTCAGTCCGGCTCATCGGGAAGATGAACTGGAGTGAAAGGTTGTGTTGGTTCGGGAGTGTAAGTGTTGAACACGATTTGGTAAAGGTATCGATGAGAGGCCATGTAGGAGTACATGGTGGGTTGTTTCATTGAAGTCGAACTTAAGAACCGAGATCTGTGTTTGTGATCCATGAACTAGCTACTACCACACATTGGGATCCTTAATTGACCCTCTCGGCTTCTTAACCACCCCTGCTCATAGTCCGGGAGTTGCAAGTAGTTTACGGTGTTTGTAGCATGTCAATGCATAGCGCTGACCTTAGGGGTGGGTTGTGTTGCGGTAGGCACCGTGGCCCGTGTACCGAGTGCCCGCTTGGTATCTCGGGAACCCTGCACACATCGTTCGGGCTGTATGGGAAACCTCGGCGGACTCCTGCGGATGGAACCCGAATAGGCGATAAACCCGGACTAGGGACTTGAGTGTTTAGGTAGGCTGTGGCCGACACCCACGCTGGGCTTCCGCTGAAGGTTGCCGAGTACATGTCGGTAAACGATTTATAAGTGGTGAGAGCGTGTGAAGAAGTACACCCTGCAGGTTAAATATGATCTATTCGAATAGCCGTGTCCACGGAAAAGGACTTCGGGTTACCTATATCGGTTCATAGACAAGTAAATGGTTACTACTAAAAGCCTCAAGATAAGTGTGAGTATCGTGGATGGCCCTCTCGGGATGACGAGAGAGGATCCACGGTGGAGTATTGTGATGGTGGATAGTGGACTGTAATGCGACAAAATGCTTTACAAAGTGTGTCACGTAGGATAGCTTAGCCAAGAGTCAAAGCTGGCTTGCTGCAATTAACTCCACCTCCTTCTTGAGAATGTGCATGTATGATAGGATTCTGTGGTAAGACTTGCTGAGTACTTTTGTACTCATGTTTGCTTAATTAATATTTTTCAGAGGACTATACTACCCCCTCCGACGGATTCTATGTAGATGTTGACTTCGACGAGTAAGCTAGCCACCCAGGTGGCGATCTAAGACTTGTGAAGGGCCATTGTAGATAGAAAGGCTCCAACAAGCTTTCTTTCTTTCTAGAGTCTGTACCCAGACTACTTTGCTTCCGCATGTGCTTGTATGATTGTATGACTTGAGTGTTGGGTCATGTGACCCCTACCTGTATGACTATGTTGTGTATGGCTCCTCGGAGCCTCTTAAATAAAGTACTTGAGTTGTAGAGTTTTGTTGTGATGCCTTGTTGTATTTACTCATATCGGGCATATTGCGTGTATGATTGAAATGCTTGGTATGAGTGGGATCCGACAATCTAGTTGTTTATCCTTGGCAGCCTCTCATATGGGGAAATGTAGTCTCGTGCTTCTGAGCGATAGTAGTCCGCTACAGCCGGTTCACGAGTCCTGCTAGCCCAAAGACTACCGCTGGACACTTGACTGGCCGGCATGTGATTCATTTCGTTCTATGTCATCCCTCCGGGAAATGTCACGCGGTGATACTTGGAGTCCTGCCTAGCCTGCTACAGCCGGGATACCGAGTCCTGTTAGCCCAATGCTACAGCCCGAGTTCATACGTTGATGACCGACATGCTCAAGTGTTTCATGTATGCCTGTCCCCATAGGTTAGTGCCGCTTTGGGTTCACGACTAGCCATGTCGGCCCGGGTTCTTTGTCATGTGGATGCTAGCGACACTATCATATACGTGAGCCAAAAGACGCAAACGGTCCCGGGCCATGGTAAGGCGACACCCGTGGGAATACCGTGCGTGAGGCCGCAAAGTGATATGAGGTGTTACCAGCTAGGTCGATGTGACTTGGGATCGGGGTCCTGACACTTTGATTGTGGGTTATCAAGATCAACAGCAGGTTCAATTTCTACATCATTATTATTACTAGTTTGAGCATCATCATGAACATCATCATTAACATTTTTACTAGGTTCATGTTCATTACGAGATTGTGTTTCAGCATCAGAAATAGATATATCATTTGGATTCTCAGGTGGTTCAGCAATAGGTTCACTAGAAGTTTGCAAAGTCCTATCATTTTTCTTTTTCTTCCTTTTAGAAGAACTAGGTACATCAATATTATTTCTCTGAGAATCTTGCTCAACATCTTAGGGTGGCCTTCAGGATACAAAGGTTCCTGAGTCATTCTACCAGTTCTAGTAGCCACTCTAACAGCATAATCATTTCTCTTACTATTCATTTCATTGAGCAAATCATTTTGAGCTTTAAGTACTTGTTCTACTTGAGTGGTAACCATAGAAGCATGTTTGCTAACAAGTTTAAGTTCACATCTAACATCAGCCATATAATCACCCAAGTGTTTAATCATATAAGTATTTTGTTTTAATTGTCTACCAAAATAAGCATTGAAGTCTTCTTGCTTAAACATAAAGTTATCAAACTCATCCAAGCACTGACTAGCAATTTTAGTAGGAGGGACTTCAGCTTTATCATATCTATAGAGAGAGTTTACCTTTACTACCTGTGTCGGGTTATCAAGACCATGCGTTTCTTCAATAGGTAATGGATTAAGGTCATAAGTTTCTTCAGCAGGCAGTAAATTAAGACCATGTATTTCTTCAATAGGAGGTAAATTCTTAACATCTTCAGCTTTAATACCTTTTTCTTTCATAGATTTCTTTGCCTCTTGCATATCTTCAGGACTGAGAAATAGAACACCTCTCTTCTTCGGAGTTGGTTTAGGAATAGGCTCAAGAATTGGCTCTAGAAGTGTCCAATTATTTTCATTTGTCAACATATTATTCAATAGAATCTCAGCTTCATCCGGTGTTCTTTCCCTGAAAACAGAACCAGCACAACTATCCAGGTAATCTCTAGAAGCATCGGCTAGTCCATTATAAAAGATATCAAGTATTTCATTTTTCTTAAGAGGATGATCAGGCAAAGCATTATAACTGAGAAGCCTCCCCAAGCTTGTGGGAGACTCTCTTCTTCAATTTGCACAAAGTTGTATATTTCCCTCAAAGCAGCTTGTTTCTTATGAGCAGGGAAATATTTAGCTGAGAAGTAATAAATCATATCATGGGGACTACGCACACAACCAGGATCAAGAGAATTAACCATATCTTAGCATCACCCTTTAATGAGAACGGAAATATTTTAAGGATATAAAAGTAGCGAGATCTCTCATCATTAGTGAACAGGGTGGCTATATCATTTAATTTAGTAAGTTGTGCCACAATAGTTTCAGATTCATAGCCATGAAAAGGATCAGATTCAACCAAAGTAATTATATCAGGATCAACAGAGAATTCATAATCCTTATCGACAACACAGATAGGTGAAGTAGCAAAAGTAGGGTCGAGCCTCATTCTATCATTAAGAGATTGCTTATTCCATTTAGCTAATAACCTTCTAAGCTCATCGTTATATTTGCAAGCTAAAATAGCCGCAGAAGCTTCTTTATCAAAAATATAACCCTCAGGAATAACAGGCATGTTTTCATCATTAATTTCATCAACATGATCAGTTTCAATAATTTCTTTCTCTCTAGCCCGAGCAATTTGTTCATCAAGAAATTCACTAAGGGGCACAGTAGTATCAAGCATAGAAGTAGTTTCATCATAAGTATCATGCAAAGCAGAAGTGGCATCATCAATAACATGCGACATATCAGAACGAATAGCAGAAGCAGGTTTACGTGTCGCAAGCTTACTCAAAACAAAAGGTGAATCAAGTGCAGAGCTAGATGGCAGTTCCTTACCTACCCTCGTAGTTGAGGGATAAATTGTTGTCTTAGTGTCTTTCAAGTTCTTCATAGTGACCAGCAGATATAAATACCAAGTGACTCAAAGAATAGAGCTATGCTCCACGGCAACGGCGCCAGAAATTAGTATTGATAACCCACAAGTGTAGGGGATCGCAACAGCTTTCGAGGGTAGAGTATTCAACCCAAATTTATTGATTCGACACAAGGGGAGCCAAAGAATATTATCAAGTATTAGCAACTGAGTTGTCAATTCAGCCACACCTGGATAACTTAATATCTGCAGCAAAGTATTTAGTAGCAAAGTAATATGATAGTAGTGGTAACGGTAACAAAGGTAACAGTAACAAAAGTAATATTTTTGGTGTTTTGAAGTGATTGTAACAGTAGCAACGGGAAAGTAAATAAGCAAAGACCAATATATGGAAAGCTCGTAGGCATTGGATCGGTGATGGATAATTATGCCGGATGCGGTTCATCATGTAATAGTCATAACATAGGGTGACACAGAACTAGCTCCAATTCATCAATGTAATGTAGGCATGTATTCCGAATATAGTCATACGTGCGTATGGAAAAGAACTTGCATGACATCTTTTGTCCTACCCTCCCGTGGCAGCGGGGTCCTAACGGAAACTAAGGGATATTAAGGCCTCCTTTTAATAGAGAACCGGAACAAAGCATTAGCACTTAGTGAATACATGAACTCCTCAAACTATGGTCATCACCGGGAGTGGTCCCGATTATTGTCACTTCGGGGTTGCCGGATCATAACACATAGTAGGTGACTATAGACTTGCAAGATAGGATCAAGAACTCACATATATTCAAGAAAACATAATAGGTTCAGATCTGAAATCATGGCACTCGGGCCCTAGTGACAAGCATTAAGCTTAGCAAAGTCATAGCAACATCAATCTTAGAACATAGTGTATACTAGGGATCAAACCCTAACAAAACTAACTCGATTACATGATAGATCTCATCCAACCCATCACCGTCCAGCAAGCCTACGATGTAATTACTCACGCACGGCGGTGAGCATCATGAAATTGGTGATGGAGGATGGTTGATGATGACGATGGCGACGAATCCCCCTCTCCGGAGCCCCGAACGGACTCGGATCAGCCCCCAGAGGTTTTAGGGCTTGGCGGCGGCTCCGTATCGTAAAACGCGATGATTTCTTCTCCTTGATTTTTTTTCTCCCCGAAAGCAAATATATAAAGTTGGAGTTGGCGTCGGAGGAGCTCCAGGGGGGCCCACGAGGTAGGGGGCGTGCCCCCACCCTCGTGGACAGGTGGTGGGCCCCCCGGCCTTCATCTTTTGCAACAATTTTTTATTATTTATGAAAAGTTGTTTCGTGAAGTTTCAGGTCATTCCGAGAACTTTTGTTTCTGCACATAAATAACACCATAGCAATTCTGCTAAAAATAGCGTCAGTCTGGGTTAGTTCGATTCAAATCATGCAAGTTAGAGTCCAAAACAAGGGCAAAAGTGTTTGGAAAAGTATATACGACGGAGACGTATCAGAAGGCATGCCCACGTTACGCCTTCCGGGAATAGTGCCGCACTTATAACCGTCAATAAATTTTGAGCCTGTGTCCCGTCACATTCCAAATTGCAAACCTGTTCACACCGATCAAAACCTAAATGGTTTCCCACTTAGGAGCGTATTAGTACTCGGTTATAAATACTACTACGCCAAGATGACTGCACATTCCTCCTCAACTCCTCATCCACAAAAACAAAACAAGTCATTCATCATCGTTCCCTTGCGTCTGCCATGGCCAGCGTGAGTTCTGGGTCGAGAGATTGCCACGAGGGAGATGCGAGCATGGAAGCGGA
Organism: Aegilops longissima; assembly: GCA_021605205.1. NCBI lineage: Eukaryota > Viridiplantae > Streptophyta > Magnoliopsida > Poales > Poaceae > Aegilops > Aegilops longissima. The sequence goes on along the minus strand of CM038676.1, from coordinate 136,523,736 downwards.
AGCACAAGAGATGTCCCGCCTCGCCGCGAACACAGCCGGCATGTCCCGCTGCGCGGCCTTAGCAGCACAGAGGTCCCGTCGTGCCGCCGAAGCAGCACGGAGGTCCCGCCGCGCTGTCGATGCAGCAGACTGGTCCGACCGTGCCGCGGAAGTAGAAGAGATGTCCCGCCGCACCATGAATGCAGCAGAGATGTCCCCCTGCACCGCGACGGCCTGGGAAAATGTCTCACGGGCAGGGGATGACTCTTACAAGTGCATGCGTGTGATCGTCCATAGCCAGATGGATCAGATCTCCGGCTGGGCGAGGTTGCAGGACGACTTGGAAGCTTCTTTTGACCAGGCTACCAGCGTCATCCGACAACTAAATGAGAGCAATGCGAAGATCCTGGCCGAGCGCGACCTGCTGAGGGCGAAGATCGTCGGAAGTGCGGGGCAGCAGGAGGAGACCACTGCCTTGTTGAAGAGGACCAGCGTCATCGTCGAGAAACTTATGGACGAGAATGCCATGCTACGCATCGAGCATAGAATGCTGGTGGAGGAATCCGTGGATGCTCTCAAGCAACATCTTGAGGACAAGAAAGAGCTCATCGTCGCTCGCCACGGAGACTAGTTCTCGTAGCCTGCAGCAACGCATCAAGAAAGTACAGATCAACGAGCCAGATCGTTGTCTTCCTTCTTCTTTTGCCCTTGTGTACTTCGGGCGTTGCCGCATGTGGCTTTTTTTAATTATGTTCCTAAATATGTAAGACAATTATTATCCACTGTCATCGTTCTTTTATTCATCATCCTTGCTATAAGTCACAGTCGATGCTATATAGGTCCGTTGGATCTTAAATCAAGATCCGTGCAAAACTTTCTTTTCAGATTTCCATTTCTCTCTCTTAAATCTCAGTCCAGTGAGACATATAGCCACGCCATAGAACAGGGGCTCGAGCACCATTAATGGAGACGTTGGGAGGGAGGTGCGCGGCGGGTAGAGGTCAAAGGGCTCTCCTCCCGATGATCACGCGCAGGGGTCTGATCGCACGCCTCCCGTACTCAAATAGCTACCCCGCACGGCACCTCCTAGCCAATAAAAAAAGGGGATGTGTGGCGGCACGTAATTATTAAGTAGAACGCCCACGGTTTCAATAATACTTGTGTTTCCGATTTGTAACGTGGCATCACTTGTTCCAAAATGACTTTGTTGATTGTTAATGTGTGCGCCTTCGCAAATCGGACAGAAAAATTACCACAGCATGTTGGTGCCATGTCATGACACCATGCCAAGTTTCATGATTTTCAGGCGTATTTTGGATTTACAGGAATTAAAAAACCAAGTTTCTCAATCTTTCTGGCCGAGCCACGATGCCCAGATGTTTGAATTTCATTCCCATTTCTTGCATGGGACCTAGAAATTCACCCAAGGACACACATGTGATTTTTCAACCAACTTTGGTGCACTGGAGCATGTGCTTGTAGTTCGAATTTGAATTATGCATATTAAATGCCCACAAACTCAATTAATGTATAGAAAGGCCAAAGGAACCCGGAATAATTCCAAATTTTAGCACGATACTTCTATTTGGTCTAATCTGCCTGTGTAAAAAAATTAAGGCAGGAGAAGGCAGTGTACGTATGTCGTTTCGCACACGGAGGTGACACGTTCCCTCTCGGAACCACGAGCCTTCTTGGGGGAAGCTCCGGTTTGCAAGAAGCTTACACCAAAGCTTGTCCCAATTCGGCCAAAAAAATACCGCAACATGTTGGTGCCATGTTATGACACCGTGCCAAGTTCATGATTTTCAGACATGTTTTGGATTTATAGGAATTAAAAAACCAAGTTTCTCAATCTTTACGGCCGAGCCACGACGCCCAGATGTTTGAATTTCATTCTCATTTCTTGCATGGGACCTAGAAATTCACCCCAAGGACACACATGTGATTTTTCAACCAACTTTGGTGCACTGGAGCATGTGATTGGAGTTCAAATTTGAATTATGCACATTAAATGCCCAAAAACTCAATTAATGTATAAAAAAGGCCAAACGAACTCGGAATAATTCTAAAATTTAGCACGATACTTCTATTTGGTGTAATATGCCTGTGTAAAAAAATTAAGGCGGGAGAAGGCAGTGTACGTATGTCGTTTCGCACACGGAGGTGGCACGTTCCCTCTCGGAACCACGAGCCTTCTTGAGGGAAGCTCCGGTTTGCAAGAAGCTTACACCAAAGCTTGTCCCAGTTCGTCCAAAATCTTTACCGCAGAATGTTGGTGCCATGTCATGACACCATGCCAAGTTTCATGATTTTTCAGGCGTGTTTTGGATTTACAGGAATTAAAAAACCAAATTTCTCAATCTTTCCGGCCGAGCCAGGATGCCCAGATGTTTGAATTTCATTCCCATTTCTTGCATGGGACCTAGAAATTCACCCAAGAACACACATGTGATTTTTCAACCAACTTTGGTGCACTGGAGCATGTGCTTGTAGTTCGAATTTGAATTATGCCATTAAATGCCTAGAAACTCAACTAATGCATAAAAATGCCAAACGAACCCGGAATAATTCCAAAATTTAGAATGATACTTCTATTTGGTCTAATCTGCTTGTGTAAAAAAATTGAGGGAGAAGGCAGTGTACGTATGTCGTTTCAGACACGGAGGTGACACGTTCCCTTTCGGAACCGCGAGCCTTCTTGAGGGAAGCTCCGGTTTGCAAAATGCTTACACCAAAGCATGTCCCAATTCGGCCAAAAAATTACCGCAACATGTTGGTGCCATGTCATGACACCATGCCAAGTTTCATGATTTACAGACGTGTTTTAGATTTACAGGAATTAAAAAACCAAGTTTCTCAATCTTTTCGGCCAAGCCATGACGCCCAGATGTTTGAATTTCATTCACATTTCTTGGATGGGACCTAGAAATTCACTCAAAGACACACATGTGATTTTTGAACAAACTTTGGTGCACTGGAGAATGTGCTTGTAGTTCAAATTTGAATTATTCAAATTAAATGCCTAGAAACTCAATTAATGCATAAAAATGCCAAACGAAGCCGTAATAATTCCAAATTTAAACACGACACTCATGTACTAGTTGCATGTTCACTGTACATAAATGTTCTAGCAATTCAAACACCATCCTTTCCCTCCGTAACACCATTTTGTCTTTCAAAACATAATGAAAAAATCAGGTATACCACAAACAGTTTACTGGAAAGAATCGTGTGGGATGCGATATAAAATTTCTTGGCGCACCGTCTTGTCTAGCTTACGGAGGAAGCTTCGTCGTCTACAGTCCACCGCCCCCGCTTGAACCACACTTGCGCGCCAATTTCTCGCGGCACCGAACGAATTTTTTTTGCCACCGCGGAAATATCTATCTCCCTACCCCCTCCCTCCCACCAAAAGCCACATTTCCACTGTTCCTCCTTGCTTTCCAAGTTCAAACCTTCACTGCTACTTACTGGCAGCTCAGCCTCCTCACCGGTGACCCTTCTTCTTGCAGCGCCGCCTCCTCGCCGGCCACCCTTCTTCTTGCAATGTCGCCTCCTCGCCGGTGACCCTTCTTCTTGCAATGCCGCCTCCTCGGCGGCGACCCTTCTTCTTGTTATGCGGCCTCCTCACCGCCGACCCTTCTTCTTGCTGCGCGGCCTCGTTGATATGTTCAGGTAATCCACACCCCTTCCACACCATCCTCCTCCTTTCCCGTCCCACATGCCCCGACCGATGGCGCTACACCTTCCGCCGAGACCACTGTCCCCCTCCTCCAATTAAATGCTGCCCACAACCATTTTGCACGCAGTATAATGTGGAGCTCAGTAGCATGCGGCTGCACGCGTGCATGAGGTCTCTATGGTTGCCATGTGTGCCGACCGCCAGATCTTGGAGGAGCACCTCGTCTTCGAGGCCACCATCGGCACCGGCACGCAGTTGTCTACTTTAAAATACAGTCTGTGTTGTTTTCTCGAGGCCACCGGTAGTGCCTTCTAGTGATTTGTCCTCTGTGATGTTAATATGCAATCTGATGTTTAGTTAACAGTTTGGTCCTCTGAAATGTAATGTTAAGTTAACACTTTGGTCCAACAATTGCTACATTTCGTAGTACTATTCTCAAGTATTCTTTGTTTTGTTAAATGTCTTATCTTCTAGTACATGTTTCTATTCTGCAATATCGTGCTCAGTTAACTATTTTGGTTCATTTGGTCTGCTGTCTATTTAACTATTTGGTTCAGTTCTGCAATTTGATTTTAATTTGCTATGGGTACAATTTTGTATTGTTATGCATGTGACACCAATCGAATTTGGTTGTACTCAATACATATTCTACTGATAGTATGGCAACTCTCAGTTAACCTAATCAAGATCTTCCCTATGTGTGTTGCAAGGAAACAATGGGAGACACTGCGGTTTACCATCGAGGTTTGTTCAAGCATGGTCCTTTGGCTAATAGCACATTATTGTGCAGTTGCAGGAATCATTCTAATATTTAGGTTTCTTACAATTTAGTCTTGCACATGTAGGTCCTGCTGTCGAGGCTTAGACCCACTATTCACCCATTTTGCATATGGGGAAATGAGATGTCCATGAATATCACCAAGTCAAGAAACTCGTAAAGATTGTTAGGATGAAGAAACTTGCGATTTAATAACAGCAAGATCTTTGTTTGCACAATGAAGAAGACATCACCAACTATAGGATGGTATTAACTCTTTTACCTTGTTTTTACCCTTGCGCCATTTCAAAATTTATAACGGCAATTTATGCATATCTTTGTTTTCAGACTTTCCAAAGCAGTTCACGATGATTACCTCTCAAACCACCTGCATGGTCAAAAGGTGAGGAAGGTATTCATTCAACACCCATGGTACACTATTGAAGTCTTCTTTGGAGAGGACGAAGGTTGGGCGGCAATTATCCATAGCCACCGCCAAAAGTTGCAAGGACATTCAACATCACCAAGGCTCAATATTTGCCTTCCGTCATAGCTTTCCTGATGAGATTCATCTGTCCATTTACTGTATGATGCTACCTTCCGTAGGTTTTGATGTTGCATGTGAAACTTGGTGTGTTGTGTAATGGCGAATCGAGTCTTTGAAGCTATCGATGTAATTCGATTATGAAATCATGGTTGCTATTATACAGATATGAAATATCTGATGTGTTTTATAAGAAATATCAATTTGATTATTACATGGATTATCAATAATAGGCTAATTACCCTGCTTATTAGGGTTTTCTATTGCAGACGGTTACTCAGACAACACCGTGGGCGATGAACACAAACAACCCGCACGGTTTCTAGAAAGTAGGCGTGTTCGATCAACTAACAATCACACACGGCTTCCGGCAATGAACTGTTTGCGTTAGGCCACCTTGCACAAACGTTTCCACACAAAGAACTGTGTGTGATATATGTGATATACATACGAACAGAAATGATTTTCTGGGATTCACCGTGTGGGATGTACATACGAACGAAAACAATTGGGTTTCGATGCCCCGCCAGATCGCACACGAGCTCATTTTGCCCAAGCTAGTGAGCCAGGAGGGCCTATCCCCGACGGTTTCTGGGTCGTGTGGGAAGGACCCCTCTATCGCCCACACTCACTTGGCGGCAGTTCCAAACGCCGTCACGGAAAGGGGTTACAAACCATTTGTATAGCACATCGTTGTACCAGTGGTTGTCAATCCCTTCACGGTCACTTGAAAAGGTTCGATCTCATAGAGATAAATAAAACTAAACAAAAGATAAAATATTTTTGGGTTTTTTGTTTTATAGATCTAAAAAAAGATGGGATCTCATGGGAACAGAAGGCTGCGGCGGTGGAAACGCGTTTTCGTGGATACTTCTGGTGGTTTGGGAATATATGTGAATATATATAGGGCCAAGGGTTAGGTCAGAGGAGTCCCGAGGAGATGGCAAGGTAGGGGGGTGCCCCCCCCCCTAGGGCGCGCCCTCCACCCTTGCCGCCGCCTCGCGGCTCTTCTGACTTGGAGTCCAAGTCCCCTGGGTGTCTTCTGGTCCAAGAAAAATCATCATGAAGTTTTATTCTGTTTGGACTCCGTATTGTATTCCTTTTCTGCGAAGCTCAAAAACAAGGAAAAAACAGAAACTGGCACTGGGACCTAGGTTAATCAGTTAGTCCCAAAATTAATATGAAATAGCATATTAATGCATATAAAACATCCAGAACAGATAATATAATAGTATGGAACAATCAAAAATTATAGATACGTTGGAGACGTATCAAGCATCCCCAAGCTTAATTCATGCTCGTCCTCGAGTAGGTAAATGATAAAAACAAAAAAAATTATGTGGAATGCTACCTAACATATTTATCCATGTAATTTTCTTTATTGTGGCATGAATGTTCAGATCCATAAGATTCAAAACAAAAGTTTAATTTTGACATAAAAACAATAATACTTCAAGCATACTAACAAAGCAGTTATGTCTTCTCAAAATAACATGGCCAAAGAAAGCTATCCCTACAAAATCATATAGTCTGGCTATGCTCCATCTTCATCACACAAAGTATTCAAATCATGCACAACCCCGATGACAAGCCAAGCCATTCCTTCATACTTTTGATGTTATCAAACATTTTCAACTTTCACGCAATACATGAGCGTGAGCCATGGACATAGCACTATAGGTGGAATAGAATATGGTGGTTCTGGAGAAGACAAAAAAGAAGGAGATAGTCTCACATCAACTAGGCGTATCAACGGGATATGGAGATGCCCATCAATAGATATCAATGTGAGTGAGTAGGGATTGCCATGCAACGGATGCACTAGAGCTATAAGTTTATGAAAGCTCAAAAAGAAAACTAAGTGGGTGTGCATCCAACTTGCTTGCTCACAAAGACCTAGGGCAATTTGAGGAAGCCCAACGTTGGAATATACAAGCCAAGTTCTATAATGAAAATTTCCCACTAGTATATGAAAGTGACAACATAGGAGAATCTCTATCATGAAGATCATGGTGCTACTTTGAAGCACAAGTGTGTAAAAAGGATAGTAACATTGCCCCTTCTCTCTTTTCTCTCATTTTTTTGGCTTCTTTGGCCTCTTTTTTTGTTGGCTTCTTTGGCTTCTTTTATTTTATTTTTCTCACATGGGGCAATGCTCTAATAATGAAGATCATCACACTTTTATTTACTTACAACTCAATAATTACAACTCGATACTTAGAACAAAATATGACTCGATATGAATGCCTCCGGCGGTGTACCGGGATGTGTAATGACTCAAGAGCGACATGTACAAAAAATGTGAAAGGTGGCCTTGCCACAACGATGCCAACTACATGATCATGCAAAGCAATATGACTATGATGGTATGTGTCATAATAAACGGAACGGTGGAAGTTGCATGGCAATATATCTCGGAATGGCTATGGAAATGCCATAATAGGTAGGTATGGTGGCTGTTTTGAGGAAGGTAATAGGTGGGTGTATGGCACCGGCGAAAGTTGCGCGGTGCTAAAGAGGCTAGCAATGATGGAAGGGTGAGAGTGCGTATAATCCATGAACTCAACATTAGTCATAAAGAAATCACATACTTATTGCAAAAATCTATTAGTCATCGAAACAAAGTACTACGTGCATGATCCTAGGGGGATATATTAGAGTTAATTGCAAGGAAGTACCACACTAGGGGTAGTTGTAACAGATCAGTACCACTATTCAGATTTCTTGCAAGTCACTACCACGTTTGAGGCTATTTGTTGCAACATGGGCTAAGCGCCGTATTGACGCTGTAACTGACCACGCGGCCCCACCTGTCAGGTGATAGGTGGCATATTGTTTTTGCATATAAGACCCCCGCATTGCACTTAATCACGCAAATGACCCCGCAAAGTTAAAAAAGGAAATTGCGGGCGGCGGGGATTCGAACCCGCGTCCTCCAGGTTTCGACATAGGGGCCCTGCCACTACGCTAGGCCCAGTAAGTTGCTGAGTTAGGATACTAAGTGCTTATAATATTAGACGATTAAATAAATAAAACGAACGAAAAAGTAGTGGTCGCAGAGAGGGCCTTAGCCAGGATTCGAACGCGCGACAAGGGCGCTCACTACCGCTGCGCGGCCAGTGTTCCTCTGTTTACATAGCACGCGTAAATATTTTATACTGTGTTTTGTTCTCTTTTTCATATACGGTAACAAAAAAGATAAATAGCACACGCCGTACATACTGTGTGTATCGTATATTGATAAATAATTTCATTGTATAAAAAAATGTAATTTATATATTTTAAAAAGTACATTGTATATTAAAAAAATGTTCAATGTATATAACAAAATTGTTCATGGTATATTATACAATAATGTTCAATGTATTTTTATAGAATAATGTTCAGTGTGTATTTACAACCTTTTTGCATACTAAACCTATATAAAACTGTAAAAAAATTGAAAACATGAAAATCCGAAGAATACCAAAGATCTGAAAAGGATAAAAGCAATCAGAAACAAAAAACACGTACAAAAAAGGAATTTATGCATTTTTTTAAAGTTCATCGTATATTTATGTTCTGTGTGTATAACAAATTTGTTCATCATACATTATACAAGAATGTTCAGTGTGTATTTATATAATAATGTTTAGTTTGTATTTACAAAAAATATAATAATAAACCGTAGTCTGACGCGGGCATACTAAACCTATATTAAAAAGAAATGTGAAACAAAAAAACGTAATAAAAATTGAGAAAAGGCCAGGACGTGTGCAAACTAGATAAATGTAGGAATGCCACTAGTCTGACGCGGGTATCTCTCTAGTGTAGTGGTTGGCGCACTCTTTCTTTCACTCGCAAGCGCAGGTTCGAATCAGATCAAACGCGAGTTTTTTCTGTTTGTTTTATTTATTTAACGTTCAAATAATATATGAACGTACTATAATATTACAACAGCCAACATGGGCTAGCGTAGTGGCAGGGCCTCTCCGTCGTAACTCGGAGGGCGCGGGTTTGAATCCCCGACGCGCGCAGTTTTCTTTTTTAACTTCGCGGGGACATTTGTCTGATTAAGTGCAATGCGGGGGTCTTATCTACAAAAACAATATGCCACGTGTCACCTGACAGGTGGGGCCGCGTGGTCAGATACAGCATCAATACGGCGCTTTTCAACTTTCCCATGTGTGGTACTTCCTTGCAATTAACTCGATAGATTGGTAGGAAAAGACCATCGCTCATCCCCGACCGCCACTCATAAGGAAGACAATCAATAAATAAATCATGCTCCAACTTCGTTACATAACGATTCACCATACGTGCATGCTACGGGAATCACAAACTTTAACACAAGTATCTCTCCAATTCACAATTATTCACTAGCATAACTCTAATATCACCATCTTTATATCTCAAAACAATCATAAAGAATCAAACTTCTCATAGTATTCAATGCACTTTATATGAAAGTTTTAATTATATCCCTCTTGGATGCCTATCATATTAGGACTAAATTCATAACCAAAGCAAATTACCATGTTGTTTAGATAGACTCTCAAAATAATATAAGTGAAGCATGGGAGTTCAATAATTTCTACAAAGTAAAGCCACCACCGTGCTCTAAAAATATATAAGTGTAGCACTAGAGCAAAATTGCCTAGCTCAAAAGATATAAGTGAAGCACATAGAGTAATCTAATAAATCATGATTCATGCGTGTCGCTCTAAAAATGTGTGTATAGCAAGGATGATTGTGGCAAACTAAAAAGTAAAGACTCATGTCATTCAAGACGCTCCAAGCAAAACACATATCATGTGGTGAATAAAAATATAGCCTCAAGTAAATTTACCGATAGACGAAGACAAAAGAGGGGATGCCATCCGGGGCATCCCCAAGCTTAGGCTCTTGGTTGTACTTGAATATTACCTCGGGGTGCCTTGGGCATCCCCTAGCTTAGGCTCTTGTCACTCCTTATTCCATAGTCCATCAAATCTTTACCCAAAACTTAAAAACTTCACAACACAAAACTCAACAGAAAATCTCATGAGATTCGTTAGTATAAGAAAATAAATCACCACTTTTGATACTTTTCTGAACTCATTATTTATTTATATTGGTGTAATATCTATTGTATTCCAATTTTTTCATGGTTCATACCCCCCGATACAACCCATAGATTCATCAAAATAATCAAACAACACATAGAAAATAAAATCTATCAAAAGCAGAACAGTCTGTAGAAATCTGTAACCCTCGAATACTTCTGTAACTCCAAAAATTCTGAAAAATTAGGACAACCTGGGAAATTTGTGTACAAATCTTGTGCAAAAAGAATCAGATCAAAACCACGCTTCTGTAAAAAATGTGAATTATTTTTCTGGGTGCAAAAGTTTCAGTTTTTCAGCAAGATCAAAACAACTATCACCGTAAGCCATCCCAAAGGTATTTAAAACACAAAAACACATCTAACCAGGGGCTAGATGAATTATTTATTCAAAAATAGAAAGGAAATATATTGGGTTGTCTCCCAACAAGCGCTTTTCTTTAAAGGGTGATGTTTGTGTTTTAGTGTTTTGCAGACACACCACAAAAGAATATCTGGTTAGATGTGTTTTTGTGTTTTAGTTAGTGTTTGTGTTTTAGTTAGTGTTTGTGTTTCAGCAAGATCAAAACAACTAGCATCTTGGTTTTTCCGTTGAAGAGGAAAGGGTGATGCAGCACAATAGAGATAAGTATTTCCCTCAGTTAAGAACCAAGGTATCAATCCAGTAGGAGAAACGCGCAAGTCCCCAGTCGATGCACCTGCACAAACAATCAAACACTTGCACCCAACGCGATAAAGGGGTTGTCAATCCCTTCACGATCACTTGCAAAGGTAGGGACGCCCCCTAGGGCGCGCCCTCCACCCTTGTCGCCGCCTCGCAGCTCTTCTGACTTGGACTCCAAGTCCCCAGTGTGTCTTCTGGTCCAAGAAAAATCATCGTGAAGTTTTATTCCGTTTGGTATTCCTTTTCTGCGAAGCTCAAAAACAAGGGAAAAAAAGAAACTGGCACCGGGCTCTAGGTTAATAAGTTAGTCCCAAAATAATATAAAATAGCATCTTAAAGCATATAAAACATCCAAACAGATAATATAATAGCATGGAACAATAAAAAATTATAAATACGTTGTAGACGTATCACCGGCCACCGTGGCCATCACCCGCTCTACCGTCGTGGCCCAAAGGTAGGAGGTGGTGGTCGTGGCCGTCACCCCATCATCGGCTGCTGTGGCCGTCAGCGCACCATCGACCGCCGGGGTCATCACCCGCTCCGCCGCCATCTCCCGAAGGTGATACGTCTCCAACGTAGCTATAATTTTGGATTGTTCCATGCTATTATATTATCCATCTAGGATGTTTTATATGCATTTATATGCTATTTTATATGATTTTGGGACTAACCTATTAACCTAGAGCCCAGTGTCAGTTTCTTTTTTTCCTTGTTTTTTAGTATCGCAGAGAAGGAAAACCAAACAGAGTCCAATTGACCTGAAATTTCACGGAGATTATTTTTGGACCAGAAGAAGCCCACGGAGTATCAGAGATGGGCCAGAAGAGTCCCGAGGCACCCATGAGGGTGGGGGCGGGCCCTACCCCCTGGGCGCGCCCCTACCTCGTGGACGCCTTGGAGACCCCCTGACTTGTTCTCGACGCCAAAACCTCTTATGTATACAGAAACCCCCAGAACATAACCTAGATTGGGAGTCCCGTTGCCACAAGCCTATGTAGCCACCGAAAAAAATCTAGACCCGTTCCGGCACCCTGCCAGAGGGGGGAACCCTCACCGGTGGCCATCTTCATCATCCCGACGCTCTCCATAACGAGGAGGGAGTAGTTCACCCTCAGGGTTGAGGGTATGTACCATTAGCTATGTGTTTGATCTCTCTCTCTCTCATGTTCTTGAGGTGGTATGATCTTGATGTATCGCGAGCTTTGCTATTATAGTTGGATCTTATGATGTTTCTCCCCCTCTACTCTCTTGTAATGGATTGAGTTTTCCCTTTGAAGTTATCTTATCGGATTGAGTCTCTAAGGATTTGAGAACACTTGATGTATGTCTTGCATGTGCTTATCTGTGGTGATGATGGGATATCATGTGATTCACTTGATGTATGTTTTGGTGATCAACTTGCGGGTTCAGTTGAACTTATGCATAGGGGTTGGCACACATTTTCGTCTTGACTCTCCGGTAGAAATTTTGGGGCATTCTTTGAAGTTCTTTGTGTTGGTTGAATAGATGAATCTGAGATTGTGTGATGCATATCGTATAATCATACCCACAGATACTTGAGGTGACATTGCAGTATCTAGGTGACATTAGGGTTTTGGTTGATTTGTGTCTTAAGGTGTTATTCTAGTACGAACTCTATGATAGATCGAACGGAAAGAATAGCTTCGTGTTATTTTACTACGGACTCTTGAATAGATCGATCAGAAAGAATAACTTTGAGGTGGTTTCGTACCCTACCATAATCTCTTCGTTTGTTCTCCGCTATTAGTGACTTGGGAGTGACTCTTTGTTGCATGTTGAGGGATATTTATATGATCCAATTATGTTATTATTGTTGAGAGAACTTGCACTAGTGAAAGTATGAACCCTAGGCCTTGTTTATGCTCACTTTTATCGCTTGCTACCTTGCTGTTTTTATATTTTCATATTACAAAAACCTATCTCTACCATCCATATTGCACTTGTATCACCATCTTTTCGCCGAACTAGTGCACCTATACAATTTACCATTGTATTGGGTGTGTTGGGGACACAAGAAACTCTTTGTTATTTGGTTACAGGGTTGTTTGAGAGAGACCATCTTCATCATACGCCTCCCACGGATTGATAAACCTTAGGTCATCCACTTGAGGGAAATTTGCTACTATCCTACAAACCTCTGCACTTGGAGGCCCAACAACGTCTACAAGAAGAAGGTTGTGTAGTAGACATCAGAAGGCGGGAGGCGGAGGTGGAGGACTATACGTGCGTCAGCGACCTTGTGTGCTACATCGAGTTCCTGCGGGAGGAGGGGGGCGCCTCGTCGAGCATGCAAAGAGTCTTACCGCCGCTGTTGGGGATATACCCCGCGGTGTAAACCGGCTGGAAGTTAACCCGGCCGGACTTGGCGGTTTATTTGAGGTCCCGCTGGCACTTGGCGATATTCACCTGGTGACCCGCCCAGACCTGGCAATTTACCGAACCCGCCAGACGTTGTAACTCACTTTGGTGACCCGGCGGATGGGTCAGAGGAGCGACAAGACCCGGTGGCCCGTCTGGCGGTTCATGAAGGCCGGTTCAACTATTGTGGGCCGGTTTAAGAGGAAAGACATAAGGAATATTTGTCTTACAAGGAGTTAAGACCTGGACTTGTATCCGGTTTGTATTAGAGATAGACTAGTCCTAATCCTAATAGGACTCCACATGTAACCCGCCCCAACATATATAAGGAGGGGCAGGGCTCCCCAAAGAGCACAAGCTACAAGCAACAAGAACAATCTCTAGGGCTAGACACAAAGAGCCGGCTTACCAGCGACTCTCTCATGATCATAATGAGACCTAGCCACAAACAGCATGTAGGGTTATTACCGGATGATGTTTCCCGGGGACCGAAGTTGTCTAAATCCTTGTCTTGCGTGTTGCGTCTCTCATCCCGATCAACCCCTCTCAAGCTACCACATAGATGCGTTGGCCTCGCGACTAAGTCCTTACACTAGGACATCTGCCGTGACGATTCCACGACAGTTGGCGCCCACCGTGGGGCCTGCGCACGGTGGTGATGAGTTCTTGGAGGGATCCTCTCAGGAGATCGAGAATTTCATAATTTACCGGTTGAAAGTCGGTTTCAGAAGGATCTACTTCGTTGACGAGCAGTCAAAACAACATGTTCAGATTCGATCGATATGAGTCAAGGTTCTACAAGTTGCCAAGCCAAGTCAAATCACCCTGGCAATGGTCACGTTGGACAATGGAAAGTATGGTCAGCAATTAACAATGGAACCTACTTGGAAGGGTCTACGTCAGAGTCATATTCGTTAATCCAGATTTATAGTCGATGAGATTTGAAGGATACGAGGGTTTGGCGTTTTATCTGCGCATCGCCGGGGCAACGCGATCTGTCGAATCCGAGTTGGAGATCAATACTACCGTACGCCGGGTTAGATCAGTAAAAACACGCCTGCAGAGTCAAGGGTCAAAACCCGAGGCGGTTTCATACATTGAGCTGCTAAAAGCTGCTGCTACTGTTGCACGGAGGAGGACTACTTCTAAATAAACAAATTATGCTACTATTGCTTAAAGGCAATGCTACGTGGCTGCTATTCGCATCAAGTGATAAATCTAGTACTTGAGTACTGCCTATGTTATAGCTTAGATTTTGAGGAGATATTATTGGTGGAGACCGCTTCACGTGAGCATGCATGTTTGAACAAAGGACTACCGCACCGGCCTCGCCTCCACTCCTGCCGCATGTTGCCGCAGTCTTGAGTCGCCCGCCTGTGTGGTTGGCCTTACCCCGCTGCTCGCATGTGGCTGCAGATCCAATGGACGGCCTCTTCTGCTACTCTGGGCTGCCAGCCCGCTTCGCCGCGTCAATTCTGCAGTAGCTACGAGCCGTCCTCGGGTTAAAGTCAATCCGCCGGCCCGCCGGTTTCGTATCGTTCCTGAAGCGGCCCCCGCGGCGAGTTGCTATCTGTATCAGCCACCGCTACACCCTTCGCGACCGAGCGTCTCGCCGCTATCGTAATCCGCCTCGCTACTCCTGCCTGTGCGTTCCCGAATCGCCATTGAAACCCGTTGTCTCTACCTGCGGGCCTCGCTGCCACCTCTGCTGCATAGCCGCAGCCTGCCAAGTCGCTGGTGATGGAGGTCGTTCCATAGGTGAAGAATAATTAACAAAGGGTCAAACCACCGCTCACAGCCTGTGATTCGGAGTCAGATCAATCAAGTCATGAAGACTGACGGGAGCGCGGCGTACTATGTGCCTCGTGGACCGTCAGATCACAAGTTGCCGAAGAAGGCATATTCCACCGGAGTGGTGCTGTATATGAGTGCAGCAGTTGTACCCAATTTTACACTGCTCCATGTCTCCGCCCTGCTGCCGCTGCTGTGACCATGGATGCAACCCGGGGTACCCGCGACAAGCCGGCCTACTGGCGCTGCACAATACTACAAGGTGCTATCCTTCCTACATATTTTATCAGCGCAAATAATGTTTTTCCAAGAACAATTACTCTGGTCTTTGCTATTTTTGGGCAGGATCATTATTTGTTACAAAGGTGTCGCAAAGGGGCGCGCGCCTAGATTATTGCACTAGGGATGGTACGTGCTATGCCGCTAGACGGCTACATGGCTTCACCATGGCGAATAATTTCTGGCCTAACACATCAGGTGATATCCATCTAAAATATATTTTATTAGTGCATATTATTTTTGTCAAAGAGCAGTTTATCTTTGCCTTGGTCTGCAATATTGTATGCAAGACAATTATTCATTATAAACGTGGTTTATACCATGGGTACGAAGCACGCGCTGGCAACGTCCTGCCTGGTGTTCGTCCATGCCACATTACACGGTGAATGGACGCGTGCAAGACGCCGCCCTTACGGCCCGATTTACATCAGCTTGCCGGGACCGTGCATGCGTTTGACTCGCCCGTCCGAACCGGTTTACAACACCGTGGCTGGTTCATCTGTCCAAGCCACCTCTAATACTGTGGACGTCTCTACCGTCCATTTATTGCGGCCTGGTCTACATCAACATACCAGGCCGCACCTGTCTGCATGAGAAAGTCACAGCTTGGGTAGCCCGGTTTTCTTTCAAAATGGAGGCAAATTATCATATACTATCAACCGTCGTCTACATCGGATGTCTCAATGGGCAGGCGCACAAGTCGCCGCCACTATAGTTTGGTTAACTTCAAATCGCCAGTTGGAAGGAACCATTGGCCGAGTTGCTGACACGGCTCATGCGGGGTCATTTATAACCCGCCGCAGTCATCACAACCTTCTGTGGATTCACATCGTGTTATCAACACCAATGATATACAAGTTATGCCGGTTTATATCACGGTCAAATATGGAGAGTTTCAAGCCAACTCCTCGAGTCACCTTGAGACTCGGGGGCTACGATGACATGACTAAGCAAATCTAAGCAAATCTTGCCAGTTTCAGCAAATTTAAGAACCCCAGGACGATGGAGGGAAAGATAACCCGGTCCCGGAGGCTACTGTTATTTGAAGGCCGTCAGAAAATTTCCGGCTTAGTAAGTATATGTCAGTTACAAAATCCCGGCTCAATGAAGAAGTTCCGGATCATCAGAAAGGTTCCGGTTTAAAATCCGGCTCAAGGGAAGTCAGTCTCACTGAAGCTCTCAAGTATCCGGTTTACAATCCAGTTCAAGGGAAATATATTCTCCCACAAAGCTCTCAAGCGCTCAAATCCGGTTTAAAAATGTCCGGTTCAAAAAGGAATTAACTTCTTGCAAGTTCGAGTTGAAAGGCCATCAGAAAATTTCCGGCTGAAAATGAAGATTCCGGTTTACAATCCGGTTCAAGGGAAAGATGTCTCCCACAAAGCTTTGAAGCTCTCAATATCCGGTTCAAAATCCCGGTTCAAGAAGGACTTATCTCTTGCAAAAAGTTAAAGGGTGCCAAAGAGGACCTGCTGCCATGAAGCGCGGTCCAAACATGGGTATCATGCCTTATTGGCTTATCATATTATTGGTCACTTGGGGGTTTGGTCGTATCCGAACCATAGCCACGCCTCTTGATCGGCCTAGTGCCACAACATCACTTGGGGGCTTGGTCATGTCGAACCAATGCAACACCTTTTGATAGGCGAAAGCCACCAGATCACTTGGGGACATGGTCAAGTCTGAACCATCACGCCTCTTGATCGGCCTAAGGCCATAGAGTCACTTGGGGCTTGGCGAACCCGAACCATTGCCACGCCACTTGATCGGCATAATGCCACGGTTTCAGTTGGGGACCTTGCTGACTTGAACCATAGCTACACCTTATTGGGAGCTTGGTCGTGTCCGACCATGGTAACACCATCGATCGGCTCGAGAAAGCCTCTTTTGCAAACGGTCTTATCATTGCCTTTGCTTCCATATTTTTCATAACTGTTATTTGATTTTGTTGCGTTTTTAAACCGACATTGTTAATCCGTTTCAAACTGTCAATTACAAATTGGCGGAACACGGTCAAATCCTAATCCGGAGACTATCGCCCGGTTTGATTTTACGTTACCATCTTATTATGGAGTAAACCGGTGTTCATTAACCGGCTTGACTTTCGCCACAAGTTGTCGATACATGATCAAATCATAATCCGGAGACTATCCGCCCGATGCTGGTTTGACTACGAGTCGCCAGATATTATATATGGTTAAACCGTGTTTATCACAACCCGATGCGGTTTCATCATAAACCGCACAAGATGAAAGGAGTTATCATTACTCAAGATTGGGGTTATCACCCTTACTACAAAAGTTGGTAAACCAATGATGTGATTCAATGTCACGGTATGAATTATTTCATTGATTATTCTTAAGTGCAGCCTTGGTTATAAACCTGGGTTATATGTTGGGCATTATGACCCGTCCGTGATAAACCGCCGGACACTTTAAACTTGTTGTATGCGAGACAGGTTGAATAAAGCATGATGATAAATTATCCGGTGTTTATTAAACCGGCCTGGCTTTAAGACGATAAGTCGCCAAAGATATGATGAGAAATTATCCGGTGTTTGTTAACCCGGCCTGGCTTTGGACTATAAGTCGCCAAGACATATTTGGATTGCGCCATTGGAATCATGCGCTTATAAATCATTGGGTTATATTATTCAAATAGCCAAACTTGGCTGAATTTTCATTATGATATTGAATGAATAAGGTTTTTCATACCAGATTATATTATCTTGAATAGCCAACATGGCTAGATTTTTATTATGGTTATTAGTAACCAATATTATGATTGAGGTTTTCAAAGTCGCTTTAGCGCAATGGCTATTATTTCATCAATGGGTATGGTTTATTCTACAATGGAGGGAATAGTCCCGAGTCGCTGCAGGCTTACGACCCGGCACTTGGAGGCTACATTATTTAAGTTGAGATTACATCAATTATGCAAGTCTCATGTCGCTGCAAGCATGCACCATGACACTTGGGGGCTAATGCAAAGTAATTTTCTGCTCATATTATTGAAGACCCGACTCATCACATTATAATGAGTCGGCCCTTGAGGCTACCAATTGCTCCTCAGCAGCCAGCGGTACAAAGCTTTTATTCATTATATTGAAGGATCCACCGCTCGGTTGGTAAAAGCACAAGGCTCTTAACCTTGTGGGCGTGGATTCAAGTCCCATGATGGGGTTACATCATATGATGTTATTTTCATTGAAGTATATATTAAGTCCCAGCTCAATATTATCTTCTTGAGCGGCCCTTGGGGGCTACGCATCATTGCTCAAATCTACATGATTATACCTACAAAGTCCCTGCTCATTATTGCATAATGACCCGCCCTTGGGGGCTACACTGGTTGAAGTTTTTATGAGTATAAGACAATTACAAGTCCCGAGTTCTTTGCAAGCATGACAACCCGCACTTGGGGGCTACATAGTATGGAGTATTCAGTTTTACTAGTCCTTTGGGATGAACAACATGGATTTCTTTAAAAGTGGCAGTATTTATATTGAAGCAAAGTCTTAAGCCACCACTTTGTTCTGGCTCAAAGACTTGGGGGCTACAGGTATTATATTATTATCGAAGAAATATTTTCAAATTCTCTGATTGAGCAAACTAGGTTGAACCGGTGTCACCAATCATTATGACCCTGTGGCTGCAACCCGGCAGTCTTTGGCAATGATAAAACCGGCAAGTTCTGCATCTTCAAACCGGTTGAATATCAGATGAGTATTTCAAGACCAATATTTCTTAAACCGGCGCTTTGGAAGCCGACTCAAGTGGATTATTCTTCACAATATTTTTTCTATAAGAAGCCAACATCAGCAATTTGAGTATGAAGCTGGTTATTGACCCGGATTTTCTAGAAGGAGGAAATGACAAAGGACTTAAGAACGATCAGGTGCCGGATTACAAGAATTCTTAACCCGGAGCACAATCTGCCAAATTTGTTCTGGTGTTTATTTTGCAGCATAAGTTTACCATGGATAAATCCAAGCTAAACTTGGGGGCTAATGTCGGGGATATACCCCGCGGTGTAAACCGGCCGGAAGTTAACCCGGCCGGACTTGGCGGTTTATTTGAGGTCCCGCGGCACTTGGCGATATTCACTGGTGACCCGCCTGACACGGCAATTTACCAAAGAACCCGCCAGACGTTGTAACTCACTTTGGTGACCCGCGGACGGGTCGGAGGAGCGACAAGACCGGTGGCCCGTCTGGCGGTTCATGAAGGCCGGTTCAACTATTGTGGGCCGGTTTAAGAGGAAAGGCATAAGGAATATTTGTCTTACAAGGAGTTAAGACCTGGACTTGTATCCGGTTTGTATTAGAGATAGACTAGTCCTAATCCTAATAGGACTCCACATGTAACCCGCCCCTTCAACATATATAAGGAGGGGCAGGGCTCCCCAAAGAGAACAAGCTACAAGCAACAAGAACAATCTCTAGGGCTAGACACAAAGAGCCGGCTTACCGGCGACTCTCTCATGATCATAATGAGACCTAGCCACGAACAGCATGTAGGGTTATTACCGGATGATGTTTCCCGGGGCCTGAAGCTGTCTAAATCCTCGTCTTGCGTGTTGCGTCTCTCGTCCCGATCAACCCCTCTCAAGCTACCACATAGATGCGTTGGCCTCGCGACTAAGTCCTTACACTAGGACATCTGCCGTGACGATTCCACGACAGCCGCCGTGGCTGCAACACACACCGCCGCAGAGGCGAGGAATAAGGAGATCTATGAGGACAACCACCGCTTCAAGAGAGGTTGTCTAGAGCGGCAGAGGGCGTTCGAGGTGAGCATCGCTGAAGGTGCAGCAGCGGCAGGCACCGTATTGTAGTTGTCCAGCTCGTCGGTAGGTTCCTCCTCCTCAGCCTCTTACTGAGCGTGCTTGGCAGAAGAGAGGCTGCCGGAAGTAGTACAAAGCCCCTATGTAGTATTAGTATTTAGGGGCTATTTTGTTCAGTTCATCTAACTATAGATGTGGTGAAACTGTACAACGTAATTAGAATTAGCTAGTATATATAGTTGAACTAGCTATTTCAGTACCTGGTTGGCGACAATTGGGGAAAAGTTTGGTCAGTTCAGCTGTCGAGTTAAACTATTTGTATAAAGAACGATTGCTTAATCTATAAATGAAATCTATGCTTAATTACTGAATTTTAGTTGCAAAAATTAGATAGTGCTAGTGATTTTTAGCTGCATATTTTGACAAATCGCAGTGTTACAAGGTTGACAAATGGAAATGTTACTAGATCAACAAATGTCAAGCTTTAGAGTTTGACAAATGGAAATATACCCAATTTGCGTTGAAGTGATGTACAAATCCTGCTCGGCACATTTTCTCTTGACTTAGCGTCAAAGTTTGGCTTTGCATACCATATTCAATCTGAACTATTTGCGTTGAAGAGATGCACAAATCCTGCACTGCAAATTTTCCCTTGACTTACTAGGGAAGACTATAGCTCTCACTTTGCATACAGGTGTTCTATCTAAAATGTTTGCGATCAAGAGCTGCACAAATCCTGCTCGACACATTTTCCCTTGGCTTCCTGGGGAAGCTGTCGGTTTTCATACGGGTGTTCTAACTAAAACGTTTGCGATGAGTGTTTTATATTTAAAAACCATTGACGTTTTTATAAAAGAAAATCGTTTGATAAGTCTGTACATTAAGAGAGAAAAACGCAAGTTCGTTCAAACCATATCTTTCATTCAGTCACACTGCGAATTTATATTCATATGATCGAGATACAATACTAAAACCAAAAAAACTATTTTCGGCAGCGCAGAGGCAGCGTGCCGCATCGGCGTTGTCGTTGTCGTCCTTCGGGACGCTGTTGTTGAAGTCTTCAAGGCAGCACAGAATGTCCTTCACATGGAAATCAAACATCATGTCCTCGCGCCATTGATGGGCGGGGCGCGGGATGACAGCAACTGGCGGCGCTGCGAGGTAGCAGTCGACGGCAGCGTCCCATGCCGCTGAGGGGGTGCGCCGCACGGGCACGGGAGCAGTGGGTGCAGGCAAACGCATAGGGACCGGCGCCACGATGGGTGGAGGGGCGCGTGCGGGCATGGGCGCTGGCGCTGGCATGTACACGAGCTCGCGTGGGTCCACGGAGACCTCGCTGACGCCTGTGGCTTCCAGCTCTGCGATAGTGCCCGGCGACCAGCCCGTCAATGCTACGGGGATGGTCGCTGGCGCGGGCGCGGGGATGGGAGCTGGGACGGGCGCGGGGGCAGCAACCGTCGCGGCCAGCTCGTTGAGGGCCATGTCCCCATTCCTCCTTATTTTCTATCTCCTCCGGCTCGAAGTCGACTTCACCAAACTTGAAGACTAGTGGCAGATGATCCTTTTGCGCCATGGGGTTGGTGGAGGTCTGCGGGAGGGAGGGGAATGGGAGGCGAACAGTAAGGCCGCCCGTATTAAATTGCGTCTCGGGTGCCATTAGTGGAGATGATGCAAGCAAGGCAGGTCGCCATGGAAGTCAAGGGCTCGCTTCCGAGTGAGCATGCGCAGCGTACAGCTCACACGCTTCCCGGTGAGCCTACACATTGGAGGACAACTTGCATGCCTCTCGGTCAGCCTGCGCACCGGACTGCGCTCGCACACCTCCCGTTCAGTCAAGCAGCTATCCTCCTATAGCCATTAAAAGCCAGACACATGGCATCACGTGAATGGTTAACAGAACGCACACGATTTAAATTATACAAACGTTTGAGATGTTAAAGAGGCAGCTATTTGTTTCAAAATGCCCTTGTTGGCTATTATTCGAGTGCGCCTTCTCTCAAAATGGACACGAAAAATACCATAGCATGTTGGGTGCCCTTCCATGATAGCATGCCAAGTTTCATGAATTTCAGACAAGTTTTGGATTTACTAGAATTTAAAAAGAAAGTATCTCAATGTTTTGCCGGCAATCAGCAGTGCCCTGGTGTTCGAAATTCATTCCCATTTCTTGCATGGGACCTAAGCATGCACCCAAGGACACACATTTGACATGTCAACCCATTTTCTGCACTAGAGCATGTGCATGTAGTTCAAATTTGAATTATGCACATAAAATGCCTAGAAAACCAAGTTAATGTATAAAAATGTCCAAGCGAACCCCGAAAAATCCCAAAAATTGACACAACAGTCCTGTCATTCTATGTTGACACTAGAAAAAATTTGAAAGCAAGAAGAGGCAACGGATATCTTTTTGTCCCCAAAGGTGGCACGTTCCCTACCGAAACCATCAAGCTTGTTGTGAGAAGCTCTGGTTTGCGAGAAGCTTATACCCAAACCAGCCCCAAATGGGACAATTTTTTTACCATAGCATGTTGATGCCGCTCCATGATAGCATGTCAAGTTTCATGAACTTTAGACGAGTTTTGGATATACTTGAATTTAAAAACCATGTATCTCAATGTTTGCGGCTAAGCAACGGTGGCAAGGTGTTTGACATTCATTACCATTTCTTGCATGGGACCTAAGCATGCACCCAAGGACACAGATTTGATTTTTTGACCAATTTACATGCACTGGAGCATGTGCATGTAGTTCAAATTTGAATTATGCACATAAATGCATAGAAAACTCAGTTAATGTATAAAAATGTCCAAACGAACCCCGAAAAATTCCTAAAATTAACACAACACTCACGTTGTTCTATGTTGACACTAGAAAAAAAATTGAAATCAAGAAGAGGCAACGGATATCGTTTCATCCAGAAAGGTGAAACGTTCCCTACCGTAACTATGAGGCTTGTTGTGAGAAGCTTATACCCCAACCTGCCCCAAATGGGACAATATTTTTGCCACGGCATGTTGATGCCGTTCCATGCTAGCATGTCAAGTTTCATAAATTTCAGACGCGTTTTTTATTTACTAGAATTTAAAAACCTTGTATCTCAATGTTAGCGGCCGAGCGACGGTGGCAAGGTGTTTGACATTCATTCTCATTTCTTGCATGGGACTTAAGCATGCAACCAAGGACACACATTTAAATTTTGAACCCATTTATATGCACTGGAGCATGTGCATGTAGTTCAAATTTGAATTATGCACATAAATGCATAGAAAACTTAGTTAATGTGTAAAAATGTCCAAGCAAACCCCGAAAAATCCCAAAAATTGACACAACACTCCTGTTGTTCTATGTTGACACGGGAGAAAATTTGAAAGTAAGAAGAGGCAACAGATATCATTTCGTCCCCCAAGGTGGCACGTTCCCTACCGAAACCATCAGGCTTGTTGTGAGAGAAGCTCTGGTTTGCGCGAAGCTTATACCCAAACCTTCCCCAAATGGGACAATATATTTACCACGGCATGTCGATGTCGTTCCATGATATCATGTCAAGTTTCATGAATTTTAGATGAGTTTTCAATTTACTAGAATTTTAAAACCATATATGTCAATGTTAGCGGCCGAGCGACAGTGTCAAGGTGTTTGACATTCATTCTCATTTCTTGCATGTGACCTAAGTTTGCAACCGAGGACACGCATTTGATTTTTCAACCCATTTTTATGCCTGGATAATGTGCATGTAATTCAATTTTGAATTATGCACATAAATGCCTAGAAAACTCAGTTAACATATAAAAATGTCCAAACGATCCCCAAAAAATTCCAAAATTTAACACGACATTCCTGTTGTTCTATGTTGACACCAGGAAAAAATTGAAAGCAAGAAGAGGCGACGAATATTGTTTTGTCCACAAAGGTGACACGTTTCCCTAATGGAACCATGGGGCTTCTTGTGAGAAGCTTATACCATAACCTGCCCCAAGTGGGACAATATTTTTTATCCCACTATGTTGATGCCATTCCATGATAGCATCCCAAGGTTCATGATTTTCAGAGGGGTTTCAGATTTGCTAAAATTACAAAAGCAAGTACCTCAACGTTTGCCGGAGAGCCACGATGCCATGGTGTTTGAAATTCATCCCCATTTCTTGCATGGGACATAAGCATAAACCCATGGACACATATATAATTTTACGACCC
Organism: Aegilops longissima; assembly: GCA_021605205.1. Classification (NCBI taxonomy): domain Eukaryota; kingdom Viridiplantae; phylum Streptophyta; class Magnoliopsida; order Poales; family Poaceae; genus Aegilops; species Aegilops longissima. The sequence goes on along the minus strand of CM038676.1, from coordinate 136,499,593 downwards.
ATGTTGGTGCACCGGAGCATGTGCATGTAGTTTAATTTTGAATTGTGCACCTGAAATGGCTATAAAACCAAGTTAATGTATAAAATGTCCAAACGAACCCTAAATAATTCCAATTGTTTTACGACACACATATAGTTGTATGTTCACTGCAGATAAAAGTTCTAGCAATTCAAACACCCTCCATTGCCATTGTGACCCCATTATGTAATTCAAATCAGGATGAAAAATCAGGTAGATCGCACACAGTTTATTATCACCAACCATGAGAGATGCAATACAAAATATCTTGGAGCACCGTCGGAGTATAGTACGCCTATGGCTTACGCGAGAAGGTGCGTCGGCTACAGTCCACAACCGGCGTGTCAAGCACACTAGCTCGCTCCCCAAATATCATTTCACTGTTCACCGTCACCGGTGAAAGATGGGGACATGGACCCGCATTGTGAGGGCAACTTCGGCGGCCCACTCTGGCGAGAGCGTAGCCGCAGCCGACATGCGCGTGCTAACAAGGTGCATGAGCGCGGCCGCAATCTGCGACTGGGCGGCCAAGGCAGCCCAAACGGTCGTTGTTGCTTTTCAGGTGGCGGCAGCAACATCTGCCTCGGGGATAGCAACTGGCGAGAGCGGCACAACGATTGTCCGTTCCGCAGCGGCGGCCTTAGCCCTGATGGAGGCCGCCCATGACCATGTCGAGGCCGCCCACGCCCAGCTCCTGGCGATCACCGCACAAATCAAATGAAGCTTCTCTCACAACGGTCGGCAACCCACGGCCGAAGAGTTGGCAATCACCGAGAGCATTCGAGCAGCCGTCCGTTCCTCCGCCGCATACCTTGCCACGACGGAGCCCGTCCAAGCCCAGATCGCGGCCGCCCACGCCCAACTCATGGCGGCCTTTTCCAAAGAGATGGCGGACGCGGATGGCGAGATGCTTGCCGAGTATGGTGTGATGGATGCCATGGAGCCCCATCCCCAGGAGACCGTCAGGCACGAGCTGGACATGGAGGAGGCGGTGGAGATCGACGAGCACCAATCATAGTAGTACTCTTTGGTTTGTTTAATTAAGAGTGTTGGTCTTTAATTTGTTAGAGTAATGTTTAGGTCAGCTAGCTCTATTTAATTGCTGAACTTGCCCGATTAAGAAGTGTGGGTGTGCTGTAGTCTCCTTTGTGTACCCAAATTATGCAATGACATGGATGACCACTGTAACCAGGGAAATTGGAACCAAAATTTGCACATTCAATCTCATCACACACGGGTTAAGCTATATGAATCTTTTGTGACGTTCACATATCGTACACAATGCTGAATAAGGGACCATGTCTGATGACACTTTGCGCGCTAGTTTTTTCGCTGCACCGATTCAAAATTTTCGGCTTCCGTGGAAATATCTACCTCCCCGCCCCTTCCCCTTACCAAAAGCCACATTTCCCCTGTTTCCGCCTTCCTTTCCAAGTTGAAACCTTCACTCCTTGCTTGCAATGCCGCCTTCTCGTCGGCGACCTTCCTTCATGCTGCTCGGCCTCGTCTACCCAGGCAGGTAATCCACACCCGACCCCCATCCTCCTCCTCCTTCCACATCCCACATGCCCCGACCGCCGACGCGACACCTTTCACCCAAATCACCTCCACCTCCACCAAATAAGCGCCGTCCTAAGCCATGGTGCACGCAGGATAGCCAGGAGCCCAATGAGCATTTGGCAGCGGAGAAGCAAATCGCGGCCGCATGCGCGGATGAGGTCGCGATGGTTGCCATTCATGCCGACCCCCATATCTTGGAGGAGCACCTCGCCGTCGAGGCCACCTCGATGCCTCGCGCGCCGACTCTGCGTTGCGGTTGGCTGCTTTAAACGGCAGTTCGTGGCATTTTCTAGAGGCCACCCTTGGTGCCTTCGATGAAGACTACGTGTTTTCTCAGCATGCACGTGCTTACCTCAACTCGAGAGCCACCAGGTTGGTACCCGGAGCGGCTCAGGCAACTCACCACTACGACGAGGACACCCACGATGTGGAGGCCTCGCCCTCTTCCATGTCCACAAAGCCAATCATCTTTGATATCTCCGACGACGAGGAGTAGCTTGTCCTATTAGCTCACTATATGGACCCATGTTCAGTTTGCTAGGTACGCCGGTTAAGCATGCTCGGTTTACCCGTTGCATGTGCTGCTCCTGCCTTTCCTTAACAAATTCTAGTGAATTATGCTATCTAATTTTACCATGCAATATGTTGCTATGTGTATATGTTCTATATGTCGTGCAATGTGCTGCTCACTTATTAACTGTTTGGTTAATTAGTTTCCGTCTTCAGTTAACTGTTTGGTTCAATTCTGCAAATGTGATGTTCAATTCTTCAGGCTGCAATTTTGTATTGTCTTCCATGTGAGAAATAAATCAAATTTATCTTTACAAAATACATGAGAAACAAATACAATTGCTATATTTCCAAGTTGTCAAGCATGCTTGGTTTGGTTAACTGTCTGATCTTCTAGTATGTTATACATTGTGCGATGTGGTGCTCAGTTAACGTTGGTTCATTGGTTGTGGTGTTTAGTTACCTATTTGGTTCAATTCTGCAATGCGATGTTCAGTTGTTGTGGGTGCATTCTTTTATTGTATACCATGTGGGAAATAAAATTTGGCTGTACCAAATACATGAGAAACAAATACAATTGCTATATTTCCAAGTTGTTAAGCATGATTGGTTTGGTTAACTGTTTGGTCTTCTATTAGTAGTATGTTATATTGTGCAATGTGGTGCTCAGTTAACGTTTGGTTCATTTGTTGTGGTGTTTAGTTAACTATTTGGTTCAATTCTGCAATGCAATGTTCAATTGTTGTGGGTGCATTCTGTTATTGTATACCATGTGATAAATAAATCGAATTTGGCTGTACTAAATACATGAGAAACAAATAGAATTGCTATATTTCCAAGTTGTTAATCATGCTTGGTTTGGTTAACTGTATGATCTTCTATTAGGAGTATGTTATATTGTGCAATGTGGTGCCAAGTTAATGTTTGGTTCATTTGTTGTGGTATTTAGTTAACTACTTGGTTCAATTCTGCAATGCGATGTCCAATTGTTGTGGGTAAATTTTGTATTGTTGTGCATGTGAGGAATAAATCAAATTTGGCTGCACTTAATACATGAGAAACATATACAACTTATATATTTCCTAGTTCTTAATCATGCTTGGTTTGGATAAATGGGTTTTCCATGTGGCTTGAATTAATCTGATAAATCTGCAATGTGTTTATTTTTCATCAACATATTTTACTGATAGCATGCGAACCCTCACTTAACCTGATGACTAGCTACCTTATATGTGTTGCAGGGAAACAATGGGAAGCACTGAGGTTTACAATTGAGGTTTGCACATGCATGGTCCTTTGTCTAATAGCACATTATTGTGCAATTGCAGGAACCATTCTAATATTTAGGTTTTTAACAATTTGGTCTTGCACATGTAGGTCCTGCTGTCAGAGGTTTTGACCCACTATTCGACCCTTTTTGCATATGGGGAATGAGTTGTCCATGAATACCAGTCAAGTCACTCGGAAAGATTGTTAGGATAAAGAAATTAGCGACAAAAAACAACAAGATCTTTATCTGCACAATGAAAAAGACATCAGTTCACTACAAGATGGTACTAACTATTATACCTTGCCTTTTTTTATTCCTTTGCCCCGTTTCCAATATAGAGAGGATATTTATGCACATCCTGATGGAAATATGCCCTAGAGGCAGTAATAAAATGGTTATTATTATATTTCCTAAATCATGATAAAGGTTTATTATTCATGCTAGAATTTTATTGATCAGAAACTTAAATACATGTGTGAATACATAAACAAATATTGTGTCCCTAGTAAGCCTCTACTAGACTAGCTCGTTGATCAAAGATGGTTAAGGTTTCCTAACCATAGACATGTGTTGTCATTTGATAACGGGATCACACCATTAGAAGAATGATGTGATGGACAAGACCCATGCGTTAGCTTAGCATAATGATCGTTCAGTTTATTGCTATTGCTTTCTTCATGTCAAATACATATTCCTTCGACTATGAGATTATGCAACTCCCGGATACCAGAGGAATACCTTGTGTGCTATCAAATGTCACAACGTAACTGGGTGATCATAAAGATGCTCTAGAGGCATCTCCGGAAGTGTTTGTTGAGTTGGCATAGATCAAGATTAGGATTTGTCACTCCGAGTTTCGGAGAGGTGTCTCTGGGCCGCTCAGTAATACACATCATAAGCTTGCAATCAAATGACTAAGGAGTTTGTTACGAGGTGATGTATTATGGAACGAGTAAAGAGACTTGCCGGTAACGAGATTGAACTAGGTATAGAGATACCAACGATCGAATCTCGGGCAAGTAACATACTGATGGACAAAGGGAATTACGTATGTTGTCATAACGGTTCAACCGATAAATAACTTCATAGAATATGTAGGAGACAATATGGGCATCTAGGTTCCGCTATTGGTTATTGACGGGAGAGGTGTCTCGGTCATGTCTACATAGTTCTCGAACCCGTAGGTTCCGCACGCTTAACGTTCGTTGACGATATAGTATTATATGAGTTATGTGATTTGGTGACCGAATGTTGTTCGAAGTCCCGGATGAGATCACTGACATGACGAGGAGTCTCGAAATGGTCGAGAGGTAAAGATTGATATATAGGACGATGGTATTCGGACACCGGAAGTCCTTCGGAGGGTACCGGGTACTTATTGGGTCACCGGAAAGGAGTTTCGGGCACCCCCGGCAACGATATGGGCCTTATGGGCCAAGAGAGGGAACACACCATCCCACAAGGGGCTGGTGCGCCTCTATAGTGGCCGACCACATGAGGAGGAGAAGGAAAGAGGGGAGGGAAAGGAAAGTGTGGAGTAGGACTCCCCCTTCCTTCCCTCTCCCCCCTCTTTCCTTCCCCCTTCTTCTTTTACAAGGAAAGTGGGGACGCAGGGCAAGGCAGCAGCCCTAGGGCTGCCGCCAGGCCTCTTGGGGCACCCTAGGGGCTGCCTCCTCCCCTCCCACCTATATATACATGGGTAGGGGCGCCACACAAGGACACAACATTGTCTTAGCCGTGTGCGGCGCCCCCATCCACCGTTGACTCCCTCGGTCATATTTTCGTAGTGCTTAGGCAAAGCCCTGCGGAGATCACATCACCATCACTGTCACCATGCCGTCGTGCTGCTGGAACTCATCTACTACCTTGCCGTCTTGCTGGATCAAGAAAGCGGAGGACGTCACCGAGCTGAACATGTGCAGAACGCGGAGGTGTCGTTCGTTTGGTACTAGATCGGTTGGAGCGCGAAGAAAGTTCGACTACATCAACCGCATTGTGAAAACACTTCCCCTTACGGTCTATGAGGGTATGTAGAAACACTCTCCCCCTCGTTGCTATGCATCTCCATGGATATATCATTGCGTGTGCGTAGAAATTTTTTGTTTTCCATGCAACGATTCCCAACACATCCTTGTTTTCAGGCCTTTCCAAAGCAGTTCACTGATGATTACCTCTCAAACCACCATTATGGTCAGGAGGCGAGGAAGGTTTTCATACAATACCCATGGTTCAATATTGAAGTGTTCCTTAAGATGACGAAGGATGGACGGTCAATCATCCACAAGCACTAGCTTAAAGTTGCAAAGACCTTCAACATCAATGAAGGCTCAATATTCGCCGTCCGCTTCAACAGTTTTCCTGATGAGATGCATTTGTCTATGTACCGTCTATGATGCTAATTTCGAAAGGGTCTAGATGTTGCATGTGAAACTTGGTGCTAGTGCAGTTGTGTAATGGGGTAGCTGAGTGTTGAAGCTATATGATGTTGTACACTAATGTATTTCAATTATGAAATTCTGCTTCCTTAATATGGAAATGGAATATATTGTGTGCTTAATATGAAATGTCAATTAGATTAATAAGTGGATTATTAATAATAGGGCAATTAGCCTGCTAATGGCCAATTATCCTGCTAATTGGGTTTTTCTATTGCAAACGGTTAATGAGAAAACACCGTGGGCAATGACCTCAGGCAATGCACACAGTTACTAGGAATAAACCGTGTTGGATCAATGAACAATCATACACTACATCCTTTTGAAAACTGTTTGCGTTATGCCACCTTGCGCAAACGTTTACCACATAAAAAGTGTGTGATGGACAGCCTTTGCCACACAATTTCTTCTATGCACCATGTGTTATGCATTCAATAACCAAACGATAAAATTGTTAATATCGTGTGCAATGCCAACGCTATCACAAACAATTTAATGGGGAAAATTGTGTGTGATGTACCTGCGAACGGAAACTTTTTTCTTCGAGTGACTGTGTGGGATGTATATACGAACGGAAACGTACTTCTTGGATTAGCTGTGTGGGATGTACATACTAACAGAAACGTATTCCTTGGATTGACTGTGTGGAATGTACATACGAACAGAAACGTTTAGGAGGGACTGACTGTGTGGGATGTACTTACGACCGGAAACGATTTGGCCTGTATAATTGTATTTTTAGCACAATTGTACGTATAACCATATTTGATCGCTCGCCGGTCGCACTCGACCTCATTTTGCCGACCGTGTGTGCCAGGAGGGCATATCCCCGCGGTTTCTGGGTCGTGTGGGAAGGACCCCCCTATCGCAGTCACTCACTAGGCAACGGTTCAGAACGCCGTTGCAGAAAGGGGTTAAAAACTGTTTGTATAGCACCTCGTTGTACCAGTGTATGGACTACTGTTTTCCTTTGAGATATATTTCAAGAAAAGTTCCATAGGAAATGCATGAAGAATATTGGATGGATTGAAGAATGCCATCAAGAAAAACATATGCATTGAGCGTTGGAGATTGGATGTATTTGGAATGAATGCCATCAAAATCAAGATATGCATCAAGATCATTGAGTTCTAGTAATGAATATATTATGATAAAAAGTAAAAGAAAAGGACTTTCAGGCCTCCAAATTAAATTATGTGATTGACTCGAGTATAATCAAAATGAAGTTCATGTGATGTACAAGATGTGATCAAGGTGGAGTTCAATGGAAGAAATCAAAGATTGTCATGCTTGCACTTATGAGTTGGGATATGAAGGATCAAGAACTTGAGAAATGGTTAGAGATAAGAATTCTATATATGGGTTGAAGTTGAGATTATGATGATCTCATATGTTGAGTCATTGTTGGTCAAGTCTTCAAGCAAGTAATTCAAGTGAAGAATTTGGTGTGCCCCTCAAGAGATTATGATGGAGCATGAATAAGAGCAAGTGATAATCAATATGATACTCATGTAGAAACTCGATATGATCATGGGAGAATTGAGATATTGGTGATCATGTCTTAAAGCAATAAAGTGAAGAGTTCGATGTGGCTTCCAAGACATCAAGATCGATCATGAAGTAAATATAAGGTTGACAAAGCTAAAGCAACGAAGTTTAGACCTATCACGGTCATTAGATGTGATTTTCCATATCTTCGCCAAGGCGCACACCATTAGGGCGGCTCCGGTAGTGGCTACAATTACCCATCATAATCAAATGGCCTTTATCTAGGGATGAAAGATTCACGACGGGTTCTAGCGCTACATGAAATTATCCATGAAGTTAAGACTAAACGCTTCAAGGCAGTCTTCTTGAAGATTGGTTTTCAAAAGGCCTATGATATTGTTAGTTGGGTCTTCCTTCCACATGAAGGAAATATGCCCTAGAGGCAATAATAAAGTTGTTATTAATATTTCCTTATGTCATGATAAATGTTTATTATTCATGCTAGAATTGTATCAACTGGAAACTTGATACATAGACAAAACACATAGACATGTGTGGATACATAGACAAAACACAGTGTCACTAGTAAGCCTCTACTAGACTAGCTCGTTAATCAAAGATGGTTAAGTTTCCTAACCATAGACATGTGTTGTCATTTGATGAACGGGATCACATCATTAGGAGAATGATGTGATGGACAGACCCATCCGTTAGCTTAGCATAATGATCGTTAAGTTTTATTGCTATTGCTTTCTTCATGACATATACATACTCCTTTGACTATGAGATTATGCAACTCTCGGATACCGGAGGAATACCTTGTGTGCTATCAAACGTCATAACGTAACTGGGTGATTATAAATATGCTCTACAGGTATCCGAAGGTGTTTGTCGGGTTGGCATAGATCGAGATGTGGATTTGTCACTCCGAGTATCGGAGAGGTATCTCTGGACCCTCTCGGTAATGCACATCATAATAAGCCTTGCAAGCAATGTGACTAATGAGTTAGTTGTGGGATGATGTATTACAGAACGAGTAAATAGACTTGCCGGTAACGATATTGAACTAGGTATGAAGATACCAACGATCGAATCTCTGGCAAGTAACATACCGATGACAAAGGGAATTACGTATGTTGTCATTGCGGTTCGACCGATAAAGATCTTCATAGAATATGTAGGAACCAATATGAGCATCCAGGTTCCGCTATTGGTTATTGACCAGAGAGGTGTCTCGGTCATGTCTACATAGTTCTCGAACCCGTAGGGTCCTCGCGCTTAACGTTGGATGATGATTTTGTATTATATGAGTTATGTGATTTGGTGACCGAATGTTGTTTGGAGTCCCAACTGAGATCAAGGACATGACGAGGAGTCTCGAAATGGTCTAGAGGTAAATATTCATATATAGGACGATGATATTCGGACACCGGAAGTGTTCTGGGGGTACCGCGTACATATCGAGTCACCGGATGGGGTTCCGGGCAACCCCCCGGCAACTACATGGGCCTAATGTGCCAAGAAGGGCACAGACCAGCCCCTAGGGGGCTGGTGCGCCCCATGTAGGCCAAAATAAGGGGGAAGGAAAGAGGGGAAGAGAGAAAGGAAGGGGAGGGATTCGGCCTCCCCCTTCCTTCTCTCCTCCCCTCTCCTTCCTTCCCCCTCCGAATGAATATGGAAGGGGGAGGCCAAATTGGGAGGCGCTCAAGTAGGATTCCTCCTACTTGGGGCGCCCCCTTGGCTGCCTCTCCTCCCCTCCAACCTATATATATGAGGGGGGCACCGCTAGAACACACAACATTGATTCCTAGCCGTGTGCGGCGCCCCCCTCCACAGTTTACGCCTCCGGTCATATTCACGTAGTGCTTAGGCGAAACCCTGCGCGAATCACTTCACCATCACCATCACCACACTGTCGTGCTGACGAAACTCTCCCTCGACACTTTGCTGAATCAAGAATTCGAGGGACGTCATCAAGCTGAACATGTGCAGAACTCAGAGGTGTCGTACGTTCGGTGCTTGATCGGCCGGAACGAGAAGAAGTTCGACTACATCAACCGTGTTGTCAAACGCTTCGCTTTGGTCTCACAGTGCGTGGACACACTCTCCCTCTCGTTGTTATGCATCTCCTAGTTAGATTTTGCGTGAGCGTAGGAATTTTTTTGAAATTGCATGCTACGTTCCCAACACCAGAAGCCCTGCAACCCAAGGGCTTCGATGATTGTCGGATTACGGGGGTGATATAGTTAGTATTTTGTGGGCGCACGGCAATAAACATTAATGGTGAAAATAGATCCTTCTTTAAGCCCTCATGATGTGGACATCACTACCACAGTTACACCCATAGCCCCTATTATTACCACTACACGTATTGGACAAATTGTTAGAGCTCGCACACGCCAGTTAAATTATCAGGTAATTTCGTTTCTTGGTCATGTTTCTAATGTTCATGAGAATATTCTGTTGCCTAAATTGTATACATCTGTGTTCCTTACAAATTAAGGGCCTAGGATGGACAAGGCATGATCAAGCGTGGAGATGAAGGCGCGCACGAAAGGAACAAGAACGGAGTTGCTAGTGGAGTTTTCAGGATTTCGGAGCCACCATGTTGACATACAAGGACATGGAAAAAATTGTTGCCGAGCAAAAACAAGAGGAAAAAGTGAGCCAAAAAAAAAGAAAAAGAGCTAGAAAATAGATTCAAAGTGTGCTTCTCCCTTGTTTACGTGTCGCGCTATGATTTTATTAGTGTTCTAGGCTCGCGTCTCTAGCACGGTCTAGCCTAGGACCAGTACAATATTGTGTTGAGCGTTTATTCAACTTTGCATATCTGAATTGATTATTCCTGGTCCTTTTTGCTACAATATTTAAGCCTTCCAAACTCCACATACATCTTGGTGTGTTTAATACCACCTGACAATCGCCCTATCCAAGCTTTGAGAGTTTTGACTACAATGATTGCCAATCATCACATGCTGCTTGGTAAGAACGGGTAAGAATTTGTATTAGCTTGACGGATTTGTGACTTTCCACCACACCACATCCTATTAGTAGTGAGTATGACCATATTATTGGGTGTTTCTATTTCTGCTAACCATGATAGGATCACATGCCAAAGAGCTAGACTAGGAGAGCATGACGAACAAGGAGTTGCATGATAAATTTCAACGAACGATGGGTGTGCAAGACATGCTAATAAATTTTGGAGAGGCTATGAAGAAGCTAGATGGTTTTGAGAAGACATTTGACACCAAGCTGGCGGCCAAGTTTAATGAAGTGCTCGACGACAACAACGACGACAACGACAACAACAATGACAAGTGAGAAGCAGGACCCGTCAAAGTCGAAGGCGGAAGACAATGGGGAAACACCATGGAAGTCGTACATAGAACCCCGGAAACCCACGCCTTGAGCAGCAACCTAAACCAACATGACATCCAACATCTTCATAACCAACACCGGGGACACGGTGAGCCAACTAGACAACGCCTTCAAGAAGGAGAACGACGTCGTGACGCCATCGTTGTCCGATTCGAGAAGTCGGACCTAGGGTTTCCCCCGATGCTCGAAGAGGGGCACAGAAAGGAGGCCATGGCAGCGCCTCCAAGGAGGGAAATGCACTCGCAAGCATCACCGCTGCCAGCTATGGCAAGCCAAGCAAGGATTTCTCCCCGGCCCGAGTCTGAGCAATCCCGTAGTCGCCGGATCATGATCAGAAGACATGGAAACCAAACATTGGTCAAACCGACACGACATGAAGGGGAGCTACGCCCGGCGCCGTGGAGGCACTGGGCACCGCCGGACACGCGAGCCTCGGACATGGTGTAGGGACGAGGCAAGGAGGTGACCGGGGTTGGGGAGGCGGGAGAGCGTAGTAGATGGACGCGGGGGAGACGAAGACGACCAGCGACACCGACGAGCCTGAACTGGAGAGGACGGAGATACAAAACATGGGAGTTGGGGCCGTCAGCACAACGGCAAACCAAAGAGGCTAGAGAACGCTGCTTCCGAAGCGTCGTGGCCGAAGCCACACTAGCAGAGGACGCCGACGAACCGAGGACACCGGAGAACGCGGGTCCAGGGCTGCCGTGGCTAGAGCCGCACCGGAAAGAGGTCCGCTGCGGGCCTTAAACGCTTGCCTTGCCGCCAGGCCGGCAAGCCGCAAGGGCAGCCGCCACTGGGGAGCACCACCTGGGACCAACCGAGGTCGTAGCCCCGTAGCCATGGCCATAGCTTGGAGAGGAAATCACCGCTATGACGCGAACACAAGGGTGGGGGCCTGAGCCAGCCAAGGAGGCCCTTGCCTCCAGCTCGGCCAGATCTGGCGCGAGAGCAGGAGGGCACGAGGAGCCTCGCCGGTGCAAGGCACGGGCGACAGCCGCCCGATCGAAAGGGGGCGAGGAGAGAAGGAGCGGATAATGGATCCACGCCAACATGCGAGCAATGGCCGTGGCCAGCCAAACGTGAGGCGGGGGCCTGGCCGACGGCAGGACATCACTGCACCGAGGGAAAAGGCCTCACTGCGGCCTTCACATGCACCAGCACGGGCTTCGCCAGCTGGACCTTTAGCGGCGGCGCGGCAGGGAGAAAGTACGACAGCTAGGGTTGCCCTCGAGTCGCCACAGAGGCGACACAGGGAGGAGGTGATCTCAGCCTCTTCCCTTTTTGAGTTATGCGTATACTTCAAACAAATCTTGTACGCGGAGTAAAAATGACCGGAGTGAGTATAAGATATTTCACTCGGTAAATTCTGTAGAATGTTTGGAAAGTTTCACGGAAGGATGCGCCGTCTGATTCAAATCCGATGGCCTCTTCTTGCACCGAGAGACCATGCCGTACTACACACCGAATGAAACTGCCCTGACATCCGGAGTCCACTCGAGCTCTGACCTCATTTGTCAGTGACCCATAGACACAACGTCGCGTACACGCAAAATCCCTCGCCGCCGGCCGGCCGCCTGCCACGTCATGCCGATCAGGCAACAATGAAGTTGCGTCAGTGACTTGTGGGCCCCGCCAGCTCAGTTAGCGTACCGTCTATTAACTCTCGAAATGGCCGGATAGCTCCTCCCTGCAAAGCTTTTCGTCTCTGTCCCCCTTCCCAACTACTCCTCCACCTCGATCGAGAGAAGCTCGGATCCCCGGAGGAGAGGAGCCCACTTTAGCTCTCGGTTGCGCCGCGGCGATGGGGAGCCTGCGAGGTGAGCGGCGGACTGAGCTCCGGGGCGGCCGGGTTTGGCGCGGCGATTGAGCGGCTTCTGTTTTCCGGCGGATTTTGATTTCGTGCGCTGGTGTCGTGCAGGCGGAAGCGGCGGAGAGGGAAGGAACGAGGACGGAGGAAAAGTGGGGCTACCGGCGTTGGAGGTGGCGCTCGCGTTCCCGCAGGCCACGCCGGCTTCCCTGTTCCCGCCCGCCGGTGAGATCCCCCGTCCCGTTTCATTGATTTTGTTCGTTGACCATTTTTTCGGGTTTAAATTAGTTGCAGGTTTTGGTTGTACGTAGTGGTAAGATGGTTGTATTTTTAGGGGTCAGGTAGAGCAATTGCTAGGTGAACCATCTTATTTTTCTCTCCGGAGAGGAGGGTTCCCTGTTCTGTTCATCACTTTGAGGTTATCATTACACTGGAAAGAATCCAGCGTGCTCTTGAGAAAACGAGGGTTAGGAGCGCTTTATTGGATACCCAAATTCTGGAAATGTATTTTGAATTTTCGGTTAATATTGGTGGAAGTGAAACTGTGTTTGTGATTTAGTTATGTTCGTATAATTAACGTTAGTGAAACTTATTTGCTTTTGCACCTGTCCACAATGATAGTAGGAGTTCCTTAATGTCATTTTCAGTTTAAAATATGGGGTAGTTTTCCATTTGCACTCTGCAACAGACTAATGAAGAACAAATTTCCAAGAACGATCTGGATTTTCAGTAAAGTAAACGTGATTATATTTTTTGCTTGTGCGTTTAAGAATGCTTGTCTTGGACTTATTGATCACTGGGTTGGTCGCTTTCACAATGTATACAATTAATAGCAACTTTTCCGTGCACGGCCAAGCAGAAATGGACATGTTATTTTTGTCATAAAGTAGTTGTATCCACTCACAAAAATTAAAGAGCAAAAGAAGGCACTTGGTCCTCTTGTTTCACAATCTTTCACCTGCTACAGCGTACTAAATTAATTAATTTCTGTGCGAGTTATATTATTCAACATTGTACAGATTTTCTTGCAGACTTTGTTACCACATATTAATCTACAGCATTTGAATTATGCACTGTGCTACACGTTACCTGTTTGTAAGTTCATTAATTGTTGTTTGCAGTGTCGGACTACTACCAGCTTGATGATTTGCTGACCGATGAAGAGAAGGCGCTTAGGAAGAAAGTCCGTGCTATTTCAGAGAAAGAAATCGCACCCATTATGACCGAAGTATGTTCTTGCTACATACATTTCCCATTTCGTTTCATGTTCTCAGAGAAATAATATATAATCTGGACTAATGTTATGGTGCAACATGTCTTCATACTGAAACCTTGTAGTACATACTGCTGCTAGTTTTGTCTTGTCATGTTTAGATGCCTACTCTTCTTTGTAGTAGCTGTTGTGACAAACTAATGGCTGATGTGTCAAAAACTTTGTTATTTTGCTTTTGCAGTACTGGGAGAAGGCAGAATTCCCATTTCATGCCATTCCGAAACTTGCAACTCTTGGCTTAGCTGGAAGTACAACAAAGGTACAAACTACCCAATCTTCTATTCATACTGTACTATGTAATGTTGGATTTGTACACGTACAATGTTAGAATTAGTTTTTTACAAATTTTGTGGCGTTACAGGGATATGGGTGCCCAGGACTCTCGCTTACAGCGAGTGCCGTTTCTATAGCAGAAGTTGCACGAGTTGATGCAAGCTGCTCCACATTTATTCTAGTGCACTCCTCTTTGGCAATGTCCACAATTGGTAAAGTTGTCGTTCTTTTTCAAAAGATTATGTTTGATATTCTGTTTGACTTTGACCAACAACAACTTACTTGAGCTCGTGTTTTAATTCTGTATGTGTGAAGAACAGCTCTTTGTGGATCAGAGGCTCAAAAGCAGAAGTACTTACCATCGTTAGCTCAGTTTAAAACTGTTGGTTGCTGGGTGAGTCACATTATCCAGTAGCTTATATATACAATATTCAATGTGTTATTATCATTATCTCCCTTCCTATGAGTGTGTCCGCTTTCTGTAGGCTTTAACAGAGCCAGATTATGGAAGTGATGCAAGCTCCTTGAAAACTTCAGCAACGAAGGTTTAATATTTATCACTGTATTTGAGAAAATTTAAGTTTTTTCTTCACTACCTTATCATGTTGTGATTTTTAAGGTACCTGGCGGTTGGCAATTAGATGGCCAAAAGCGCTGGATAGGTAACAGCACGTTTGCAGATGTGCTTGTAATTTTAGCTAGGAATGCAGACACAAAGCAACTAAATGGGTAATCATCCTGTTTTGGACTACATTTGATAGCATTGTGTTAATATCATGTACTCCCTCTGTAAACTAATATAAGATCTTTTAGATCACTAGTTTTCAGAGGGAGTTCATGTCAGTATGAAGTTATTTCTCTGCTTATTAATGCAAAACTACCCTGCTTGTGAATGATGAATCTGATACACTTTCTCCAGATTCATTGTGAAGAAGGGAGCACCTGGTTTGAGAGCCACAAAAATTCAAAACAAAATTGGACTTAGAATGGTTCAGAATGGTGATATCCTTCTGAATAAAGTATTTGTCCCAGAAGAAGACAGATTAACAGGCATCAATTCATTTCAGGATATAAGCAAGGTACCTGCCACCCCCAACTTCCCTGCTCTTTGTTAGCCGATTGGAGTTGCTGCTTGGTGATGTAATCTTAGTTCTTATTTACTCTTGGACTGCTGAAATAGGTCCTAGCAATGTCACGTATTATGGTGGCTTGGCAGCCAATTGGCATATCGATGGGCGTCTACGACATGTGCCATCGGTCCGAACCTCACCTATCCTTCAATTTACAATTATCTTTGTACTGGTCTATACCTATTTGACTTTGCACATTTGCCACTGGATAGGTATTTGAAAGAAAGGAAGCAGTTTGGAGCTCCCCTGGCAGCCTTTCAGCTCAACCAAGAAAAGCTTGTTCGGATGCTTGGTAACATCCAGGCCATGCTTCTTGTCGGCTGGCGCTTGTGCAAGCTCTATGAGTCGGGCAAAATGACACCAGGCCATGCTAGTTTGGGCAAGGTCTGTAAATTGCTATATTGCTAACCAATGGTCTCTTTGTTTAAGTCGCATATGGTGTCTTGACATGTACAGTGTACTGATCAATGTTTGAATTCAGGCATGGACGTCCAGCAAGTCAAGGGAGGTAGTTTCTCTGGGCCGAGAGCTATTGGGCGGCAATGGAATTTTGGCTGATTTTCTAGTAGCAAAGGTAAAAAGTGCTAACATTTAATATTCATTTGATCATCTCCGAACATGGTAGTTTCTCACAGGCTGACGGATGGCCTATTGTTAGCCACAGTACTTCATAAACCACTTGGTTTTCTCCATTTCTCGGTGTCTAGTAAAGAAACATTGATCGTAACTATCTCAACCTTTGCAGGCGTTCTGCGATCTGGAGCCGATTTACTCGTATGAGGGCACCTATGACATCAACAGCCTTGTGACCGGAAGAGAAATCACCGGGATCGCGAGCTTCAAACCTGCTGCAGTAGCGAAATCTCGGCTGTAATTCTTCTTCTGCCTCCAGCTATGATGAACAGCAAAGTATGACCCCACCTTGTATTCTGGTGGGTACAAGTAAGATCGGAATAAGTGCAACCGAATGATCAAGTGTAATTTGTAAAGTGGAAGAATAAAGTCGGAGCTGGATTTGTATCTATGTAATGGTACAGCATATGGAGTCAACTCTCATGACCAGTGTTTGTGCTGTGGGGGGTCGTACCAGCTTCTACATAATGGAACTGTGCAATTTAGGAGAATTTCCCCTGATACTTACCTGTGAGATGAGATGGGTGCAGATTATGTGCCATTTTTTTTGGTTGAGAAAATATTCCCTTCGTTTGCTAGGGAACAGCAGATCCCCTGCTCTCTCACCCTCGAATCCTAACTAGTAGCAGTAGAGCAGCACAAGTGGGGAGGTAGGGCTGGAGAAATGCCAAGACTGCCTTCTAATATGGCGCCACTGCTACTGCGATAAACAAAGACTGGTACTACGGATTAGATTCTGCAACATAGAATAGCAACAGCAGACTAGCCCCTAGCGAGGAACAGATCCTGTTCTTACATAAAAATCAATCCACAAACCATAATAAGTTGGATTTGCTTGCTCGGAGATTAGGGATGACGATGTCGCCTGTTTGAGGAGAAAGTGATGACGATGACGCCTGTGTGCTAGCTCGACGGGGCATTCTTTGTAAAGGTGTGTGTGCCGCTCAACGGTTTGGGATGGTTTTCGCCCGATTTTCCGTTAATCAACCGGGCAATTCTCTTCTGTTTCATTAATGGATGAGGCAAAAAAGTTGCCTTCGTTTCGAAAAAAAATCGACTTGGAAAAAAAAATCGACCGCATATAAACATGACGAGAGCTCTGTATTTGTTCTGTATGGTGCATGACCAATATGACCAGACATTGTTCCAACAAGAACAACAACAAACACATACGTGGATACTGGGTAGCCATAGAGGCCAGGGTCAGGTAGATGTGCAGAAACGCTTCCATATTGCAACAAGGACATTGCTTGAGCAGCGCTCCACGTACGACCAATTTTCGATGTCTGTCTGATTTGCTCAATCACCCTTGGATCAAATCACTTCATCATACGGGAATCATTGGACCTCAGGGTCGGATGGAAATTATATATAGAACTTCGTACGCAGAGCAATTTTGTCAAGGAAACTATCTTCTGACCTAACTATGGGAATGTTCAGGTACAACAACTATAGAAATTGTTTGCCCTGCAGAAGTTCTTGAAAAAATGATCATTTGTCGGCAATGCCAAAATAAAGAAATAATATATATTCAAGGATTATAGCATGCAATGATTCTCCCTGCAAAATATCATGGAAATTTGGTAACTTGTGAACAATACCAAAATAATAACCGTGTGAATTACTGCATTGTATGATTGATATACCAGCAATTGATCTCTTATCAAAATAAACAACCTTTTTGCGCATAAAGAGAGAGTATATATTCGAGGATTTACAGCATGTATTGGTCTCCCTGATGGGAATACGATAACTTGTGAACAATACCACAATAACAATTGTGTGAATTACATAATTGTTATACCAGTCATTCATCTCTTGTCTTTATCGTACAATACGCAAAGGGCTGTATTTTTGCCTACGATTTGCAAATGAATATGGTATACCATCTTCTCCTTCCATAAAATCTCAATGGTTTGTCAAATTTTGAGGTGTACGTTCTCCAAGTAGGACACATATGTAACTAGTTGCAGTTAAACTGACGTGCCTCTTTGATGGACCATCATTGTTCATGTGGAAGTGGTCAGTTCAAAATTTCTACACCTCTTCATGTCAACAATGTGAAAAGGCCCTATATTCTGGGAGATTTTGTTTGACCAGTTAGACCATTCTATAGTCTACACATCAGTCATAGGGGCTTTCCCTGGTACCCAACCTGACCACGGAGCACCACAGTAGAATATTCTACCTGCAATCCCCATGTGGTTATGCTCTGCCCGCTCATATGACATGCGTGATGCATTTCGTCCGTGTCGTCGTCCTCCTCTTCCAGATTTCAGAATGGATGCATCAATCGGCAGTCCTAGTCCACAGCCACCCAACTTTGCCTCAATGTCAAGTTATAGTGCACCGCCCAAAGAGGCCAAGACCATTAATTAGCAATGAGATGACAGAAGTAGTATCAGTCACCATATCACACTACCGTGTATTATAGGACTCTTCGCCTCCAGATGTTAAAACATGACCCAGGACCACATCCAACCTTCAACCACAATGCCTCTTGTTGCCATCCTATTCATACTTCTCATCTCCGCCTTACACGCCCCATGTTCTGCAGCAAGCACGATTTTAGCCGGTGATCGCCTCACCGGCGATGACAAGCTCGTCTCTCGCAATGGCAAATTCATGCTCGGCTTCTTCTAACCAGGCAGTGAGTACTCCTCCCAACAGACTCCCGCTCACTGGTACATAGGCTTATGGTTTGGTAAGATACCCAAGTTAACCCCAGTATGGGTTGCAAATAGGGACAGACCAATTGTAAACCTTGAAATGTCGGAGCTCACGATCTCCGATGATGGTAACCTTGTCATCTTAAATAAAGACACCAAATCGACAATTTGGTCGACCCATGCTAATATCACAGCCAAGAACACTACAGTTGTGCTCATGGACAATGGAAACCTCATCTTAGGAGATGCATCTAACTCATCCAACGTCATATGGCAGAGCTTTGATTACCCTACTGATGGTATGCTCCCTGGTGCAAAGCAAGGCGTGGATAAGGTCACCGGTTTGACCCGTCACCTCGTTTCCAATAAGAGCTTGATTGATCCAGCTCCTGGCCGTTATTGTGTGGAATTAGATACAACTGGTCCTGGCCAATTCCTCTACAAACTATGCAACTCATCCATAGTATATTACTCTAGTGGGGAATGGAATGGTCATTACTTCAACTCGATGCCAGAAATGAATGGAGCCAATCTTTTTACCTTTAAATTCGTCAACAATGACAAAGAGGAGTACTTCATAAAAAATGTAACAGATGACAAGCTGATATCTGTTAGCCTTTTGGACATTACTGGACAGGAAAAGCAACTCATCTGGGTTGAAAGTTCACAAGATTGGGTGACGGTCTTCACCCAGCCTAGAGATCAATGTGATGTCTATGCTACATGTGGACCATTCACAATCTGCAACAGCAACACAGCCCAAGTGTGTGATTGCCTGAAGGGCTTCTCAATAAGGTCACCTAAGGATTGGAAGATGACCAATCTGGCGGGTGCATAAGAAATGTGCCACTGGACTGCGGTGCCAGGAACCAAAGCAGAAATGCAACAACTGACAGGTTCTACCCCATGACAAAGGTCACACTGCCTGCAATGCCCATAGTTATAGAAGCTGCTGGGAGCATAGACCATTGCGCACAAGCTTGCCTAGAAAATTGCTCTTGCATTGCATATTCCTACATCAACAGATGCTCCCTCTGGTATGATGACTTGCTTAACATCAAACAGGGTAACATTGGAACTACTAGTGATGAAGAGGTTCTCTACTTACGTATCTCTGCCAAGGATGCAGAAAGTTGGAGAAATACAAAGAGAGGGAAGGAGGCTATTTGGGCTATTACTGCTGCAAATGCCGTTGCTTTGGTTTTGTTGGCAGTTGTCATGCGGTTTCTGCTGATATGGAGGAGCAAGAGGAAGCACACTACCAGCATGTACAATAATGCACAAGGTGGCAATGGAATTGTAGCTTTCAGATACATTGATCTGCAACATGCAACCAAAAATTTCTCAGAGAAGCTAGGGGGAGGAAGCTTTGGATCTGTATTCAAGGGGTTACTAGCTGATTCTACAGCTATTGCGGTAAAAAGGCTTGATGGTGTCCGTCAGGGAGAGAAGGAGTTCAGAGCCGAAGTGAGTTCAATTGGAATCATCCAACACATCAATTTGGTTAAACTAATTGGCTTTTGCTGCAAGGGCAGTATGAGACTGCTTGTGTATGAATACATGCCAAATCTTTCCCTCGATGCACATCTCTTCCGCAGCAATACAAAGTTACTAAGCTGGAGTGTCCGTTACCAAATAGCCCTTGGAATTGCAAGAGGATTAGCATACTTGCATGATAGTTGCAGGGATTGTATCATACACTGTGATATCAAGCCACAGAACATACTTCTTGACACCTCATTTATACCTAAAGTTGCAGATTTTGGTATGGCCAAATTTCTAGGGAGGGATTTTAGCAGAGTTTTGACTACATTTAGAGGAACTATAGGCTATCTTGCACCTGAATGGATCAGTGGAGTGGCCATTACACCAAAAGTGGGTGTCTACAGTTACGGTATGATGTTGCTTGAAATAGTATCAGGTCGGAGCAACAATACATTTAAGGAGAATAGCAGTACTGGTGATCATTTGGCATATTTCCCGGTTCAAGTTGCAATGAAACTTCTAGCAGGGGACATTGTGGGCTTGTTGGATGACAAGTTGCATGGTGATGTTAACTTGGATGAAGTTGAGAGGGTCTGCAAGGTGGCCTGCTGGTGTATCCAAGATGGCGAATCCAATCGACCGACCATGGGATAAGTGGTTCAAATCCTCGAGGGTTTGTTAGAACTTGAAGTACCCCCAATACCAAGACTGCTTCAAGCTATTGCATGAAGGTCACCAATCACCTTAAACTATACCCCGGTCTGAAGGCAAAGCAGCACCGATTAAGGTTAAGATATGGTACTCGATGAGGATAACATTATGACGGACCTGCTTCTATGGTCCATAATCACTGCAATTTGTAACTTATTTTCTGCAACTTATCTTCGATGCATCTAAGAATTAGAGACTGATCCCATGTATATTTGTATGGACCTGCTACAATGGTCCATAATCACTGCAATTTGTAAGCATATATCTTCTGTTAATTATCTTTGAGGGAAGCATCCAAGGATGACATTTTGGGAGAGACTGATCCCACAATTATTTCATACTAGGACTAGCCTGCAGGAATCTCTGTTAAATCTGTTTGCGTGCATTCTATGCTGGATGAATTGCATACGACCAGTGCTATTTAGGCAATTTAGTTGGTGAATGACCTTACAAAACCTAGAATCTCAAACACGATTTCACCATATTGCTGAAGCAAAAAGACAACGAAGCCGAGGGTTCCGCGATTTGGATTTACCGGTCGCCCGTTGCAGCCGCCGGTGGACGGCCCCGCCGCGACCGCTCTCGTCGGTCGGCCCCAGTATCAGGCTCGCTCGCCGCCGTGGAGGACGGGGCCGCAGCGCCGCGTACCCGTTTTGGCGGCACCGCTGTCCGCCGGAAGACCGTCGCCGTCCCGCAGTCGCGTCGGCCCTGGCGGCACCGCATCAAGTATGCTCCCAGTGGGCCTGAACTTCCTCCCCTTCCTGGCCAGCAGCAGCAGCATACGTGCGAGACAGCAAGCAGCAGTGTTTTTCTCTCTCGCATCGCTGCGCCTCCGCATTCCGCTCGCAAGAGGATTCCCGTGTGTATTTTGATTGTCTAAGAGCCTGTTTGGGACTGCTCTGCTCCTTAAAATTCAGCTCCGCTCCAGAAAACACAAGCCAAAACAGGGTAGCTCGCGATATCGCTCCAAAAAAAACTAGAATCTGGGCACAACTCCCAGTTTTTATGAAGCTCTTGAGGTCTTCAAAAACTCTAGAAAGCTGAGTTGGGTGGAAATTACCCACCATGGCCACCAAAGTGGATACCCCTTCGTTTCTCCCCCCTCAACCAATCAAATAGATCCTTTCCATCAAATTTCTCATTCTTGAAGCTGGAGCTAGATGAAAGCCAAACATTCTCTTTGATAGTGCTACAACTTCAAGATGAATCTGCTCCAAAGTGAATTTAGTGGAGCGAAACTGATTTTGATGAAGCGGAGCGGTCCCAAACAAGCCCTAAGGCTCTGTTCGGATCCCCTTCGCTCCTGCAGCTCCCGAAGCGTAGGGAGCTTCAGCACAATAGCGCGGAGCGGCTACAACCTCGCACGGAGCGGAGTTGAGAGTTGGTTGGGAGAGCTTCGTAACAAGCTCTAACTTCTACACTTCTACACTACTAGTATTAAATAAAACAGACGAAAACTCTGTTAGACCCATGCTTGCACAAACGAAACATCCCACGCTTACGCATCTATATCTACACTACTATTAAACAAGAGAACATGGAGGACGGAAACTCTACCGGCCCGCGCTCGCACAAGAGAAACAACCCACGCCCGCGCACAAGGGTAACGATCAAACAACCCACGTCCAATTTATATGGAGAGAAAAAAAAAACAATCCCAAAAGGGAACAATACAGAAAAAAAGTTGCTAAATTAGCGGTAACCAATTTATTTCCCCGCCGTCGCCGCCATTCCGTGTTGCCATCCAGCGTCCAGGTTAACCCGCGACATCCATGCCCTGGGCAGTCGGCAAGGCACCCGACCACGGCAGCAAGGACGAGCTCTTCGGCGACACAGGTGCCGCGCCCAGACTAGCTGAACTCTATTGTCGTCCAGGCGTCCAGGTTTACCTGCGCCATCGCTGCCCTGCGCAGGACGGCAAGGCACCAAACGACGGCCGTAACGACGAGCTCTTCGTCAATCTGGTACCGCCAGGTATCGAACTTTGTTGCCATCCAGCGTCCGGGTTGACCTACGCAATCGCTGCCCTGCGCAGCCGGCGAGGGACCCGACGACGGATGCGACGAGCTGACCTGCCCTGTGGCATTCACGTCCGAGCTCTTGGCCAACAAAGGTGCCGCCCAGACTGTCTGAACTTCATGAGGCTTTTACACGCCGCCGCCACCCAGACTGTCCCGCGCCATCGCTGCACTACGCATACGACGACGTCACAACGCCGATGAACTGCTCCGCAGGTGCATGCTTATTTGCCAACATGTTGCCAGTGTGATCCATTTGATTGATCTTGTTGCTTTTCTGCATATTATAATGACAAAAACATGTTGGCATTCTATAATTTATCAAAAACAAGAATGACTCTTATGGCATTAGCATATGCTAACATGATCCCTATTGTACGTACCTGACCTAAACCTGAAATCATACCATGAAGCCTTGGCGAATGCACATGATACTGACATCACCCAAAAGCCTCACCAAGCTGCATATGGTTCACCCATTGCCCAGTTAATGTAATATGAACATAAAAAAGCCACACTCTGAAAGAGACCTAGATGAATAGTATTACAAACTACTACATTTTGTTACATTATGCCAAGTATATTAATGCAAATTGAATTCATTTGGGTAGCAGACCTAGATGAATAGTATTACAAACAACTATATTCTTTAGCATTATGCAAGTATATTTATGCAAATTGAATCCATTTGGGTAACATACTTAGATGAATAGTATTACAATTAGCTACATCTTGTAGCATTATACTAAGTATATTAATGCAAATTGAATTCATTTGGGTAAGCAGAGGCACCACAAGAAAGCTATGAAGGTAAAGAGCTGGTGGGGTTGAACATAAAACTCTACTATGTTTATATTCCGGTAATACTATTCCTTCAAAGATAGTTGTATGATAACACTCTTGACATTCACAGGGCTGAAGGACTTCGTATGGCCCCTACCACTCCCAACAGGTAATGATCATAACCCAGTCGCTCGATTGTTGCTCAATGATACGTCTCCATCATATCCACTTTTTCAAACACGTTTGCCCTTGTTTTGGACTCTAACTTGCATGATTTGAATGGAACTAACCCGGACTGACGCTGTTTTCAACAGAATTGCCATGGTGTTATTTTTGTGCAGAAATAAAAGTTCTCGGAATGACCTAAAACTTCATGAAGAATATTTTTGGAATATAAAAAAATACTGGCGAAAGAATCAACACCAGGGGGCCCACACCCTGTCCACGAGGGTGGAGGGCGCGCCTCCTGCCTAGTGGGCCCCCTGAGGCTCCACCGACCTCAACTCCAACTCTATATATTCACGTTCTGGGAGAAAAAAATCAGAGAGAAGGATTCATCGCGTTTTACTATAAGGAGCCGCCGCCAAGCCCTAATCTCTCTCGGGAGGCTGATCTGAGTCCGTTCGGGGCTCGGGAGAGAAATCCGTCGCCGTCGTCATCATCAACCATCCTCCATCACCAATTTCATGATGCTCACCGCCGCGTGTGAGTAATTCCATCGTGAAGCTTGCTGGACGGTGATGGGTTGAATGAGATTTACTATGTGTCTGATTAGTTTTGTTAGGGTTTGATCCCTAGTATCCATTATGTTCTGAGATTGATGTTGCTATGACTTTGCTTTGCTTAATGCTTGTCACTAGGGCCCGAGTGCCATGATTTCATATGTGAACCTATTATGTTTTCATGAATATATGTGAATTCTTGATCCTATTCTGCAAGTCAATAGTCACCTACTATGTGTTATGATCCGGTAACCCCGAAGTGACAAAAATCGGGACCACTCCCGGTGATGACCGTAGTTTGAGGAGTTCATGTATTCACTAAGTGTTAATGCTTTGGTCCGGTACTCTATTAAAAGGAGGCCTTAATATCCCTTAGTTTCCAATAGGACCCCGCTGCCACAGAAGGGTAGGACAAAAGATGTCATGCAAGTTCTTTTCCATAAGCACGTATGACTATATTCGAAATACATGCCTACATTACATTGATGAACTAGAGCTAGTTCTGTGTCGCCCTATGTAATAACTGTTGCATGAGGAATCGCATCCGACATAATTATCCATCACTGATCCAATGCCTACGAGCTTTTCACATATTGATCTTTGCTTAGTTACTTTGCCGTTGCCACTGTTACAATTACTACAAAATTGCTACTGTTACCTTTGCCACCGTTACCGTTACTTCCATACTACTATGCTACTAAATACTTTGCTGCAGATATTAAGTCTTCCAGGTGTGGTTGAATTGACAACTCAACTCATAATACTTGAGAATATTCTTTGGCTCCCCTTGTGTCGAATCAATAAATTTGGGTTGAATACTCTACCCTCGAAAACTGTTGCGATCCCCTATACTTGTGGGTTATCAAGACTATTTTCAAGCGCATTGTTCTTGGGGAGCATAGCTCTATTCTTTAAGTCACTTGGGATTTATATCTGCTGATCACTATGAGGAACTTGAAAGACGAAAAAACCAAGATTTATCCCTCAACTACGAGGGGAGGTAAGGAACTGCTATCTAGCTCTGCACTTGATTCACCTTTTGTTATGAGTAAATTTGTGACACCTACACCTGCTATTGATTCTGATATGTCGCATGTTATTGATGATGCCACTTCTGCTATGCATGATACTTATGATGAAACTACTTCTAAGCTTGATAATACTGTGCCATTAGGTGAATTTCTTGATGAACAACTTGCTAGGGTTAGAGAGAATGAAATGATTGAAACTGATAATATTGATGAAAGTGATGATGAAGGTTTTTTCCCCTAGATATGAATTGCCTGATGTGCCTGAGGGTTATGTTATGGATGAAGAAACTGCTAGAGACTTTTTTGCTTGCAAAGATAGATATGATCTTAAGAAACTGTTAGCTAAGCTGAAAGAAAAATCTTTGAATGCTAGAATGAAATATGACCCTGCTTTTGCTACTTCATCTATCTGTATTTCTGATAAGGATTATGATTTCTCTGTTGATCCTGAGTTAATTACTTTGGTTGAATCTGATCCTTTTTATGGCTATAAATCTGAAAATGTTGTGGCACATCTTACTAAACTGAATGATATAGCCACCCTATTCACTCATGAGGAAACAATTCGTTACTACTATATCCTTAAGTTATTTTCGTTCTCATTAAAGGGTGATGCTAAAACATGGATTAATTCTCTTGATCCTGGTTGTGTGCATAGTCCCCAAGATATGATTTATTACTTCTCTGCTAAATATTTCCCCGCTCATAAGAAACAAGCTGCCTTAAGGGAAATATATAATTTTGTGCAAATTGAAGAAGAGAGTCTCCCACAAGCTTGGGGGAGGCTTCTCCAATTACTTAATGCTTTGCCCGATCATCCTCTCAAGAAAAATGAAATACTTGATATCTTTTATAATGGACTAACCGATGCTTCCAGAGACCACCTGGATAGTTGTGCTGGTTGTATTTTCAGGAAAAGAACTGTTGATCAAGCTGAATTGCTATTGAATAATATGTTGAGTAATGATAATAATTGGACACTTCCTGAACCAACTCCTAAACCAACTCCGAAGAAAAGGGGTATTCTATTTCTCAGTACTGAAGATATGCAAGAGGCAAAGAAATCTATGAAAGAAAAGGGTATTAAAGCTGAAGATGTTAAGAATTTACCACCTATTGAAGAAATACATGGTCTTGATAACCCGACACAGGTAGTAGAGGTAAATTCTCTCTATAGATTTGATGAAGGTGATATTCCTCGTTATAAGTCTGCTAGCCAATGCTTAGATGAGTTTGATAATTTTATTGTTAAACAAGAAAACTTCAATGCTTATGTTGGTAGACAATTGAAACGTAATGCTTATATGATTGAACACTTGAGTGATTATATGTCTAGAGTTCAAGGTGAACTTAAACTTATTAGTAAACATGCTTCTATGGTTACCACTCAAGTAGAACAAGTGCTTAAAGCTCAGAATGATTTGCTCAATGAATTAAATAATAAGAGAAATGATAATGTTGTTAGAGTTATGACTAGAGGGGGTAAAATGACTCAGGAACCTTTGTATCCTGAGGGCCACCCTAAGAGAATTGAGCAAGATTCTCAGAGAACTAATGTTGATGCACCTAGTCCTTCTAGAAAGAAGAAAAAGAAAAACGATAGGACTTCGCATGCTTCTAGTGAACCTGTTGTTGACACACCTGAGAATCCCAATGATATTTATATTTCTGATGCTGAAACACAATCTGGTAATGAACATTAACCTAGTGATAATACTAATGATGATGTTCATGTTGATGCTCAACCTAACAATAACAATGATGTAGAGATTGAACCTGCTGTTGATCTTGATAACTGTCACGCCCAAGATGCGACCCTATCCTAAAGGAACTCGAAGGTCCCACCAAGGATAGAAGCGCATCTTGAAGACGCTTTTGCAAGGTGGATATCATTACATCAACATTACATAATAGTGGGGATACAACCAAGACATACCAAGTCACATGAATACAACAATACATCATACAAGATCAACATCCGACTATGGATGAATCATAAACAGAAACTCAAACAATATCTACCCTGCTAGCCCAGGCTGCCGACCTGGAACCTATCCCCTGATCGAAGAAGAAGCAGAAGGAGAACTCCAAAACAAGCAAACATCGCTCTTGCGTCATGATCGTCGCATAACCTGTACCTGCAACTGTTGTTGTAGTAATCTGTGAGCCAGGAGGACTCAACAATCCCATTACCATGGGTATCAAGACTAGCAAAGCTTGAAGGGAAAGGAAGGGGTAAAGTGGTGAGGTTGCAGCAGCAACTAAGCATGTATGTTGGCTAACTTACGCAAATAAGAGCGAGAAGAGAAGCAAAGCAAGTGGTCGTCAACTAGTAATGATCAAGAAGTGATCCTGAACTCCTACTTACATCAGACATAACCCAGAAACCATGTTCTCCTCTCGATCAACCCCGAAAAGAGACACTCACGGTTACGCACACGGTTGGTGTATTTTAGAAGAGTTTACTTCAAGTTTACTACAACTGGATATTAACAAATTCCCATGTGCCACATAACCACGGGCACGACTTTCGAAAGTTCAAACCCTGCAGGGGTGTCCCAACTTAGCCCATGATAAGCTCTCGCGATCAACGAAGGATATTCCTTCTCCCGGGAAGACCCGATTAGTCTCAGAATCCCGGTTTACAAGACATTTCGACAATGGTAAAACAAGACCAGCAAAGCCGCCCGATGCACCGACAATCCTGATAGGAGCTGCACATATCTCGTTCTCAGGGCAACACCGGATAGGCCAGCCTACGAGTAAAACCAGCCCTCGAGTTGCCCCGAGGTGGCCCCGCAGTCTGCCCGGTTCGAACCAGCACTTAGAAAAGCAATCGGCCGGGGGCTAAAATAAAGATGACCCTCGGGTTGGCCGACCCAAGGGAAAGGGTATAGGTGGTGGTGAGGCAAATGGTAAAACCAAGGTTGGGCCTTGCTAGAGGAGTTTTATTCAAAGCGAATTGTCAAGGGGGTCCCATAAATCACCCAACCGCGTTAGGGACGCAAAATCCGGGAACATAATACCGATATGGCGGAAACTAGAGGCGGCAAGAGTGGAACAAAGCACCGGGCATAAGGCGAGCCTTCCACCCTTTACCAAGTATATAGATGCATTAATAATATAAGAGATATTGTGATATCCCAACATAAACATAATCCAACATGGAGCAATCTTCATCTTCACCGCAACTAGCAACGCTATAAGAGGGGCTGAGAAAAAGTGGTAACATAGCCAAACAACGGTTTGCTAGGAAGGGTGACAACGGTTAGGGGCTATCATGCAATTTGGGAGGCTTGAGCAGCAAGTGGTAGGTAACACAGCATAGCGATAGAACGAAGCAACTAGCATAGCAATGATAGTAATGAGATCCAAGGTGACGGTCATCTTGCCTGAAATCCCGCTAGGAAGAAGAACGAGTCCATGAAGAAGACAACCAGACGTAGTCGAACGAATCCTCACAACTCCAGAACGAAACCGAAGCTAACGAGAGAAGCAAACCGGAAAGAAGCAAACAACATAGTAAACACACAATCATAAACATGGCATGATGCACAATCAAGTATGATGCATGTCCGGTTTAAGTGAGGCATGACATGGCAAAGTGCAACAAACAACACTACAAATTAAGTGGAGCTCAATATGCAACGAGTTGCATATTGACGAAACACCACATTGACATATTTAGTTCTCTCTCGGTTATGTACCCAACAATATTAAATGTTGTTAAACATGACAAGAGGTGAAGCATAAGTAAACTAACTATTTAGGCAAGTTTAAATGAGGCCGGAACAATCAAACAACAATTCCGAAAAATCCCCATATGCATATTTTAGATTTGGTACTGTTCTGCCCTAAACCATATTTTAGAGTTGTTAAACATGCAAGATGAGTGCACCATGTTAAACTAGGCATTTTTTACACCATAAAGTTTATTTAAAACGGAGCTATGGTTATTTAGTTATGAAATAAATCATTTTAGCATGTCATTTAAGCAAATTAATGCAAACAGCAAGTTAAACATTTTAAACATGGATGAAAGTGGCATATTATTAATCTACACAAAATTCTAAGCATTTTACATGTTTAAATCATTTTAATCCGATGCACGGTTCATGAGTTATTAAATGCATGAAGATGAGGGTCTTTTTTGTAAAACTGCAGTCTCTGGATAATGTCTAAATTCGCAGGCAAGGACAAAACACATCACGGGCCAAAACTAGCTGGCCCAACATGCACATAAGAGGGGCTGGGCGCTGCTCACCATGGGCCATGGCCCAGTCGGTGGAGGAGGTGAGGCCGGAAGGGGCGTTGGGCCTGGGTTGGCTGTGACCCAGCCGGATCGGTCAAAGGCGGCGAGGGTCAGGCGAGCTGCTCTGCTTTCGTTTGAAGAACGAAACAACAACACACCCACAGCGATCAGAAGACGGCGGCAGCGGACTTAGCGCGGGACTTGGGGCTCCGGCGAGTGAGAAGTCCGGCAACAGCAGCAAGGATGGTCGGGACCCGCGGATCCGAGGAGATATGGTGGTGGTGCTCCATGAGAAGCCCATGGCGACGGACGCGGTTGACCAGCGACGCGCTTGCGACGAGGGAGGCGGCGTGCGTATGTTCAAGTTGAGGCGAGGATGGGGCGCCGTGATCGGACGGAAGAGGCGCCAGATCACCGTGGAGACGAGGTGGCCGGAGTTGGAGCTCCGTGGCGGCAGTGGCTCTGCAGAAACGGCAGCGTCGCAACACAAATCAGAGAGAGAGAGATGAGATGAGGGGACCGGAGGAAGGAGAGAAAAGGAACCAGGGCGGCGCTCAACTGAAACGGCAACGGTGGAGATGCTCGGGACCCTCCTGGTCCCAGATCGAGTGAGGCAGGAGGACTCGGGCTACAACCATGGCGCGGGAAGCTCCTGTAGGGAAAAGACAGGGAGAGAGATGGCGTGAGCGAGAGAGAGACAGGGGAAAAGGAGGATGGAAAGGAAAACAGAGGAGAGGGACGCGACGATCCTGCTGGTTGCCGGCGAGGAGCGGCTCGGGAGGACTCGGGCACGAGGAGCGGGGCTGGCTGCTCTGGTTGGTGGGATGGATCGATGGCGAGAAGTGGGTGGCACTGGTTGGCTCCGGTTGAATCGGGAGGAAATCCCAAAGAGGAAGGAGGTTGGTCGGGTGGCTCGAATGGATCGGGCAAGATCCCGAGGATGGAGGAGACAGTGGGCGCCGGCGGCGGGGAGGATTTGAGGGATTGGACAGCTAGGTTTAGGTTAGGCTGTTTATATAGCAAGTGGGTTTTAGTTAGGGGTTAATCCGGTCCGTCCGATCGAAATCGGGCGGTTGAGAAAAAGTAGGTTAGGAAGCCCAAATAAGAAACCGAAGATATCTTTGGGATGTTTGGTGATGATTCGGACCCATCGGTCGTGACCGTGCGGTTCGGGTTCGGGGAAGTTTCGGACGCGGGCGAGGGGTCGATGCATTGGCAAGATAGGTTAGGTGGTCACGGTCAAGAGGGGAGCGAAAACCCGATTAGTCTCGGAACGGTCAACGAAAGCAAGGGGGGACACGGCAACTACGAACGGGTGCAAGCTTTATGAAAACATGCAGATGCAATGCGCATGATGCTATGAGATGCATGGCCGAACAAAACGCAAAACAAAACACAAAACCCAACCATGAAGGAAATAATATATCGCATCTTCGGAAAAGGCAAGAGTTGGAGTTACAATTATGGAAAGTTGTATCCGGGGCGTTACAATAACCCACAATCAAAGAATCAACGTTATGACAAGAGAGACTTCGTTGCTAGGAAGCACGGTAAAGAAAAGAGAATCATGGGTTCAGAAACCCATGCTTTTCCTCCTAAACCATCCAAGAAAAAGGATGATGAGGATTTTGAGCGCTTTGCTGAAATGATTAGACCTATATTTTTGCGTATGCGTTTGACTGATATGCTTAAAATGAATCCTTATGCTAAGTACATGAAAGATATTGTTACAAATAAAAGAAAGATACCGGAAGCTGAAATTTCCACCATGCTGGCTAATTATACTTTTAAGGGTGGAATACCCAAAGAAACTTGGAGATCCAGGAGTACCAACTATACCATGCTCCATTAAAAGAAACTATGTTAAAACTGCTTTATGTGATCTTGGAGCCGGTGTTAGTGTTATGCCTCTTTTTTTATATCGTAGACTTGATTTGAATAAGTCGACACCTACCGAAATATCTTTGCAAATGGCCGATAAATCAACTGCTATACCTATCGGTATTTGTGAGGATGTGCCTGTTGTGGTTGCAAACGTTACTATTTTAACGGACTTTGTTATTCTTGATATTCCCGAGGACGATAGTATGTCTATTGTTCTTGGTAAACCATTTTTGAATACTGCAGGGGCTGTTATTGATTGCAATAAAGGCAATGTCGCTTTTCATGTTAATGGTAATGAGCATACGGTATACTTACCGAGGAAACAACCTCAAGTCCACAGTATAAATTCTATTGGAAAATTTTCAACAATCACTATTGGAGGTTTTGAATTTCCTCTTCCTACTGTCAAGAAGAAATATGATATTCTTATTATTGAGGACGTGCATATCCCCATTGAGGTAACCTAGTGTTATTCGAAAATTCTCTGGTTTCATGCGATTCGGAATGAGTTTGTTAACAAGGCTTGATCAACCTTGTTAGTGGATTCCTTTTGATGAGCATGAGATGGATGAAGTTAGAAAGCACAACTCTCTGTACCCTCCTTTTACTTTTTGTTATTTAGATTAAATAAAGTAAAAATATTATTTTTTGTCTGTTTTCTGAATTATCCTTGCAATAAAAAATACCCCAAAAATGAAAGTTCTCCAAATGTCCCGAAATTGAAATATGATTTTTTGTAGAATATTTAAGAATATCTGGCACTGAGAGCACACCGGGAGCCATCACCTGGCCACGAGGGTCCAGGGTGCGCACCCTGCCTCGTAGGCCCCACGTGACCCCCTCCACTTACTCCTGCACCCACACACTTCTTCTTCCTTCAGAAAAAATCCCCACATAGCTCAAACCCGTGTTCTAGCTCTTCTTGCTGCGATTTTCGATCTCCTTGTTCAAAGATCCATTCACAAAACTGCTTCGGAGGATTGTTCTTCGGTATGTGACTCCTCCAACGGTCCAATTAGTTTTTGTTCTAGTGCTTTATTTATTGCAAATTTTTGATGCTTAGGTGACCCTGTTCTTCAGCTTGCATGTCAAATTTATATGGTCCAAAGTAGTTTTAATGCATGATATAGTCTCTAGGCACTTTTGGGAGTAGTTGCTATTAACCTTATTGAGTTTGGTTCACTTTTATTTTGAGTTACTAAAAATTTCAGAGGAAAAAAATGTTGAAGAGATTGTTGAGAGGCTCTTCTAGCCGAATCTAGAAGGATAAGCAAAGTGAAGAGAATAAGAAGCCCAAATATAATCTTCCTCGCACCACGGAGGTTCGGCCTTGTGATGAGTTCTTGAGAGCCGCCGGAATCTACGATGATTTTTATTACTTGGCTGAGAATGCAGGCCTCACCGACTTCCTCCACGACCAGCTCGAACAATATCTCCTACTCACTAGTATTTTTGTGCAAAATTTTCATTTCCATGCTAGGAGATCACCACCTTCGGTAGATTTTTATTTATATGATGAGTTTAAGGAGATGTCACTTTATGATTTTTGTGTGGCTTGCAAGTTGCCCTTTGAGGGCAGCATCGAGGAACCACATCCTGGTGATGTGGCAGAATTTATTGATGAAATTGCTGTAGGGGAAAAGAGAAAAGTGTCAGATGCAAGAACTACTAGTATACATTTTCCTGTTCTACGTTACTATGCAATATTTGCTAGTAGATGTTTAGTTGGTCGCGGGAACAGTGGGGGCCTCAGTGCTCCTGACCTCGCCATTTTGTGTCATGCTTTACTCCATGACAGAACTTTCAGTTTAGGCGCTATGGTTGCTAAACGGTTGAGTCTAAACCATACAAAGGGCCCCATTTTTGGAGGTATCTTTGCTTCGCGTCTTGCTAAATATTTTGAGATACCTATTAGACACTATGAGAAAGAAGAAAAATTGTTGCACCCTATTTTCTTAGACTATAAAAGTATGGTAGCACATGATTTTATTTGCGATGATAAGGAGAAGAGACTCATTTATAACCTTCTATTCAGTGAAAAGACTTGTCAGATTATTACCCTGCCTGCACCTTCTTTGTTTAACATTTATTCAGGCACATACATCATCCTGCCCGATGACATCTAAGCATATTGGGAGTGAACACGATCCCCAGAGCCAGAGCCAGAGCCATCTTTTGATCCATATCAGGAGTCTATTTATCAGTGGGATCCGCAAGAGCTCGCTAACCAGTGGCACCCCGAGGATCCTCCTCAGTACACTAGAGAGGACCACTTTGATCCATGGGCATAGACCAACTTAGGTAAAAAGCCTAAGCTTGGGGGAGTACGTATTTCTCACCGACATTACATTTATATTCACACATTCATGCTAGTTGTCGGTGCTCATACTTTTTCATTGTACTATCCATGCTAGTTTATTTTCTTTTTAAGTTTTCTTCTTGTGTGTTTGAAAAACCTGAAGGAAAACCAAAAAAAAAATAGTTGTAGCTTTTAGCTAGTTTACTTTCCATGCCTGTAGTAGTAACAATTAAAAGAAAACCCAAAAAGATTTCTTGTTCTTCTTTTGCTTGTTGGGAGCTTTCACGTGTAAATAGTTTTATTTCTTTACTTTGGGGGACGAGAGGAGAAGACTGTGACGCCCTCGATTCAATCGTACACTAATCATGCACGCAAATGTGTACGATCAAGATCAAGGACTCACGGGAAGATATCACAACACAACTATAGACACAAATTAAAATAATACAAGCTTTATATTACAAGCCAGGGGCCTCAAGGGCTCGAATACAAAAGCTTGAAAACACAAGAGTCAGCGGAAGCAACAATATCTGAGTACGGACATAAGTTAAACAAGTTGTCATAAGATGGCTAGCACAAAGCGGGATCTGATCGAAGAGGCGCAGCCTCCTGCACTCGATCCTCCTAACTACTCACAGTCGTCGTCGTGAGCAGACGTAGTAGTAGGCACCTCCAGTGTAGTAGTCGCCGTCGGCGGTGGCGTCGCTCACAGGCTCCAACATCTGGTCGCAGACAATCGGATAGAGATAGGGAAAAGGGGAACAAGGCAACCGTGAGTACTCATCAAAGTACTGCAAGCAAGGAGCTACACTACATATGCATGGATATATGTGTAAAGGGCCATATCGGTGGACTGAATCTGCAGAATGCGAGAATAAGAGGGGATAGCTAATCACGTCAAGACTACGCTTACAGCAGCCTCCGTCTTGCAGCATGTAGCGTAGAGTAGATCAAGTCCTCCAAGTAGCATCGCATAGCATAATCCTACCCGCGATCCTCTCCTCATAGCCACATTTAGAGAGCGACCACCGGGTTGTATCCGCACTTGGAAGGGTGTTTTTATTAAGTATCCAGTTCTAGTTGTCATAAGGTCAAGGTACAACTCCAAGTCGTCCTGTTACCGAAGATCACGGCCATTCGAATAGATTAACTTCCCTCTGGGTGCACCACATAACCCAACACGCTTGATCCCATTTGGCGGACACACTTTTAGGGTCATGCCCGCCATGAAGATCAACACGTCCCAGCCCCACCTAGGCACAACAGAGAGGTCAGACGCGGTCTAAACCTAAGTGCACAGTGTCAGGCCCATCGCCTTAGCACACACACGTTATGTCTGTGACGGAAGCGAACTAGCCCCTTAATACAAGAAGCGGGCTTACGTTCCAATCCGGCGCGCGCTTCGATCGACGTCACGAAGGTTTGGTGATACCACGGCGCCGAGTGCCCATATCTTTCCAGCGTAGTTGGTTAGTGCGTATAGACCAAATGGCGGACTCGGATCAAATACCAAGATCTCGTTAAGCGTGTTAAGTATCCGCGACGCCGACCAGGCCAGGCCCACCTCTCTCCTAGGTGGTCTCAACCTGCCTGTCGCTCCGCCTCAAAGTAACGATCGGGGCCGTCGGGAACCCAGGCCCACCTCTCTAGGGATGGAGCCACCGTCCTTTCAGCCCCATCTCCGAGCAGTATCACGAGTAATGTAATAGTGTAAAGTACATAGTATATGCCCGTGATCACCTCCCGAAGTGATCACAGCCCGATGAGTATAGCATGGCGAGGGCGGACAAGAGTGTAGGGCCACCGATGGAACACTAGCATCCTATACTAAGCGATAGGATAGCGGTAAAGGTAACAACTTGATAGTAGCAAGGACAAAGCTATGCAGCGGTATAGGATTAGCGAAAGCGGTAACATGCTACACTACTCTAATGCAAGCAGTATAGAGAAGAATAGGCGATATCTAGTGATCAAGGGGGGGGGGCTTGCCTGGTTGTTATGGCAAGTAGGAGGGGTCGTCTTCGATGTAGTCGAACACACGAACATCGGCAGCAGTCTCGAAGTCTACCGGAAAGAAGTAACGGAGGGCAAACACAATAAATAACAGAGCAATCAAATGTAACACAAAGCAAGACGCGGCAATACGTTGTGCTAGGGGTGACCTAACGCAGGGATAGGTGATACCGGCGAAAGGGGGAAACAACCGGGAAAGTATTCCCGGTGTTTCATGTTTTCGGACAGATGAACCGGAGGTGAAATGTTGTAGGTTCACTATGCTAGGGACGCGTGGCAGACGAACGGGCTGCGTCTCCGGATTCGTCTCGTCGTTCTGAGCAACTTTCATGTAGAAAGTTTTTCCATCTGAGCTACGGTTTATTTTATATTAATTTTTAAAGTTTTAAATCATTTTAGGATTAATTTAAATATTTTAATTCAACATTATCGAGCGATGTGTCTTGGCGTCATCATGGCCTTGACATGACGTCGGCGATCAATGAGAGGTGTTGGTGGTCAACTAACGTGTGGGTCCCGCATGTCATTGGCTGATTAATTAACTGACAGTTAATTAGGTTAATTAGTGATTTGATTAGTCTAATTATGATTAATTAATTCTTTAATTATTAATTAATAAATATTCTTATTTTTTATTATTTTTTTAATTATTTTCTTTATAGAAAAACATTCTAGGCGGGGCCCGTGCGTCATTGGGCCAAGGGGGGCTTAGCGGGCGCGCGGGTTACGGGCGCCTGGAGCGGGTGTGGTGCACCCGCCTAGGCCGACAGGTAGGGGCGGGCACTGGGCTCCAGCCGCCAGGTCTGAGGAGAGGAGAGCTGCAGGAGGCGAGGTCGGGCGCAGGCCGGCCAGGCGTGGTCGGACCGTGGACGGCGGTAGGAGGCGGAGCAGGGGGGCTTAGCGGGCGTGTAGGCCGGCGAGGCGGGGCCACGCACGCGGGCGTGGTGGTCTTGTGGACAATCATGGGCAAGTCTGAGTACACGCGCCTGTCTGACTCTGAGAGGATCTGGGGCGAGGAGAGAGGAGGCCGGGGCCTCACCATTCGATGTAGGGACAAGGCAGCGGGGCGCGGGGGGGAAGACGGGGACGACTAGGCGAAGAGGTAGCAGGCCGGCGGGGAGGCTGTCCGGTGAAGAGACGGCAAGGAGGCGACGTGGTCGACGACGAGGTGGCCGAGGCAGAGTCGTTCCGGGCGGCGGCGACTTGGTGAAGCTTCTGCTCGCCGGCGTTGGCGTGGAGTCGAGGGCAGCCCCTCGAAGCCTCGGCCTGCTTAGGGAGACCGGTGGCCATGGGTTCACGGTGACGCGGCGTCGGGCGTGGTCGGGCGATTCTTGGAGAGGGAGCAGCAGCGAGTAAGAGAGAAGGAGGAGGCTAGGGCGGCCTCGGCTCAGCAGAAGCGATGGGGGAGGCGAGGCCATGGGGATCGGTGACCTGCCGCCTGTCTTGGGGCTTTCAAGGTGTGGCGGCGCTGAGGGAGACGGGAGAGGCGTCTGGGGGAGAGTGCGGTTCGTGGGATAGGGTTAGAGTCACGATGGGGGGTGTTTGTAGGAGGCGAGATGGGCGGCTGGTGT
This sequence comes from Aegilops longissima, assembly GCA_021605205.1. Taxonomy (NCBI): domain Eukaryota; kingdom Viridiplantae; phylum Streptophyta; class Magnoliopsida; order Poales; family Poaceae; genus Aegilops; species Aegilops longissima. Next base: position 136,462,374 of record CM038676.1, on the reverse strand, counting down.
GAGGCCAGCTGGGCGATAGGCCCAGCGAGGGGGGGCTTTACTTTCTTTCTTTTTGGTTTTTTCTGTTTTCTTTATTTCATCATTGCTTTCTATTTATTTCTGCTAGCAAACCAATTTTGTTAAAAGTGCCACTGGTCAAAACGATTACTATGTAGTATATAGCACTGCCATAAAAGTTTGGGAGTAAGATGATTTCATTTTGACTTTACTTAAATAGGAAGGATTTAAGCGGTCTGTTTTGGGTCTGCTTTTTGGATGCTAGGGTCAAATTGGGCATTTTAGTTATGTTGTTTTCCTAATCACAAATGACTATGGAATATGTGCAAAAATATGAACTATTTAGTTTTGCAGTTTGAAGAAGTATTTTATTTGACTTAATTTTAAATTTGAATTTGAACTTGGTTTGATTCAATGCGAGCTTTAACAACATTAACAGTGGTGACGTGGCATCGTTAACGTGGGATTACTGTAGCCTAATTATCCGGGCGTCACAATTCTCCTCCACTACAAGAAATCTCGTCCCGAGATTTAAGAGGTAGTGAAAGGGGGAAAGGTTTGGTAACGAATCTAGCAGTTCTGCTCATCCTGGCTTGCTCTTCGCGAAGAGGCCGGTCCAATACATCGACGCCTTCATTTCTCTGCTTCAGGTCCTTATGATGAAGTCGACATCCTTTCTTCGGGATCTTCATTGTATTCTGAATAGGTAGCAGGGTAGATCGAGCAACGAGAATGCTATAAGGGTAATAACCTGGGATTAACCCATGAATGAGCATATGAGTACCTCTCGAGTTGAAAAATAGAACACATCGAGAGTAAAGCTGGAAGGTCCAACAAGAAGTTTCAGGCAGCCAGGCAATCGTTCAATGCCTAGTCAGAAGGTGAAAGGGGTTTCAAGCAACGGAATAATTATTGTTTCTGATGCCAGAATTGATGATCTCATCGGAAGGTGGCTCATGAATTACATACGAGTCCACGCGGGAGGAATAACTTTGGGAACAGGGGTGTACAGGAGAGTCAGGTTTCAATCCTAGGACCTGTGGGTTATGGGCCCACCATGTGGGGTAAAAGTAGGAAGGGCGTTGACATCTTGCACGATCATGATAGTAAGGCATGTCAGAGAATAACTGAGCAGTTATGTTGGCTGCATCATTGGTACCAAGGGTGAGGGACGAAGAGAACTATTTTCACCTTTCGTTGAAGCGAGGCGGACCATGAGGCAAAGTTCTCGTCCATCGGTGGCTACCGGAATGTCATCAACAAAAGTAAGGTCTTCTTGATAGAATTGTACACGAGGGGTTTACATAAGCGAGGAATTAATCTGCTTAGATCATAATGATCACATAGAAAGGTTAAACAAAACAATGGAAAGGAAAAGGTGATTATCAGATTAACAAAACAAAGGAAAGGAAAATGTGTTTAAACACATATTTCAAGGGTATATCCTTCCCAAGGACAAGCAGAGCATGATGTCCATGACAGGATATACTGTAGGAAACTCTTTAGGTACGGGAGAGAATTTTCATGACATTACCCATACAACGGTGTTTGGGTAATTTCAACAAGAAACATTCAGCATGGTGCTTCAAATGTTCTTATTGAAAATCGAAGTACCATAGACATGCTTCGAGATAGCACTGACATGGTCTTCAAGCAAAAAGTCAGACTCTGGAAACACAAAGGATCCGTCGGGAACAACTTATAGAATAAGTCTTATAGTGTCCTCATGGAGGAATGGATAACATTGCTAAAAGGGAACTATAACAATAGGGCCTCCGGCCAGGTGGGCTAGGTATGACACCACCTTACCGGGTCATATAAAGACCAACGTTATAACTCTTGGAAATATGTTCCAACCATCATATCTGACCGAGATTCAGATTTGATTGGTGTCAGGATACCTCAGACTCAGGATGCCCGAGAAGAAAAGGTGCGACACAAATTGACGAGAAGACATCGTAAGATTCTCGGGAAATGAACCATGGAAGCAAGTTCCGAAACAAGAGTTCATCATTAAATCAAGGAGAGGGTTAGGAGGTGGCTGAGGGATTCATCAACAATTCATTGAGATTCCCAAAAGATGGATTTCCATAATTAAGTGAACAAGGAGATAACATTAGTCAGATCAAATGGTATAATGATGTATGCTCGAGGGAAACATACACAATTAAACATTGGTTGAAAGGTGCACCCGAAATATGGGCTGGGTTGCACAACCAACGTCGGAATGGTGATTCAATAATCAATAGTCTAAGAATGAACGGCCGACCATTAACTTCAAAGCAATAAGGTTGCTAGAAGTTTTGGAATTACACATCACAGTCCATTTGTCGGTGGTTATAAATAACACGGTGACCGGGAAAAGAATGGTGATGGTGATAAGTATCACTTGTATCAAGAATTCTCCAGAGGTGGTGAAATTCTCACAACATTGAGGACATAAGAGATGTTAATGTTCCAAGGTAAAGAAGAACAATTACTGGATAGCAAGGAACTCAAGGTATAACACCAAACACGAACAAGCTTGTGTTGGTGGGAAGGCAATAAAGTGGTCGATGATAACACAGATCATCAAGGGCAAGGATGGTATTTCTCATCATGAACTCAATTGATATCCTAGAAGAGCTCATAAGGTTGATGATGATCACGACACATTTGTCGAGAGATTTCATTAAGATGTAATCAATCAGCGACGACATCAAGTCAAAGGAATGAGGTAGCAGAAGGTTATTGGAACCATGGGTAGGACACAAACTTGAAATCAAGATTGTTGTTCAAAGCTGAACCCGATAGGACGAGGAAGATCGGCGTAAGCAGCTCATCGTCGAAATTTTTTGCTCCGTGAAGAAGGACCAGGTAGCAGTTAAAATCAACACGAATAGGTATAGCGAGCAGGCTAGGAATGACATGATCGGGTAAAACTTCGTACTTAAAGAAGATTCTTGAAGAGTTGTTGAACCGTAGTGCGGACTCGGTTCGATTATCGTTGTCTTTGAGTGTTTAATAACTCAAAGCCCGTGAAAATTTGGAATCCGTGAGAATGTAGTACTTGATGAAGAAGTCATAAGAGGTTATGCGGTTCCATGATAATCTCGAGATACCGAGGGGTAATACTCGACTGACGATCACAGAGAGGTTGGACCGGGGTATTGCTCAGAGAAGACAAGTGCTTAAACTTGCACGAGAAATGGTATTTAAAGGAGAACATGGTCGGAACCACGATTGAAAATGGCCACATCCCAGATATAAGATGAACTTATACCAAGGGAATAATTAATTTTAAAAGAAGCTTCGATGAGAAGATCTACATCGTGTCTATGGGCATGAACACAAAGTTCAAGGTTGACTCCCACTTCTCCAACGCATAACCTTTCATTTACTTCTCGCGTTCGATGAAGTTGTAGTGTTGAAATTTTATCTTGGTAAAATACCAGAAGAGTATGACTCGTGAAAACTTTCGAGTTCACACATATTAAGGAAGGCATAGGTTCAAGCCATCGGGGCTTCTTAGAACATATACCACGAACTTCAGGAGTAAATAACACAAGCTCAAAAGTAGAGCATGGTTGACAAAGCAAAGGATACAATTTACCAAAGGCAATATATATATATATATATATATATATATATATATATATATATATATATATATATCCTAGGAAAGGCTCAAGGTTATTGAATATGAAGGACATTGTCGGATAAAATCCATCAAAGGATCTAGGGTGAGTATCGGCACACAACCCGAGGAAGAAGCAAGGCAAAGACATTGGATTATAGAAACAACTGAATAACTTAGAGCTCAATTTGCTAAGGAATTATGATTTATAAAGCGAAGGATCAGAAGCAGACGCTCTGATCAAGGATGGATAAGTTCAATAGAATTAGGGGCACAATCGATGACAATTTAATTGGCGAGAACCAGTTCATGATTAAAACGACGTCTGAGCTGGAAGGATGAATTCTAGGATCTGTTTGAGGATTGCGAGCATTCGCAACAAATCGAATCAACGGACTCAAAATGTCAATGACAATGGATGTCAACAAGATTACTAGACTTATGGGATTAACCATAATGCAAGCAATCAAGAATTTCAAGAGCAATAGGATGCTCAAGATTATCGGAAGATCGAATGATATTTCGAGGATTCGTGACATACATGCATCAACTAGGGATGAGTGGATACTCGGTAAGTGCGAGAAATTATCCGTAGGGGTATTGAGCGACAAGGAACGCAAGGCGATAGGCACAAAAGGATTCTCGGAACAATAGAGAATTTGAGGTATCTTGTAATAACAAGATCAATGGGAATAAAAGTAAGAACGACAGTGTAAGTATTTATCCATAGGGATGTTTCGGTGGTAGGGAATTGCAAAAAGCGGCAGGCACAAGGTCTCGAGAGAATATCGGAGAGTATCTTGAATTCTTACATTTCACGGAATAATCATCCAGGTGAGGGTTCTCCGGAGGAAGTAATGCGAGATCCTAAAGTTAGATTTTAGTAAATTCATTAAACTCGAATAGAAGAGAGATCAGAGTCCCAGAGTATAGACGAGGAGTAAAAGATCCTAATACCACCCAATGGCGACGTGGGCCCATGGGCTGCACAGCCATGTTAGTAAAAGTTTTGTAAAGTCTAGACTCGACTTCGGCCAAGGAGTTGGAAGGGGGATTCCTACACGCAGTCGGCTCTGATACCAACTTGTGACGCCCTCGATTCAATCATACACTAATCATGCACGCAAATGTGTACGATCAAGATCAAGGACTCACGGGAAGATATCACAACACAACTCTAGACACAAATTAAAATAATACAAGCTTTATATTACAAGCCAGGGGCCTCGAGGGCTCGAATACAAAAGCTCGAAAACACAAGAGTCGTGAAGCAACAATATTTGAGTGACATAAGTTAAACAAGTTGCCATAAGATGGCTAGCACAAAGCGGGATCTGAGATCGAAGAGGCGCAGGCCTCACACAGGATCCTCCTAACTATTCCCAGGTAAATCGTGGGCAGCACGTAGTAGTAGGCACCTCCGATGTAGTAGTAGTCGCCGGCGGTGGCGTCTAGCTCACAGGCTCCGACATCTGGTCGCAGCAATCAAATAGAGATAGGGAAAAAGGGGAACAAGGCAACCGTGAGTACTCATCCAAAGTACTACATAAGCAAGGAGCTACACTACATATGCATGGATATATGTGTAAAGGGCCATATCGGTGGGTGAGCTGCAGAATGACGAGAATAAGAGGGGATAGCTAATCACATGTCAAGACTACGCTTCAGCAGCCTCAGTCTTGCACATGTAGAAGAGAGTAGGCTCAAGTCCTCCAAGTAGCATCGCATAGCATAATCCTACTCGGCGATCCTCTCCTCATAGCCACATTAGAGGCGACCACCGGTTGTATCAGCACTTGGAAGGGTGTGTTTTATTAAGTATCCAGTTCTAGTTGTCATAAGGTCAAGGTACAACTCCAAGTCGTCTTGTTACCGAAGATCACGGCTATTCAATAGATTAACTTCCTGCAGGGTGCACCACATAACCCAACACGCTTGATCCCATTTGGCGGACACACTTTTACAGGTCATGCCCGCCGAGAAGATCAACACGTCGCAGCCCCACCTAGGCACAACAGAGAGTCAAGACGCCGGTCTAAACCTAAGCGCCTGAGGTGCAGGCCCATCGCCCTTAGCACACACGCATGTTGCGTCTGTGGCGGGAGCGAACTAGCCCCTTAATACAAGAGCAGGCTTACGTTCCAATCCGGTAGCGCCGCTTAGTCGCCGACGTCACGAAGGCTTGGTGATACCACGATGCCGAGTGCCCATATCTTTCCCACGTGGTTGGTTAGTGCGTATAGACCAAATGGCGGACTCGGATCAAATACCAAGATCTCGTTAAGCGTGTTAAGTATCCGCGGGGCCGACCAGGGCCAGGCCCACCTCTCTCCTAGGTGGTCTCAACCTGCCACATCGCTCCGCCTCAAAAAGTAACGATCGGGGCCGTGGGAACCCAGGCCCACCTCTACCGGGATGGAGCCACTGTCCTTTCACCCCCATCTCCGAACAGTATCACGAGTAATGTAATAGTGTAAAGTACATAGTATATGCCCGTGATCACCTCCAAGTGATCACAGCCCGATGATATAGCATGGCGGACGGACAAGAGTGTAGGGCCACCGATGGAACACTAGCATCCTATACTAAGCGATAGGATAGCGGTAAAGGTAACAACAATAGTAGTAAGGACAGGCTATGCAGCGATATAGGATTAGCGAAAGCGATAACATGCTACACTACTCTAATGCAAGCGGTATAGAGAAGAATAGGCGATATCTGGTGATCGAGGGCTTGCTGGTTGTTACGGCAAGTAGTAGGGTCGTCTTGATGTAGTCGAACACACGAACATCGGCGATGGTCTCGAGTCTACCGGAAAGAAATAACGGAGGGGGAACACAATAAATAACAGAGCAATCAAATGTAACACAAAGCAAGACGCGGCAATACGTTGTGTTAGGGGTGACCTAACGCAGGGATAGGTGATACCGGCGGAAGGGGGAAACAACCGGGAAAGTATTCCCGGTGTTTCGTTTTTTCGGACAGATGAACCGGAGGTGAAATGTTGCAGGTTCACTATGCTAGGGACGCGTGGCGGACGAACGGGGTGCGTATCCGAATCCGTCTCGTCGTTCTGAGCAACTTTCATGTAGAAAGTTTTTCCATCTAAGCTACGGTTTATTTTATATTAATTTTTAAAGTTTTAAATCATGTTTAGGATTAATTTAAATATTTTAATTCAACATTATCCAGAACAGTGTGTGCTGACGTCAGCATGACGTCAGCAGTCAACAGAGGTGTTGACTGGTCAACTGACGTGTGGGCCCCAAATGTCATTGACTGATTAATTAACTAACAGTTAATTAGGTTAATTAGTGATTAGATTAGTCTAATTATGATTAATTAATTCTTTAATTATTAATTAATCAATATTCTTATTTTTTATTTTTTTTATTCTTTTTTTATAAAAAACGTTCTGGGCGGGTTACGGGCGCCGGGAGCGGGTGTGGTGCACCCGCCCAGGCCGACATGGTAGGGGACGGGCGCTGGGCGCCAGCGGCCATGGGTGCAGGGGAGGGAGAGCTGCAGGAGGGCGAGGTCGGAGCAGGGCCGAACGGGCGTGGTCGGACCATGGACGGCGGTAGGAGGCGGAGCAGGGGGGCTTATGTGACGCCCCCGATTCAATCGTACACTAATCATGCACGCAAATGTGTACGATCAAGATCAGGGACTCACGGGAAGATATCACAACACAACTCTACAAATAAAATAAGTCATACAAGCATCATAATACAAGCCAGGGGCCTCGAGGGCTCGAATACAAATGCTCGATCATAGGCGAGTCGTGGAAGCAACAATATCTGAGTACGAGACATAAGTTAAGCAGGTGCCATAAGATGGCTAGCACAAAGCTGGGATCTGATCGAAGAGGAGCAGGCCTCCCGCACAGGATCCTCCTAGGTCACTCTGAGTGGTCGTCGCCGGGCTGCGTAGTAGTAGGCACCTCCGAGTAGTAGTCGTCATAGGCGGTGGCGCTGGCTCCTGGCTCCATCGTCGATTGCAGCAATCGAGTAGAGATAGGGAAAAGGGGAACAAGGCAACCGTGAGTACTCATCCAAAGTACTACTTAAGCAAGGAGCTACACTACATATGCATGGATATATGTGTAAAGGCCATATCGGTGGACTGAACTGCAGAATGCCGTAATAAGAGGGGATAGCTAGTCTTAACGAAGACTAAACCACGACACCGGTCTTACAATGAGACGTAAGAGGACAACGGAAGTCCTCCAAGTAACATCATATAGCAATAATCCTACCCGCAATCCCACGCTCATAACCACGAGCGAGGCGACCACCGGTTATATCGGCACTTGGAAGGGTGTGTTTTATCAAGTATCCGGTTCTAGTTGTCATAAGCTCAAGGTACAACTCCAAGTCATCCTGTTACGAAGATCACGGCTATCCGAATAGATTAACTTCCCTGCATGGGTGCACCATCTTACCAAAGACGCTTGATCCCATTTGGCGGACACACTTTCGGGGTCATGCCCGACGCGGAAGATCAACACGTCGCAGCCCCACCTAGGCACATCGGAGAGGCCAACACGCGGTCTAAACCTAAGCAGCGAGTGCAGGCCCATCGCCTGAAACACACTGCACGTTATGCTGTGACGGAAGCGCACCTAGCCTAACAGCGTTCCAGTCCAATCCGGCGCGCGCCCTCGTCGTGACGTCTGAAGTACCGGCCGATACCACGGCGCCGGATACCCATAACTACTCCTGCGTAGATGGTTAGTGCGTATAAGCTCGTAGCCAACTCAGATCAAATACCAAGACCTCGTTAAGCGTGTTAAGTAACCGCGAACGCCGAACAGGCCAGGCCCACCTCTCTCCTAGGCGGTCTCAATCTGCCCCGCCGCTCCGCCACAAAGTAACAGATCGGGGCCGTGGGAACCCAGGCCCACCTCTACCGGGATGGAGCCACCCGTCCTTTCAGCCCCCATCTCGAACAGTACCACGTAATGTAATAGTGTAAAGTATATAGTATATACCCGTGATCACCTCCAGTGATCACGGCCCGATAGTATAGCACGGCAGACGGACAAGGATGTAGGGCCACAGATGAAACACTAGCATCCTATACTAAGCGAGAGGATAGCGGTAAAATAACAACTTGATAGTAGCAAGGACAGGCTATGCAGCGGTATAGGATTAGCGAAAGCGAGAACATGCTACACTACTCTAATGCAAGCAGATAGAGAAGAGTAGGCGATATCACGGTGATCAAAGGGAGGGCTTGCCTGTTGCACGAGACAAGAAGGAGGGTCGTCGATGGCGTAGTCGATCACAGGACATCGGCATCGGTCTCGGGTCTCTACCGAGGAAGAGGGGAAGAAACAGTAAATACATAGCGAGCAAGTGCATAACAGACAACGAGCGAGCTAGTCGTGTTCTAACGCATGGCGCTAAGCGATCTTGGCGAAGGGGAAACATCAGGAAAGTTTTCCGGTTCGGACGTCTGTCAGACAGATGAACTGGGAGGAAAGTTTGCAGGTTCGGTAGGTTAGGGGTGCGTGGCGGACAAACGGACTGCGTATCCGGACTCGTCTCGTCGTTCTGAGCAACTTTCATGTACAAAGTTTTTCCATCCGAGTTACGGTTAATTTTCTATGATTTTCCAATGTTTTAAGTATTTCTATGATTTTCTGGAATATTTTATTTAATCTAATCCGAAATTGACCAAGTCAATTTGACTAGTCAAAAGGGAGGATGTGGCCCACATGTCACTGAGACATAATTTAATTGATGGATAAACTAAAATGGAGGGTTAAATTAACATAGGGGGCCACATGTCATAGGCTAGCAATTACCCAAAGTACTAATTAGTCTAACTACTCATTAGCTACTAACCTAAATAGGGCGGTCACATCCAGAGACGCAGACACACACACACACACACACACACACACACACACACATCACACAAGCACAGGGGCCGGCCAGAGGCACACAGCCGCACACACAGCACACACACACAATGCTAGGGAGTAACTCTATTCCTTTTAACACAAGATAGCATTTTGTGATTTTTGTAGGATTTAATCCATGCATTATCTGAAGCAGGTCTAATGAAACAAAATGAGGCTTGTTACGTCTACTTTCCGTTCATACAATTTTTACCCATGTTAGGACTTGTCTTATCGCTGTTTAGTGGCAGTTTAGAAGGCTAGTCATTGTAGAAATACAAAAGCTAGCTCTTGCTCTGATACACTGAATATTCTTGTGAGCCGTGTAGCATAGCAGAGAGCAGCGGCCTGCGGGGCAGCAAACAAGCGGCATGCACACGGCCGCGCATGCTTGGCGCAGAGGGACGGCGGCGAGGCGTGGGGGCTGCCGCGCGAGCAATGGGCAGGGGTGGCGCAGCCACGGCTCGAGGCGTCGAGCAGACTGCAGCAATGCAGCGGCGATGGCAACGATGGGCGAAGCGGGCGTCGAGACGGCGCGGAAGAGGCTGCAGCAGGCGCGTCTTGTAGTGTGGGCGCAGGGGCGGGCGGTGTCTGGCGCGTGCGGAGGAGAGCTCCGCCACGGCGGACTGCGGAGCCGCTTCATGAGTAACGGTGCTACGGTGACTACTGGCGAGGAAAGGGGAACGGGTGGTGCTCACCGAGCAGCGCAAGGAGGCCCATCGAGTGGCTTAGGAGCAGCAGAGGTGGCGGCGTCGTCGTGGTTTGTCGGCGACTCGAGGAGGAAGAAGCTTCGATCCGGCGCTGCGGCGTGAGGAGCTCAACGGTGGCACCAGTTGATCAGAGGAAGACGACAAGCGGACGGACGCGGTCCTAAGCGGTGGTGGGGCATGGTGGCGCGGTAGGGCGAGACGGCGGCGGCGGCAAGCGCACGACGAGGTGGATCTGGACCACGAGGGAGTGACGAGGAGAGAGGCGTGGGAAAATATCTGCTGGAGGAGTGGGCCGACGAGGCCGAGAGGGGGGGCGCCTGCCTTATCCCTCGCCGACGCCGACGAGGTGGTTCGGTGAGCGTCTCTCTGATGCGACCACGAGAGGAACAGGGGAGTAGGCGACCGGTGGGGGCTAGGTGGGCCAGTGGTGGTGGGCCGTGGCCTGAGGGCTTCTCTTATTTATTTAACCTTTTGGATCTCTTGTCTTTTTTAATTACATTTCTATTTTTCTTTTAGTTTCATTTTATTTATTTATTTTACTTTTGTAAAACATAATTTTTAGCATCTAAATTAGTAGTAATAATTAGGCCACTGCCACAAAAGTTTAACACTACAATAAAATAGATTTGTATTTGTTTTATTATTAAAGGCATTTAATAATTGCTTTTAGCCCATGTTTTAATTAGTTAAGGGCATTAAACCACTTCGCAAAGATGTTGGTTCACAGCCATAATTAGTTATGCAAGATTTGCCACACTTTGCACATTTTAGTTTGCATGTTTGAGAATTTTAAATTTTGACTTTAATTTGAATTTGGAATTTGAATTGTGTTTGAATGCAAAGGGGGATTAGTAATAGTAAGAGTGGTGACATGGCACCATTAACATGGGATTACTGTAGCTTAATTATCCGGGCGTCACAATTCTCCTCCACTACAAGAAATCTCGTCCCGAGATTTAAGAGGGAAGTAAGGGGAAAGTTCTGGTTGCGATATTCTAACGGATCTTCTCGAAGAAGTTAATCCGTTTCGTTGATGTCTTCAATCCTTTATTCCGATGCATCATGATAAACTGGTCATCATTTCTTGGGACTCCATCGTACTTACGAAGATAAGGGCAGCTCACTACGACATAATGCTTTTGAGGGAGACAATGCAGGGGTTAACCCATGAATTAGTATAAGATTATCTCTCGAGTTGAACATATGAAATACCTCGAGAGTAAGGTGCGAAGGTACCATAATAGGCTCAAGCGGATAGATAGCTGCTCGAAGCTTTGAACCGAGTAAGAAAGGGGTTCGAGTAGCGAGAGTAAGTATTGCGTCGATACGAGAATAGATCACTATGACGGTGGCCCGTGAATTACATACGAGGCCACGTGCGAGGAATAACTTTTGGAATAGGGGGTGTACAGGACAGTCAGGTTTCGATCCTGTGAAACTGTGGGTATGGGCCCACCATGTGGGTTTTTTTTAAATAGGAGCAGTGACATCTTTCTCGGTCATGATAGCAAGGCAAGTCAGAGAGAGTCTGTCCGTTATGTTGGCAACAATGTCGGTACCAAGGGCGAGGGACGAAGAGAACCATTTTCCTGCTCGTTGAACGAGGCGGACCAATAGGCAAAGTTCTCGTCCATCGGCGGTTACCGGAATGTCATCAACAATAGTAGCAGGGTCTTACTAACAACATGGTACCACAAGGTTCTTACCTAAGCAGGGGATTATCACTCCTTAGTTAAGTCGGATTACCAGAAAGGTTAAACAAAACAATAGAAAGGAAAATACAATTATCAGATTAATCAGAACAATGGAAAGGAAAATGTGTTTAAACACATATTTTAGGGGTATATTTGTCAGGACCCCGATCCTAAGTCACACCGATCTAGCATGTAACACATCATATCACTTTGCGGCCTCACGCACGGTATTCCCACGGGTGTCGCCGTACCATGGCCCGGGACCGTTTGCGTCTTTTGGCTCACGTATATGATAGTGTCGCTAGCATCCATATGACGAAGAACCCGGGCCGACATGGCTAGTCGTGAACCCAAAGCGGCGCTAACCCATGGGGACAGGCATACATGAATCACATCGAGCATGTCGGTCATCAACGTATGTATTCGGGCTGTAGCATGGGCTATGAGGACTCGGTATCCCGGCTGTAGCAGCTAGGCAGGACTCGAATACCACCGCGTGACATTTCCCGAAGGACAGACATAAGGAAGTGAAACACATGCCGCCACAAGTGTCCAAGCAGTAGTCTTTGGGCTAGCAGGACTCCGGTGAACCGGTCAGTGGCGGACTACTATCGCTCGGAGGCACGAGACTACATTTCCCCATATGAGAGGCTGCCAAGGATAAACAACTAGTTTGTCGGATCCCACACATACCAAGCATTTCAAACATACACACAATATGCTCAATATGTGTAAATACGACGTGGCATCACAACATAACTCTCGACTCAGATATTATTCATTAGGCTCCGAGGAGCGAGATATTACAAACATGGGTCCCATGACCCAACACTCGAAACATACAAGTCAAAGCACAAGCGGAAGCTAAACATGTCCGAGTACGACATCTATAAATGAAAAAGGCTGAGAAGCGACTATCTACAGATCTGCCAAGGCACAAGATCGTAGTGAGGTAACAAGCTAAGCGTCAAGTCCAAGCGGAACTACTAGCGAGACCGACGTCTCTCGCAAAACATAAAATAAGCAAGCGTGAGTACAATTGTACTCAGCAAGACTTATCGTAACTAACTACATATGCATCATTATCAAAGGGGTGGTGGAGTTTGACCGCAGCAAGCCAGCTTTGACTCGGTGGCTATCTGAACTACATTGCAAGTAACTCTTTTGAGGTGGCGCATGCACGCAGTCCACATATTCACCATGTCAATACACCACTATGGACCCGCTCCGTCTCCCTCGAGAACGCCATCCATAGCACTCACGCTTATCTTGCGCATTTTAGAGTATCCACTTTCACTTGTCTATGAACTGATATAGGCAACCCGAAGTCCTTTTCATGGACACGGCTATTGAATAGATCATATTAAACCCCGCAAGGTGTACTTCTTCACACGCTTTCACCACTTACCGCGTTTACACGACATGTACTCGGCAACCTTCAAGCGGAAGCCCAACGTGGGTGTCGGCCACGCCTACCTAAACACTCAAGTCCCTAGTCCAGGTTTATCGCCTATTCGGGTTCCATCCATGAGTCCGCCGAGGTTTCCCATACAGCCCGAATGATGTGTGCAGGGTTCCCGAGATACCAAGCGGGCACTCGGTACACGACCCGGTGCCTACCGCAACACAACCCACCCCTAAGGTCAGCGTTATGTGCGGCCCCAAAGATGCTACAAACACGAAACTACTTGCAACTCCGGACCGAGGACAAGGGTGGTTAAGAAGCCGAGAGGGTCAATTAAGGATCCCAATGCGTGGTAGTAACTGTTTCATGGATCACAAACACGAACTCAGTTCTGAGGACGGTTTCAATGAGACAACCCACCATGTACTCCTACATGGCCTCTCACCGCTACCTTTACCAAATCGTGTTCACACACTTAGCTCACACACAATAGGACATGTTCATAACAATTCCAATTCATTCCCGATGAATCAGACCGACTCAACTCTAAGCAGTAGCAGGCATGACAAATAAGCATAAATGAGTAGGCACAACATGGCTCAAACAATTCCTACTCATGCTAGTGGGTTTCATCTAATTCTTGTGGAATGACAGGTCATGCAAAGGATCAAGGGGTTCAGCTACCGCAAAGTAACACATGAGTCGTTGTTGTCCTAATGCAGTAAAATAGAGCAGGGCGAGAGAGTGGGATTGTATCGGAATGAACAAGGGGTTTTGCTTGCACGGCACTTCGAAGATAATATAGTTCTTCATCGGTGTCATCGAACTCATCGTCGGTACATCGCTCTCCGGGGAGGGACAATTACCGCAAACAAGAGAGAACACAATCAATGCAATGCACATTCACATGAATGACATGTCATATTAAGGTACTGAATTCACCTAATGCAATAATAATCCAAGTTAGTTGAAGTGGAATTCAAACAAGGTTGAACTCCAACTCCAAATGCTATTTCATAAATTACCTAATCATGATTCATCCTATTCAGTGATGTTAACTTGTTCAAACATGCATGATCATGGCATAAACAGATTCTTCATATTTTTCTGATCATTTTCATATATAAATTATTTCCATCCGAGTTACGGTTGAATTTCTATGATTTATTGAAGTTTAGGGCATTTTCCTAAATTACGAATTAAATTAAGTCGAGAAAATGATTATGGCGTCAAAGCACCACGTTAGGGTGACGTCAAGCAGGTCAACTGGGCGCCCAGGTCAAACCTGACCTATGGGTCCCAGCGTGTCGATGGCACAACTATTTAACCCAGCTATTTAGCCTTAAGTTAATTTTAACTAAGTTGCTTGTGGGGCCGGGCCCACTAGTCGGCGACTAACTAGCTAACTAACCTAGGTTAATTAGTGTTAGCTAATCCTAACTAAATTGTCGGGGGCCCACACGTCGGTGGCGCACGGGAGGTCAACCCATGGTCAATCCCGGCCAACTTCGCGGAGTTGACCATGCTCGTCGCCGCGAGCCGAGGCAGCGGAGGGTCTTGAGTTTCCTCCTCCGTGACCAAATGGCCGGCGGAGGCGTCTATGTGACGCGGCGCCGTCTGCCGAGTAGTGGCAGCGGCTGGGCCTAGGATGGCGGAGTCGTCACCGGCGTCGACCGTGGTGGTCGCCGGAGCTCGGGCGAGCTCGGGTCGGCCTTCGGTGGTCGGGGAGGCTCGTCTGAGGCACCTCGTGATCTATGCAGCGGGGGAGAAGGTTGAGCACGACAGCGGGCCACTAGGTGGCGGAGACACGTCGGCGGCGGTCATAGGCGGCGGCGGGTTTGATCACGATGGGAATGGTGGCTAGAGGGGAGAACGAGTCGGGAAGAGAGGAAACGACTGGGGCTCACCGTGAGTGCGACGATGGCATCAGCGAGCTCGGGAGGCACCGGAGCCGATGAATCGGCAATGGCGATCGGCCGGTCCGAGAAGGGGAAGCAACGGCGGGCGCCTCGGGCGCTCCGGCGTCAGGAGCTTCAGTGAGGAGGGCGAGATGGAGTGGCGGGGCTTGTGGGCTAGTCGGGAGGAGAGAGGGTGGCGGTGGCGCGAGGGCAGCGAGGGGCGGCGACGACGGGCGCTTCGGTCCGGGCGAGAGAGAGGAGCAGAGGAGGGAGCGAGGAGAGGAGAGAGCGAGGGATCCAGGGGTTGGGGCGCGTGGCCTGTCTCCGTGGCGTCGCGAGAAGGTCGGGAGGCCGCCAAGACGGGCAGAGGTGGCTGCGGCTCGGCTGCATGGCATCTGCGATGATGCGGAAGGCATGGGGAAGACGCCGCGAGGAGGTTGGCTGGGCTGGCCAACCGGGCCGCCAGCAGGGGGGGAGGAGGTTGGGCGGTTGGGCGCGCCAGTAGGTGGGCTGCCGGTGTGCGCCATGTAGTCCTTCTCTCTCTCTCTTTATTCCATTTTCTATTTTCTTTTCTTTTAGTTTAGTAAAATACTAAACCATTTAAATAAATCCTGAAAATAATTGTGGGCATTAACTGAATTATTACAGAGGCCCTTAACTATTTTTCAGAATTGTTGGAGCATTTAAAATATTAATAGTATTTAAATGCCCCAATTCAAATACAATATGGTTTATTCAAAATCCAAAATGCCTTGGAAAGATATCCATCATCTCTGGATATGGGTTTCACCTTTTCCATTAATCATGAATATTTTGCAAACCAATTTGGGTTTTGAAAATATTTTTGAATTTGAACCTATTTGAATTGCTTTAGTGCTAGGGCTGGATCATCCCCATTTCAAATTTCATGGAAATTAAACATGATGCATGGATGCAATGCTACTAGTTACAAGCAAGCTCTAGGGCTGATCTGGGGCTGTGACACGACTCACCCCACTAAACAAGAATCTCGCCCGAGATTCAAGGCGTGAGTAAGAGGGAAAGGGGAGTCGCAAACTATCACAATCTTCATGATCCATTTGCCTTTCTCGAAGATGTTGATTCATTCCATCATCTTAGTCTTGGCGTCTTGAGATCTTCACCCGACACGTTAACAAAGAAGGGGAAAACCCTACATGATTCGATCTTCACGGAGATCATGTAAGCATGACCGACTCACGGACCGAGACGGTGACACATCTCGATTTGAGACACAAAACACATCGAAGAGATGGGAGAGCAACAACGGGGTTTGATTGGTGGCAACAATTCCACGCTTAGGGAGATGGTGGATGGTGTCAAGGTGGCGAGGGAATATTTACCATGATCCCGTAACGGGACACCTCGAAAAAGGTGACGCAAAGAGCTATTCTCTTAAGTGGCAAAAAGAATTACTTTTGATATAGAGACCATTGAAACTCTTTATACCAGCCTAAGGCAATCACAAGCGATCATTTGGTGGAATGCAAAGGAATGGTACACCCGGACTAGAATGGACGATGTGGACTACCTTGTTGAAGACAACGCAATGGATGATTTTTGCTTATCATCGGAGGTGGGGGGGGGACCCATGGTAAGTCCACTTTTGAGGATGATCTTGAACAGAAATTACTAAGAAGGCAGCCCATAGTGAAATGGCATAAGGACGGTGCAAGCTGGGAACGAAATGCAGCTGTTCGAATGTTCCAACCATCATATCTGCCTGAGATTCAGATCTGGTTGGTGTTAGGATATTTCAGACTCATCATGTCTGAAAAGGAAGGGTTGCAACACAATTCGACGAGATGGCGTTGCGGGATTCTCGGGATATGAACTGCGATAGCAAGCTCCAAAACATGAGCTGGTTCTGCTACAAACCTGTGAACACATTGTCCCAGACAAGCATGACCACATGGTAGTCTTATAATAAAACACTACCGAGGTTCAGGTTGGGGAACCATCATCGAGGATATCAAGTCCTTGTATAAGCCGCGGTCTTAAGAAGGAACTTCTTCTCCTTGAACAAATCAATCGGTGGCTTGGTGTGCTATGGAATTCATATGAAATGAAGATGATCAGTCTATCATGCCATAGAATACTTACATACGTGCATGACGGGCTTGGGATGATTCGGAGAGAAGCGAAGCAAACCTTTCTCAATTTCATGGCGGCAACTTACACCTAAAGCATATGAATTCGAGGAAGTCACTCCTTCCATCCAAGCATAGGCTTCATGAACGGCACACGAAGAAATGCTTACACAAGTTTCCAACACTAGGTTGATGTTCAACATGACTCATGGGGAGACAAAATGCTCTTGATGGGCTCAACAAACAACTTATCGGAATTTCCATATCATTTGGACTTCCACCATCATGTGAACACGTTGATAGCATTGGTCGGACCAGAGATGTAATGGTGTATGCTCATGGATCAACCACGAGTAAGACAACATCACGCATATCGTTGGTTCTGATTTGACTTGACGATTGCCCACACTCAAGTCAAAGGGTTGATATGACAATAGATCCAAGAATCGATCACGAGGACCAATCGATGAAGATATCATCTTTCTTCAACACACACTACACAAGAATATCCCTTTGGATCGAACTAGGTTAGGCAAGCTTTTATCTTCCAACTCTCCAAGTTATTGTCTAGCTTAACCAACTAGCTCGTGGATATCCAACACAGATTCTTGGAGAAAGGGTGGTCCACGTGGAACCAACTTGATCACGAGCTCAACATAACGGTCAGGGAACAACCGGTAACACTTCCAAGAAGATATTTGGAAAGTCACGACCCACCGTATGTTACTAAGCTCGAGAACAATCTTGCTTTTCGAGGCAAGACGATATGATCAAATGAGTGAGGACTTGACACAATCCTAACTCATCAATCGAGGTGTGCACCAGAGATAAGGACTAGGTAGCACAATCTATCTTAGAATGATGATTTAATAACCAACACGCTAAGAATGAGAATATTGTCCATTCACTACCAAGCAATGAGTTGCTCGGAGTATTGATGTCACACATCACAAGTCACTTGTCGGCTTTCCGGTGGCATCAACACGGAACCGAGGAATGAATAATGATGGCGAGAAGTATCACTGCGTCAAGAATTCCTAAGAGGTTGTGCAATTCCCATGACATTCTTGACATAAGATGGCAATACTTCAGGGTAGAACAGAACAAAAGCTGGATTGGCATTTTGATCTGCGGAATACAACTGCTTTGCCCCAATCCTAGAAATGGATGAGGTACTGGAGTTTGTTTCTCCTAGTCATTCCGGAATAGAATGACTTGACAGACCACAAGGATAAAATGCATCGATGAACACAAAGGCACACATACCCTTGGCTATCAATTGATAGGTGAAGGTCAGAAGGCATCTAAGAGAACAACTCAAAGAACATATAATTTTCTGAGTTGTGGATGTACAGATTAGTATGTCGAGCAAGCTCAACATTTCTTCCGGATAACCCATGCAGAAAGGTAGAATTGGCAGATTCACAATTGTGAATGGAGAACTCCTCAAGAGCACTCTAGTTGTGATCTTTTGGTTCAAAAGAACTTCTGCCATAATTAGTTCATGGTATTTGGAAGAAGGAAAATACCACGGACTTGAGGACTATCACAAAGGTTACTAATATCCTAAAGGCACTAGCAAATACTAACAACATGAAGTAGGATGAATCTCGGTTCACAACCCGTGAGTAGAATGCCTACTACTAAATGGCATCACGGATGCTTTCAAAAATGATGGCCATAATCCTCACACTAGGGATACAAAAGCATTGCTAAATTGCTAGGTGACCTCCTAAGCACCTAGGGTCATAATAATAGTTCCAACATATGTGTCGAGGCAACAGAGTACCTCAACCGACTGGTTAGTGTGCTTATTCTGACCAAAAGGACATCGGAAACGGAAGGAAAGGATTTGCAAATGCATCAGATTATTTAGAGACCTGGGATGACTCGGACAGCATAACGGCTGTAAATGCTCAAAATGATTTGAGACATCCTGCAAAAATGGTGGCATAACCACTCAACAACATCATAACAAGATTCTGGGATCAACAGTTATCATACAGAAATAGTAGGAACTGAACTGAGGCTTAAAACCAACAATCTTATAAGTCTATGGATCAGTAACACGTCATCCTAATAGATAGATGAGAAGCCTAGTTCTTAACCCTGTAGAAGAGAAGAGGATGACTCGGATCAGAAGGCCATGAGGTATAAGGAGTAAAAAGAGCCTTACGTTCCCTTCCACAATCAATTCCCTTACATAACTAAAGCATTTCTAGACTCAACTTGACCGGTTTGGCTTGGTAATCCTCTGAGCAGTCAGGGCTCGATACCAACGCTGTCAGGACCCCGATCCTAAGTCACACCGATCTAGCATGTAACACATCATATCACTTTGCGGCCTCACGCACGGTATTCCCACGGGTGTCGCCTTACCATGGCCCGGGACCGTTTGCGTCTTTTGGCTCACGTATATGATAGTGTCGCTAGCATCCATATGACGAAGAACCCGGGCCGACATGGCTAGTCGTGAACCCAAAGCGGCGCTAACCCATGGGGACAGGCATACATGAATCACATCGAGCATGTCGGTCATCAACGTATGTATTCGGGCTGTAGCACTTGGGCTATGAGGACTCCGGTATCCCGGGCTGTAGCAGGCTAGGCAGGACTCGAATACCACCGCGTGACATTTCCCGAAGGAACAGACATAGGAACGCAGTGAAACACATGCCGCCAGTCAAGTGTCCAAGCAGTAGTCTTTGGCTAGCAGGACTCGGTGAACCGGGCTGTAGCGGACTACTATCGCTCGGAGGCACGAGACTACATTTCCCCATATGAGAGGCTGCCAAGGATAAACAACTAGTTTGTCGGATCTCACACATACCAAGCATTTCAAACATACACACAATATGCTCAATATGTGTAAATACGACGTGGCATCACAACATAACTCTCGACTCAGATATTATTCATTAGGCTCCGAGGAGCGAGATATTACAAACATGGGTCCCATGACCCAACACTTCGAAACATACAAGTCAAAGCACAAGCGGAAGCTAAACATGTCTCGAGTACGACATCTATAAATGAAAAAGGCTGAGAAGCGACTATCTACCGAGATCTGCCAAGGCACAAGATCGTAGCTGAGGTAACAAGCTAAGCGTCGAAGTCCAAGCGGAACTACTAGCGAGGCCGACGTCTCTCGCAAAACATAAAATAAGCAAGCGTGAGTACAATTGTACTCAGCAAGACTTACATCGAACTAACTACATATGCATCATTATCAAAGGGGTGGTGGAGTTTGGCTGCAGCAAGCCAGCTTTGACTCGGTGGCTATCTGAACTACATCGCAAGTAACTCTTTTGAGGTGGCGCGCGCGAGTCCACATATTCACCATGTCAATACACCACTATGGACCGCTCCGTCTCCCTACGAGAACGCCATCCATAGCACTCACGCTTATCTTGCGCATTTTAGAGTATCCACTTTCACTTGTCTATGAACTGATATAGGCAACCCAAGTCCTTTTCATGGACACGGCTATTCAATAGATCATATTAAACCTGCAGGTGTACTTCTTCACACGCTTTCACCACTTACCGCGTTTACACGACATGTACTCGGCAACCTTCAAGCGAAGCCCAACGTGGGTGTCGGCCACGGCCTACCTAAACACTCAAGTCCCTAGTCCAGGTTTATCGCCTATTCGGGTTCCATCATGAGGAGTCCGCCGAGGTTTCCCATACAGCCCGAGCGATGTGTGCAGGTTCCCGAGATACCAAGCGGGCACTTTCGGTACAGACCCACAGTGCCTACCGCAACACAACCCACCCCTAAGGTCAGCGTAAATGCGTGCCCCAGACATGCTACAAACACCGAAACTACTTGCAACTCCGGATGAGGACAAGGGTGGTTAAGAAGCCGAGAGGGTCAATTAAGGATCCCAATGCGTGGTAGTAACTGTTTCATGGATCACAAACACAGAACTCAGTTCTCGAGGGCGGTTTCAATGAGACAACCCACCATGTACTCCTACATGGCCTCTCACTGCTACCTTTACCAAATCGTGTTCACACACTTAGCTCACACACAATAGGACATGTTCATAACAATTCCAATTCATTCCCGATGAATCGACCCGACTCAACTCTAAGCGATGGCAGGCATGACAAATAAGCATAAATGAGTAGGCACAACATGGCTCAAACAATTCCTACTCATGCTAGTGGATTTCATCTAATTCTTGTGGAATGACAGGTCATGCAAAGGATCAAGGGGTTCAGCTACATGAGCAAGTAACACATGAGTCGTTGTTGTCCTAATGCAGTAAAATAGAGCAGGAGCGAGAGAGTGGGATTGTATCGGAATGAACAAGGGGTTTTGCTTGCTCGGCACTTCGAAGATAATATAGTTCTTCATCGGTGTCATCGAACTCATCGTCGGTACATCGCTCAGGGAGGGACAATTACCGCAAACAAGAGAGAACACAATCAATGCAATGCACATTCACATGAATGACATGTCATATTAAGGTACTGAATTCACCTAATGCAATAATAATCCAAGTTAGTTGAAGTGGAATTCAAACAAGGTTGAACTCCAACTCCAAATGCTATTTCATAAATTACCCTAATCATGATTCATCCTATTCAGTGATGTTAACTTGTTCAAACATGCATGATCATGGCATAAACAGATTCTTCATATTTTTCTGATCATTTTTCATATATAAATTATTTCCATCCGAGTTACGGTTGAATTTCTATGATTTATTGAAGTTTAGGGCATTTTCTGAAATTACCTGAATTAAATTAAGTCCAGAAAATGATTATGGCGTCGGACCACGTCGAGGTGACGTCAGAGGTCAACTAGGCGCCCAGGTCAAACCTGACCTGTGGGTCCCAGCGTGTCGATGGCACAACTATTTAACCCAGCTATTTAGCCTTAAGTTAATTTTAACTAAAATTGTTTGTGGGGCAGGGGCCCACTAGTCGGCGACTAACTAGCTAACTAACCTAGGTTAATTAGTGTTAAGCTAATCCTAACTAAATTGTCGGGGGGCCCACACGCCGGTGGCGCACGGGAGGTCAACCCATGGTCAATCCAGGCCAACTCACCGGAGTTGACCATGCTCGTCGCCGGGCGGAGCCGAGACAGCGGAGGGTGCGGTTTCCTCCTCCGGCGACCAAATGGCCGGGCGGGCGTCTATGTGACGCGGGCGCTCGTCGCCGAGTAGTGGCAGCGGCTGGGCCTAGGATGGCGGGGTCGTCACCCGGCGTCGGCCGTGGTGGTCGCCGAGCTCGGGCGAGCTCGGGTCGACGGCCTTCTGTGGCAGGGAGGCTCGTCTGAGGCACCTCGTGATCTATGCAGCGAGGGAGAAGGTTGAGCCACGACAGCCAGGGCCACTAGGTGGCGGAGACATGTCGGCGGGCGGTCATAGGCGGCGGCGGGTTTCGGTCACGATGGGAATGGTGGCTAGAGGGGGAGAACGAGTCGGGGAAGAGGCGGAAACGACTCGGGGGCTCACCGTGAGTGCGACGATGGCATCGGCGAGCTCGGGGAGGCACCGGAGCCGATGAATTCGACGGCGGCGATCGGCGGTCCGAGAAGGGGAAGAAACGGCGGGGCGGCGACTCGGGGCGCTCCGGCGTCGGGAGGCTCGGTGAGGAGGGCGAGGATGGAGTGGCGGGGCTTGTGGGATAGTCGGGGAGGAGAGAGGGTGGCGGTGGCCGCGAGGGCAGCGAGGGGCGGCGACGACGGCGCTCGGTCCGGGCGAGAGAGAGGGAGCAGAGGAGGGAGCGAGGAGAGGAGAGAGCGAGGGATCCAGGGGTTGGGGCGCGTGGCCGTCTCCGTGGCGCCGCGAGAAGGTCGGGGAGGCC